>CM040242.1:32401176-33001176 GCA_022545495.1 Chrysanthemum lavandulifolium
TTTTGGTTTGGGACTAAGGGTATGTTTGGCGCAATGGGCTGGGGCTAGGGGTTATTATTGCAAAATTACTAAAATAGATATAATTAAATGAGTTTTATAATATATGTTATATTTTTTTATGGGTAAATATGTAATTTATGGTTCATATGCCCCGAGCTAAAGTTTTTAGCCCCTTTTATGGGGCTAAAATTTTAAGCCCTTTATAAGCCCGCATGACAAAGAAAACTTATTTTATATGTTCACCATTTTAAGTTTAAGCCCCATAAGCCTCCCATAAGCCCTCCCCAAACACACCTTAAGTACAACTATCTAATACATTCAAAATTATATAACATGACCAGAACTTTGTCAAAATAATATTAAATCATAAGTAAGGATCCATTGGCAAGAAAAACTTAAAATGGTAAGAATGAAATAACTATAATTGCATATTTGAGATGCATCGACTTGAATTAGATGCATCTCTATTCATTTAGATGCATCACAATTAGTTTCAAAAGTGATTTTGAAGTGAAAACGATGCGAATTAAGACTAGAACAAATTTGACCCGAGGAGACGAAAAATACATAGGATTCGCCTAACTCGATGAAATCGTCTAATATATGTATATGCATCTAATTTTTTGATAGAAAAAATATATTATGATGCATCTAAAAGATTAGGGATGCATCTAATTCAAATTGATGCATCTCTAATGTGTAATTATATTTATTTCTCATCATTCTTATTTTAAGAATTCTTCTCATTTGATCCTTAGTCATTAAACCATTACCCGATATTTGAGGGTATTACATGACTTTTATTAATGCCAAAACGAGAAAGCACTCTGAAAATGAGAGATCAAATAAAGAAAATGTATCACCTAAAATGTAAACATGTGTTACAATACTAAAAATAAAAAATTAAATGACTTACGGTGTACAATAAGGAACTGAAAATTACAACACATGTTACGTACACATTCAATTGCTATGGTGGATTTTTTTAGAATGAATTGCAAAATGTTAGACTATTATTATTAGGATTAGTTTATTGCCCATTGTATGTTAGGTCTATTATGTAGCTTATATAATTTTGATGTACCTCTCATTATTATTATTCAATATACACAAACTTACATGGTATCAAACCCTAACCGATCCACTCTATTGCTTCCGCACGTTTTTTTTCGTTTTTTAGCTTTCGTGTTTCTCGACCATAGTGTGTTGTCGAGGTGCAGGGGCGGTACCAGAAATTTTTGTAAGAGGGGGCAAAAGTTGAGAGTAAATGCATGTCACTAACTCGACTTTTGTTGATGTAATGACGGCGATTTTACTTTGAATGAAAGTGAACCTGTTTAGCTAGAACCTAAAACTAGTTGTTATTATATCGACAATATTTAGGACGTAGTTACTTTTCCTGATCGATATTAATATGAATAGAGAAAGCGTAAACAAAAATTTAGATAACAAAATTTAAACTAGCACACAAATCGAACATTAGATCATATATTCGAAAGTAAAGAATGTCCTTAACCATAGACTAAGATGTAGCTATTGGTTAATGTTTTACCATTATTCTCTTATGGCGGCAGAATAAATAAAAATTGTGCATCATGATCATCCAAAGAAAATCAACATTGATAGAATTCTTAATATCTACTAAGAACTTTGTGGGGGCACCTGCCCACACTGCCCCCATTGTAGTACCGCCCCTGTCGAGGTGTGTTTGTCGACCAAGTGTGTTGTCGACCAAGTATTTTAATTATTTGTCGATTCCCTGACCATAAACGATCACTATACCCAAAACAAATTTTTTTTTATTCGACGCTACAAAACAAAAAAAAAAATTTCATTCGGCCAATAAACCATCATATGATTGGTTCTCAATATTGATTTTGTCAACCTGTTTTTTGTCAACCAAAACCATTACCTGATTGGTTCTCCATTCTCCTAAACTCTACACAACGTTGATTTTTTCTTTTTTTTTTTTGTTTTATTCGACCACTAAAACACTTTCTATTTTGTGTTCTTATTCGACCTGTTTGTCGACCAATTTTTTTTCTTTGTTATCAGAATAATAATTATTCGATCCAATCAACCCTAAACGTTCACTACAATGACTACGGATACAACTCCTCCCCCATCTGTCCTCACGTTATCAGATAAACTTATGGCCATGAATCACTTGACTACTTTTGTTCCGATTAAGCTTGATGTTGATGAGATGAATTACTCATCATGGGTATATTATTTTTCTCACCTTTGTCATGGATATGGCATCTTGGATCATCTCGTCGATCCAGAAGCGTCCTCATCTACTACACCTCCTCCACCCCCGACTAAGGATGCGAAATGGCTCAAGGTTGACTTCATCATTAGGTCATGGATCTTCTCTACACTTGCCTCGAATCTTCAAAAACGGTTGGTTGCTCTTAATCCCAAATCTGCCAAAGAGGCGTGGGTGTGTCTTGAGGGGATTTTTCAAGACAATAAACGCCCTCGAGCTATGGCTTTGAAGGCGGAGTTACGTAATCTAAAGCTTGGGGACTTAACAATTGATGCATACTTTCAGAAAATTGAGTCTATTGCCTTGGTTTTGAATGGTCTTGGTTCTCCACTTAGTAACGATGATATTGTTACGTTTGCACTTGAAGGTTTACCTAACACGTATGATGTGATTTCAACCGTTATTGCTAGTCGGGAACCCTTTCCCGATCTCAAGACGGTTCGTTCTTTGTTAACCACGCAAGAGATGCGCATGAAGTCTAAAGTTCAAGACTCGCTTGTGGATGCTACCTCCGCTTCTCCTATGGTCTTGTTGGCAAATAATACTCCTAGGCGTCCGTCTAATCCATTCGAAAAAGTTAACAAACCTTGTTTTTTGTTTGCTAAAGGTCATTGTCGTTTTGGTGAGGCGTGTCGGTATCTTCACAATGGTGTACATGGTAAGTCTACAATACTTCCTCGTAGTTCCAGTTCTGTGGATATGGATACTTTGAAACAATTTTATTATTTTTTTTATTTTTTTTTATTTTTTATTTTTTTTAAGAAATTGGTTTTCTATTATTACTTGTAATAACGGATTACAATAAGATGGCGGTGACGGGCAACAAGTCGTCCATAATCCTCTTTGAATAGCAAAACCAATTCTACTAAAATGAAATTTTGTGACTTAGGGTCGCAAAATTACTTTGCACAACCGTTGAACCATAGTCAAAAACTCCACAAATGCCGGGCTAGGAACCCAAATGTATCAAAAGCAAAAGGGGTAAATCGTGTTGATTCTCTAAACAAGCTTTCTCGTGTTTAGCAACTTTACTCGATTCCGCTTTCACCGCCGCTTGTCCCAACAAACCCATTGTCCACTTAGCCCAACAAGAGGGACACTCCGTTAAGATCTACACAAGCATGTTTCCCCGCCCATCCAAACACAAGTATATCACCGGCAGTAAAGTAGACCTCCTTCAAGCGGATCATCAAAAAGTTCACGGGGCCTCTTTTCCTTTGAAGATGCAATCTTTAGAATAAGACAATGTTTAATTTTAATTAGATACAAGACACTTGTACTTGTATGGATTATTTTTATTTTACCTTTTTCACTTTTTGTATACTGTTCTATATTAAAGTTAGGTTGTGTTTGTTTTTTTGTTTGCCTCTTACCGTCATGCTAACGGGCAAAATATCCGAATCGGTCGACATTTTGCCGCTCGTATCGCTTGTTTTTTTTCCGTTCGGGACGTCGAACGACGTGCGAACGGAAAAAATGTCCGAATCATCAAGACCGAGAGGGTGTCTTAACGCGTCGAATGCTTCTTGTAGACACAAAATAACCAAAATAAATAAATAAAAAATCCTGCTCAAACATGCGTTTTTTCTTCGCTCGAATGCGTCGATTCGACATTTACGCGCCGATCTGATTCGACGTCTGATTCGATTCGATTCGGACCCTCTTAAAAACAAACACCACCTTAGACTACTTATTTTGCAATTGATGACTTTAGTTTAGTTTTTTTTAAAAAAAAAAACAAATTTTTAATTAAAGAAATTGTTTTACATTGAGTCTCTAAATAAAAAAAGGATAGCGATCATCTCGTGTTCATTTGAACATGAGAGGTAATGTTGTGCTCCTTATGATTGTACATTTTAATTAAAATAAAATAAATGCTTTACAATAAGAACAATGTATAATCACAAGGAGCACAACATTACTTCTCATGTTCAAATGAACATGAGAGGATCTTAATCAAAAAAAAAAAGACCAAGACAACAAGTACAACTGGGTGTTTGTTACTTTTTTTTTTTTTTTTCTTTTAATAAGCGTTTGGTTGAGATTTATCTTTCATATGAAAGTGTCAATTTGTTTCTTAAGTTTAGATGTATATTCTCGTTAAAGTAGGATTTAAATCTAAATTATGTGTTTTAGATATTTTTGGCCAAAAATAGCGGTAGCAATAAAAGTAGCGGAAGTAGTAGCAAGAAACAATAGTTTGTTTTGAAAACTTTTGTTAACATAACTGTATAACTATAATTATGAAGTGTAAAATGATAATATCGAGTTTACCAAAATATGTGTTATAAGATGGCGTAGCGGAATGGCGTGACGTCTTGATCAAACCTCACGTCTTTGCAAGACATTTGCGGGGCCTTTGCGAACCTTTTAGAATAGTGATAATTACTAAAGTAGTTAATAAATAACAATGTTGAGCCTCTCAAGTTAACACTAGTTAACATATTAGGCTAGTTTTGGTTTGGGACTAAGGGTATGTTTGGCGCAATGGGCTGGGGCTGTGGGTTATTATTGCAAAATTACTAAAAAAAATATAATTAAATGAGTTTTATAATATATGATAGATATTTTTATGAGTAAATATGTAATTTATGGTTCATATGCACCGGGCTAAAGTTTTTGGCCCCTTTTATGAGGCTAAAGTTTTAAGCCCTTTATAAGCCCGCATGACAAGGAAACTTATTTTATAAGCCGACTCATTTTAGAAGCCCAAGCTCCATAAGCCTCCCATAAGCCCCTCCCCAAACACACCTTAAATACAACTATCAAATACATTCAAAATTATATAACATGACCTGTAACCTGTCAAAATAATATTAAACCATAAGTAAGGATCCATTGAGAAGAAAACTTAAAATGAGAAGAATGAGAAATAACTATAATTGCATATTTGAGATGCATCGACTTGAATTAGATGCATCTCTATTCATTTAGATGCATCACAATTAGTTTCAAAAGTGATTTTGAAGTGAAAACGATGCGAATTAGTACTAGCAACAAATTTGACCCGCAGAGGACGAAAAATACATAGGATTCGTCTAACTTGATGAAATGCATCTAATATATGTATATGCATCTAATTTTTTGATAGAAAATATAGTATGATGAATCTAAAAGATTAGGGATGCATCTAATTCAAATTGATGCATCTATAATATGTAATTATATTTATATCTCATCATTCTTATTTTAAGAATTCTTCTCATTTGATCCTTAGTCTTTAAACCATTACCCGATATTTGAGGGTATTACATGACTTTTATTAATGCCAAAACGAGAAAGCACTCTGAAAATGAGAGATCAAATAACGAAAATGTACCACCTAAACATGTGTTACAATACTAAAAATAAAAAATTAAATGACTTACGGTGTACAAATAACGAACTGAAAATTACAACACATTTTACGTACACATTCAATTGCTATGGTGGATTTTTTTAGAGTGAATTGCAAAATACATTCTTGTCAAAAACTATTAGCATATTACATCCTTCGTTAGTCAAACGTTTAACATCATACATTCCTCGGTTAAGATGAGGACTAACGGTGCAAATTGTTTCTCCGTTATCTCTTAACGAGATAGAAAGTATTACACTGTTAGCCTTCGGGGCTAACTCTATTTGCACCGTTAGTCATCTTTTTACGTTTTTATCCTGTCTGTATCCTTTGGCCACAAGATGAGCTTTGTTGAGAATTACATTCATTTCTTCATCCTTTTTGTTTTTCCATAACCATTTGAGATCAATGACACGAATATCAATTGGTCTTGGAACTAGATCCCATGAGTCATGTAGACGGTATTGGAGAAGTTCCTCCTGCATCGCTTCTATCCATGCGGGTTCAGCCATTGCCTCTCGAATGTTCTTCGGTTCTATATTGCTAATTGAGCAAAGATAAATGCACAAGTCGCAATCTGTGGCAAGTTGGCGTCTCGTCTGCATTCGCCTTGAAGGTTCACCAATAACTTGTTCAATTGGATGGTCTTTTTTCGACTTCATAGTAGAAGGATACCGTAGGTTTAGCGAATGCGAGTTAGATGGTTCTCGTAAGCTTGAAGATGATTCAACTGATTCCGTAGCAAACGGGTTTTCGAATATGTCTTCATCTAACATTGCATCATTTTGGTTTTGTGCAGGTTCTTGAAATGATATGTTTTGGTTTTGCTTATCAACTATTTGTAGAACGGTTTCAAGAATTGGAGTTGTTGTAGAAGATGTTGATGGAGTTGGTGCATTGGTTTCGACTGCTATAGATGCATCTTCTATTGGTGGTGATGGTTGATGATTTTGAGCGAGTGCAGCGGAATGATGGTTTGATGCATTTGTCGAAGTTCCACCATAGTATTCATCGAACATTAACTCGAAGAAATTCTCCCATTCTTTTTCTGAAGGTGTGTCAGCAAAAGTCGATGGAGCTCTATGAGGTACGAGTCTTGAACTGATGTGTCCCGAAGTCTGCTGGTTAGGTACGGGTCCTAATATGTTTTTATTAGAAGCCATCGGATTAAGCGCGGGTTCTAGAGCGAGTCTCTCAGAAGCCATTTGTGAAATTTCATCAAAATTCACATTCATCGTCTCCATTATTTTCCTAGTTCTCATGTTATACACCCTGAATGCCCTCGAGTTATCTGAGTATCCAATGAAGATTTCAATATCACCTTTAGCTTTCAGTTTTCCTAGATCTTCTCTGTCATTCTTCGGATAGCACAGAGCGCCAAACACGTGAAGGTAAGAGATATCAAGTTTTCTGTTGTTCACTAGTTCATAGGGGGTTTTATTGAATATTGGATGGATTAAGGATCGGTTCTGAGTGAAACAAGCAGTGGCAACATCATCAACCCATAAAAATAATGGTGCACTAGAAGAAATTAGCATTGTGCGAGCAACTTCCACAAGAGTTTGATTTCTTCTTTTAACTACCCCATTCTGCTGTGGAGTTCTAACAACTGATGTTTGATGAGTGATTCCAACATCTTCAAAATAAGTTCTTAACTCCTGATTTGTAAAATCATGCCGTTGTCGGCCTACTATCCCATGGAACTTGAAGAAATACTTGAATACGCTTAAGAAAGGTGATGATGATGCTCGGTGCTTAGCTCTTTTGACCTCGAAACTTAACCCATGTATATCTTGAATAGTCATCGACGATAACAAGAATATACTTTTTCCCGTTTATGCTTTCAAATCTGATTGGGCCACATAAGTCCATGTGTAACATATGTAACTTTGCTTCTGAACTGGGTACGAGTTTGGGTTTATATGATGCTCTTTTTCTTTTTCCTTGTCGCATGATGGACATAAGTGATCCTTGGTGTATTTGAACTTTGGAAGTCCGTTGACGATGTTGTCTTTGGCAAGTTTGTTGATAGTGTCAAAATTGAGATGGGAGAGCCTTCTATGCCACAACCAGGACTTTGTTCCAGATGCTCATGTCATAAGACATATTGGTGATGAAGAGGCCATTTGATTTATGTCGATAGCATACAAGTTTGTGTCACGATTCCCAGTTAAGAGATCAATGCCTTCTAAGTTTCTAACGAAGCATGAATTTCTCCTAAATGCAACCTCTAAATCTTCATCACTGAACTGCCCGACTAAAAACAAATTGTGTCCCAACCCTTCGACATAGTAAACCCGAGTGATCAAATAATTTCCAAATGGAAGATCTCCATAACCCATTATAGCTGCTACATGATCATTTCCAAAGTGTACAGTTCCCATGAATTTCCAGACGAAATTGATCTGTAGCTTCAGATTCCTGGTCATGTGCTTGGAGAAACCCGAGTCGACGATCCAAAGACATATTTCGATAACCTGCCAAGTACAGAAGAAGATGTTTTTGGAAACCGTTTTGATTTTGGTTCCTTTGGGTTAGAGGTAAAATCTTGATCACACTCATAGAAGGTTTCTATTGGGTATACTGGTTTAGCTTTCGTTAGACCATTCTTGATTGTGAACATTCTACCTGTTGGTTTCCAAATGCCATTCCTAGAGGAAAAACTATGCTTCATATCAATAGTGTTCGACCTAAATCTTGCAACTATTCTTCCTATTGGTTTAGCATAAGTTCTTTTTGGAACATTCTTCTGAACATGCTTAAAATTCTCATTCATAGAAACACAATCATCATGAACATTATCAATTAAATATTTCTTGCAAGTTAAATAAACAGATTCAACAAATTCATTAAACATAGCAAGTTTCATAGGTTCATTACATTCAGATGAAATGTCTTTCTTATTACAAAGCGGTAAATTCCTAGGGTGTTCTTCTATTTTCTTTTCTTTATTCAGGCAACTACTCTTAGAGGCAGGCGAGACTCTATTGTTCATTGTATTGCTCTTAGGCTTTAGTCTGCTGCTCCTAGAGGTGCTTTATAGTCCTGTAGAAGGTAAGGCACACGCATTAGGATTCACATTTTTATCAGAAGAGGTGGTTTCAGCTTTCCTAGGCATTGTAGAACACATGTCATTTGTTCCATATGTTTTAGATGTGGAGGCAGACACATTAGTGGTACTCATCTTAAAAAGGCCAGGAGCTAAAACTTTTGGTTTCTCGATAACTGCTTTTTTTTTCAACACTCTTTTCTTTTTGCTTTTGCAAGGTAAGTGGAGTGACTGGTTTTGACAAATCATTTTTCTCATTGACTTTTGGAGGAGGCTGAGAAATAGACATTTTTGGTTTGAAAACCGGTTTTGAAATATTTTTTTCTCCTTAGTCAATGGTTTTGCAATCTTAGTATCTAGAACCTTTCCTTTTTGACATTTCAGCTGAGCTCTCAAAAGGTCCTTTTGCTCTTTCATGTCCTTGTAGGCACGGTCATACGAAAGTTTATCATACTTGCATTCCTCAGTTTTTCGATCAAGTTGTTTAAAATATGATACATTTTCTTTTTCAAGTTTTCAAGAGCTTTTTCATATTTTGAAACAATTTTGGAGGTCTCAGACTGGAGTCTTTTATGGTCTTCAACAAAATATGTATGTAAGATAATGGACATAATATCGGTAGTCATAACATCTTCGAAGAGAGAATCGTTTACTTTTTCCAAAACTTTGATGTGTTCAAAACATTCATTAGCTTTCTTTACCAGGGATTTATGGTCCTTTACAAAGTCACCTGTTTCTTTCAAAAATGTTTGTTCAAAATGAATTACCCTCGCACTGATGTGATTTAGTGGATTGGCAATTTCAGTTTCAAAAATCTTTTCATTTCATCATGATAACTTGAAAACCAATTGTTAATACTGACATTTGTTTTAGATTTAACAACCTCTTGAAGTTGCCCAATTCTTGTTTTAACTTCATCTAAAATGCTTCTAGCATCACTTGTGTTAAAAGGATTTTTTGAAGACATTTGTTCCATGTTCGAAAATGATTTTGAGACAACTACAGGTTTTGAAACTGGTTTTGACTCTTTGTTTGAAACACTTGGTGTTCTAGAAAACTTTGACTTTTCTTTTTGAGGAACAAATTTAATGCCAGAAATTTTATTAAGTTTGTTGTAATCAATTGGTTTCATTTCTGGGTTCTTTTGATTCATTTTTGATATACTCTCATCAATTAGTTCTAACGTTTCATGAGAATCACGAACTTCTACGGGTTCATGCTTGTCTAACTAAGCTTTTACATTATACAAAACATTCTGTTCTTTCTGAGCTTTCTTGAGTGCACAAGGAGGTTTGTTTCCAAGAGCCATTTTTTGTGTTGTATGAAAATACAGATTTGTTTGATTAGTTAGAATATTCGTTGTTTGAGCTGAATGACCCGTTGTAACAAGCAAATTTTCCAAATTATTTATTTTTTATATTTTCTCAAGAATTTCATCAAGAAGAAAATCTTCTCGTTTCGAAAAGTATGCTATCAACTGTTTCTTCTCTTTCTCAAGATCATAATAGGTTGCTTTTTGTTTAGAAAGTTGGTTTTTAAGATCAGAAATTTCATCGTTTAAAGATTTTATTTTTAAGCTCAAATTAAAATCAAGTGTGTCATACTTGATTTGCAATTATTTTTCTCTTAAAACAAAATCCCGATAACCAATTTCTAATTCTGACTCTTTGTTTTTGTTAAATTCAAAAGCTTTTGCATGTTCTGTTGGGAATAATCATTACCACGGATAGTTGTGGTTTACTTCGCTGGATTAACACTAGCGGTGAAACGTATTCCCACCGAGTTCATTATTACCACTTCTATCGGTTTATGTTTAGTTAAGCGTGTCTAGATAAGTATAGAATAGATCTTGTGTATATTCTATTATGTTAGCTTTATACTTATCTTGTAAGGACTCCTTGTTGTATAAAAGGAGGTCCTAGGTCATTGTCTTAGGTACTTGTTAATTTACCTACGATTACTCACAAAGGCTTCAGGTGTAACCCTAGTGATAAGCTAAGATCACTTGTATTATTCATCAATAATATTGGAGCTTAAGTTTCATGTTTAACTGTGTTTACTTACAATACATCATATAAACCATCTTCTAAGTATTACTAAGTAAATTCCGTGCTTAATAATATCATACAAAATATCATTGACACAAGGAGTGTGTCCAGATCCATCAAATGGTATCGGGCGAAGGTTCGATATTTTGTTTTAGAAGATCCAAGGAATTAGCTTAACTCACTCACTCAATTCAATGGAGATGGAAAACAACCATCAATGCTTCTACACCAGGTTATCTAAGCTCAAACTTAATGAGTTTGAGATGTGGAGGATCTTGATTGAGCAATACTTTCTCATTCGAGATTATGCTCTATGGGAGATTATCCAACTTGGTGATTCTTTCAAGCTCGTGACTAGTCTTCGTGAAGGTTGGTGACACGAGATGTTGTGAAAGTCTCTACGCTGAATCTAATGTTTGAAAAGCACTTAGGAAGAATGATCTTAAGGATAGAAGTTTGTCACGATGACTCTACCTAGAGACCGATCATTGCATTCAAAGAAGTTCAAGACCGCTAAAGAACTGCTGAAGAGATTTGCTCGGTGTTTGGTGGTAATGATGTTCAAGAAGACACGAAGACTTTGTTGAAGCAAAGTTATGAAAACTTCTCGCTTCAAGCAATGATTCACTTGATAGTATCTTCACCAAACTACAAAAGATTGTTACTCAACTGACTGTGTTTGGCATTGAGGTAGAAAAGGAAGACCTCAATTTGAAGTTTATAAGAAGTTTGCCTTCAGAGTTTTAAACTAATGTCACTGTTTGGGAAAACAAGTCAGACATTGAAACAATGAAGCTCAATGATCTTTACAACAACTTCAAACTCATTGAGCAAAGGTTGAAGAAGGATGGGAAACTTGGTACAAGCTCCAGTAGCTTGGCATTGTTGTCAACCTCTGTTGACAGTGATGATTCTGAAGATGACAATGATGATGAAGTTGCCACTGCTGGTTCTAATGTTTCCATTGGTAATGTAAATGTTACCACTGCAGGTTCAAAGAAGAAGGTTGCTAGTATTGGAGATCCTACCTTTTATGCTTTCATATCCACACAAGTTGATGGCTCTGTCTTAACTCATGAAGACATAGAGCAAATTGATGAAGATGACTTGGAGGAGATGGATATTAAATGGCGATAGCTCTTCTTAGCATGAGGGATAGGAAATTCTACAAGAAGATCGGCAAGCCTATTCACATCAATGGTGATGAAACCGCAGGCTTTGATAAGAAGAAAGTGGAGTGCTTTAACCGCCACAAGTTTGGACACTTTGCTAGAGAGTGCGTAAGACCAAAGATCAAGGACAACAGTCTACTTGGTACAAGAAAAAGAAGGGACCAATCGTGGAAGAACCAAAGGCAATGTCAAGCATTGATGGTGTGAGCTATGATTGAGTTTCATGGTTGATGAAAAGAAGAAGAACATTCGGATGCTGCTCTTGTTGCTCCGAATTTGCTCTTATGGCTTTCTCGATTCGAGGTACAAAACTTTGATAGTTGTTCTAAAACATGTAGGTCGCTAAAGAAGTTGAAAGGCTTAATGATTTATACTCTAACGAAGGCAAGAGTTATATAACGCTAATTATACCGTGTCTAATCTAGGAGAGCTATGGTCGATTAGAAAAGCAAATAGAGCACTATCGTGCAAATGAGTCAAAATATAATGATGATATGATTCTTCTTAGGAGAGAGGTAGAACATACAACTGCTGTGAATGAAGCATACCAAAAGGAGCTTGAAAAACTCCAAAAGACAAATGAAAATGTCAATTTAACTTTAGACACATGTCATCATCAGTCTAAGTCAATTGATAAAATTTGAAATGCTCAAATATATAATAAAGCTAAGTCTGGTATGGGTTATAATACAGTGCCTCCACCACTAAGAGGTGTTCCATCACCTCCAGGTATAGATTTAGCTCATACAGGCATAAAGGATTTTAAGGATCTTGAAAGAGAATATGGTCCTTTAAAAGACACAGTGGTAAAGAGTGAGGAAGAGAGTAAGCTTGATAATGATGTTTTTGAGAGTGCTAGTGACTCATCTGTTGTTGATGAGAATGTTAAAAAGAATGTAGAGGCTTCTATCCCAAAATTTGTTAATCACTGCTACAGAGGAACCTAGGAAACCGCTTAATAAACCTAGACCAACCGTAAGGTATCCGAGATGTATAGAACAAGCCTCTGACTCTAGGGGTAACGAGAGGAGTTGGAATCATGTTAAATCTCAACAATTAGGTAGTGATTTTGTAATGTACAATAAGGCATGCTATATCTGTGGTAGTTTTAATCATTTACATGCTTATTGTGACTATCATGTTGGGAGAAGGAAGTCCATGGGAGTAAAAGGGTGAGACTAACAGTGTTTCAAAATAATGTACACCCTAATTCACATTGCAAAATGGTCCCAAGAGCGCTCAACTTAGAAGTGGCCTCAAAACTTTTCCACCGCAAAAAGCTAACAATGCTCACCCTAAGTCACCGTCAAAAGTGCAAACACCAAAACAACTTTTGCAAAATCAGCAAAAACAGGAAAGGAACCTTTCAAGCTAAAAGGGTAATCATAACCAACAAGGGTGCCTAAAAGAAACCAACAGCTACCATCGATCATTCAAAATTACCACCGCAAGGGTTTTGAACAAGAAAAGGGGGACATGGGCAATGTTGTGAAGGCCTCAACACGTTGGGAATGGAAACCTAAAGGAAATTCCTCTACAACCAATCCCAATGGTGTATCAATGACCTTTGATAGATTTAACTATTTTGATACGAGGCGATCCAAGTCAATCATGGCTTGGGTCCCCAAAAGAAACTAACTTTACTCTTATGCGCGAGAACATCCAAGGACAAAAGATCGGATCAAGGATATACAGATAGTGGGTGTTCAAGGCACATGACCGCAACAAGTCCTATCTTTGGATTTGAGCATTATGATGGACAATATGTCGACTTTGGAGGTGGAGTAAATGGAAAAGTTGTTTGGTAAAGGAGTTATTAAAACTTGTAACTTGGACTTTGAACTCGTGTACTATGTAAAAGAGCTTAAATACAATCTTTTAGTGTGTCACAAATGTGTGACAAGATGAAAATGCTCTTTACCAAAGATATGTTCTTTGTTCTCTCTAAGGATTTTAAGATGCCCGATGATGGTGATTCTTCTTAAAATTCCTAGAAAAGGCAATCTCTATAGCTTTGATATGAACAACATTGTAGCTAAAGATGATTATACTTGCTTGCTTGCAAAGGCCACAAGTGGATGAATCCATGTTATGGCATAGAAGACTTGGTCATGTTAACTTCAAAACCATTAACAAGATTGTCAAAGATGGTTTGGTGAGAGGATTACCTCGAAAAGATTTGAAAATGATCAAACCTCAGCGGCTTGTCTTAAAGGCAAACAACATAGAGCTTCTTGCGGTCAAAGTTGGTTAACTCTATTGCTCACCCACTTCAAATGTTACATATGGACTTATTTGGTCCTACATCGCGAGCAACTTGAATCTCAAGAAATATTGTCTAGTAGTGATCGATGATTTTAGCGGTGTTTACATGGGTTTTCTTTCTTGGAACCAAGGATGAAACAACTGGCATCCTCAAGATCTTTATCACATAAGTAGAAAACCAATATGATATGAAAGTTAAAATCATTAGGTGTGACAATGGAACAGAATTCAAGAATAGAGTTATGGATGAGTTTTGTAGAGATAAAGGTATTAAAAAAGAATTTAGTATGGCTAGAACTCCTCAACAAAATGGTGTTGCTGAGAGGAGGAACAAAACACTAATAGAGGCTGCTAGAACCATGTTGGCCGATTCTAAATTGCCAATTACTTTTTGGGCTAAAGCAGTTAACACTGCATGTTATGTGCAAAACAGGGTTTTAGTGGTAAAAACAAAGAACAAGACAACTTATGAATTGTTTAGGGGTAGACCACCTATTCTTGACTTCATGAGACCATTTGGGTGTCATGTATCTATTCTCAATACCATAGATTATCTGGGCAAGTTTGATGAAAAGGCTGATGAAGGGTATTTTGTTGGGTATTCCATGGTTAGTAAAGCTTTCAGAGTATTCAACTTAAGAACCCAAAAGATTGAAGAAAATCTGCATGTGGAATTCATGGAAAACAAAGTCAATCTCAAAGGAACTGGACCAGAAAGGTTGTTTGATCTTGATACTCTAACCAATACTATGAATTATGTACATGTTTCTACAGGAACATCTTCTTTTGATTTTGCATGTTCAGAAGAGTTTCTTGATGATGATGAGCCAAGCAAAGATCATGCAGATGATCAAGATGAATTCAGTCTACCTCTTTGGGACTATGCAGATACTGATGATATATCAAAGACTGGAGATGCTCATCCTTCTAGTGATTTGGGAAAGGAAGGAGGTAGTAATATGAATGTCGAAAATTCAAAGCAAAGGAAATTCGATTCCACGTTAGGCAAAATGTTTCCACCGCAACACCGGATGTGGAAATCACAACTCCGATTCTCGAGGAAGCTCGAGCCAATGATGTTGAAATCTCAAATATGCCAAATGAGATTGTAGTTCCTCGACTCCCTATACTTCTATTCATAAATCACATCCTCTTGAAAATGTGATTGGGGATGTCTATTCACCTGTGAAGACTAGAAGACAAACTAAGCTGCCTGATGTCCATGGATTCATTAGTAAAATATATGAGTCTAAGATTCATGAAGGCAAGAATGAATGTCTCTTTATGTGTTTTCTGTCACAAATGGAGCCAAAGAATGTCTACAAGGCACTTGAAGATGAATCAGGCTATTTTTAGCTTATGCATCCTTTATGGGCTTTAAGGTCTATCAAATGGATGTGAAGAGTGCTTTTCTATATGGGCAGATTGATGAGGAGGTTTATGTCTCACAACCTCCAGGCTTTGAAGACCCCGAATATCCTAACAAAGTATCTGGTAGTTAAAGCTTTGTATGGCTTGCATCAGCACCAAGGAAATGGTATGAAACCTTAACCACTTATCTTCTTACTAATGGGTTTCATAGAGGCAGTGGATCAAACTTTTTCATCAAGAAAGACAAGAATGATATCTTGCTTGTTCAAGTATATGTTGATGATATCATTTTGGGTCTACCAAGACAGAGATGTGCAAAGAATTTGAGAACCGATGAAAGAAGAATTTCGATGATTTCTATGGGTGAAATCACATTCTTTTGGGACTTCAAGTACTACAGAAGCGGATAGTATTTTCATTAATCAAGATAAATATGTGGTGAGATACTAAGGAAGTTCAAGTTCATCGATGCAAAGTCATCCAGCACCCTATGAGACAAGACTACACATCTACTCAAGGAAAATAGTGGTGAAGTGTTGATGTGCACATGTACAGTGTCTATGATTGGTTCTTTGATGTATCTTACATCATCCGAACATATATCATGTTTGCGATATGTGCTGTGCAAGGTTTCAAGTTACTCCCAAGATCTCTCACTTGACCGCTTGTGAAGAAGATTTTCGATATCTTAAAGCATTTCCTACTCGGGATTGTGGTACTCCGCAGATTCTCCTCTAGATCCGTTACTTACTCGGATAGTGATTATCTTGAGCTAGCTTGGATAGAAAATCTACAGGTGGATGCCAATTTCTTGGCAACAGATTAGTGTCATGGCGGTCAAGAAGCAAACTATGGTGGCTAATTCTTCAATCGAGGCGGAGTATGTAGCTCTTGCTAGTTCTTTGTGCTCAAGTTCTATGGCTTCGTAATCAACTTTTGGACTATGGGTACAATTTCATGAATACCATCATTCATATTGACAATAGCGGTACCATTTGCATCATTAAGAACTCGCTCAACACACAAAGACCAAACATATTGAAATTAGACACCACTTCATTCGAGATTGCTATGAAAGTGGACTAATTCAGTTGTCAAAATTCATACCGATGACAACTATGCTTTGATTTGTTAACAAAAGGCCTTGATGTGGGAGATTTCAAGACTTGGTAACAAGTATTGAATGCTTAATCCATAACCTTTTGTCAAAATGTTCTCTCGGTGTTGAGGGAGGTCGTAGGGTATTGACATTGTTGTAAGAGTTTGTATTTGATGTCCTGATGGGAGTTGAATGTAAAAGGTGTATATCTGAGATACACAACAAATGGTTATTGATTCACCATTTCTAACTCACATAAGAATCAACTAGTCCGAGCAAACGACCATCGGTAAAGACTTGACAAATCCATTTATGGTTGATAGTTTACCAAAACTATATGGTTATCAACTCACCATATTCTTTATGATTAAGAGTTGGCTAGTCCATAGCAAATGGCTCATGGTAAAGACATATCAAATCCGTTGATATCCGGTAGTTTGCTAAAAACTATGATAAGAGCGATCTTGTTATCATGATTTTATTTACCAACGCTTTTGAAATTTTTGTGAAAAATTACCATTTGCTAGTTCACAGCTTCCATCGACAAGTGTTATTTTACCATCGTTGTTCTAGCCGTTACAACCGATTGTGGCAAGAATTAATTTTTACTAGCCGTTGAAAGTAACCACTGCTTTGCCATATATATAGGGTTAAAATTTTAAGGAATTATCTTCTTCCATATTTTAATACTTTTTAAAGATAATTTTACTTGCGCAATAATTCTAAACCCTAAACCTATATATCTTTCTCTCTCAATTGGCTAGTTATTCTTTCATTCTTACTGACATAATATCGTTTTTCATCAAAAGTTTCTATGGCATCTTTGAAGTTTGCAGATGAGCACAACCTCGTGGCCTACCTACAAATTTAAACTAATTAAAATTAAGAAAAATAACAAATGAACAGTAAAAATTATGAGACTTTACAGGAAAATCTAAAATATTATTCTAAGCCCAGGAAAAATATAAAAGTTAGATAAGCCCACTAATAAGTGAATTGGGCAAATAAGCAGTTTGAATAAGCACTTGAAATAAGCAATAAGCTATCCAAAAGCTACCATAAGCTACTACCGCCTAAATCTAACCTAAATTGAGCTAATGCAACCGATTGGGAAGTAAAAAGCACAAGCTACGTAAAAATACTCATGACATTTTAATAACTATATGCCAAACGGCTCTAAGGCCCTACTTTAAGCACTATATTAAGCTATCTAGAAAATCACAAAAATAAACTAAAGATACCTAGTCAGTAGATCACCAACCAAAGATCTTGTATCCCAAATTTCATTTCAAATGGACTTATAATGAATCGGTGAAAATTCCACAAAGTTTTGTAAAACACATTATACACTCAAGATATATCGATCACTCAAAGATATTGAGTGAGTGAATGTAAAAAGTAGCTGTTTGGACAGCTTATTTAGTGCTTATAGAGGTTTTCTAAAATTCCGCAAAAATCATTTTTCAAAAATAGACCAACTGAACTTGATTATCCCAAAATTTCAACAGATTTGGAGCAGAAATGAGCAAATGAAAAATCCACAAAGTTTTGTAAAAACATGATTTCATGAATTGACTTTTGAAGACAGATTTGGTATTTTGACTTTATCTAGATTTGATCACTCGTAATTTACTGTAAATGATGTTTTTAGATGCAAAATGAACTAGCTAAGCTAATCTATATATTTTCTATCCTATATGCAAAGCAAATCAAGTTTTACACTAATTGATATGCAACAAATTCTAACTAAACCATGATTTTTACTATAGAGTGACAGCAGATGTAAACTGATGAGCTAGGTAACTATAGCAAACCTAAATGAACTTATAGCAATTAAACTTAAATGCTACACTAACCTCTAGCTCAGACTAACACAATGAACCAAACACTCCTTAATGGACAGATATTCAAGCTACTTATTACTAATCCTCAAGTATAATCTATTCTATCAACCAAATCTGATTATAACACCTAAATGAAGCAATTTATCCAACAAACTAACACCTAATCTAACTAATCATGATTGTGCAGATTATGTGCATTAAGACAGAACTGAAACAGAAATGTACAGAGCACTTACAAAATCCTGTCAATGTGGCAAGCTCATGAGATCAATGAAACAGTACAAGAACTATTATCAACCCCAATTAATTAACCCATATCCAAGCTTATATCATCAATCCAGAACCAAATGAGTATAATACTGCAGTTTGACCAGGTTTGACTTTTGTTGACTTTTTTTAGAAAATTGCAAACAGACAGGAAACTGCTTTAATTCACTTAAATAAGCTTGAATAAGCTTGAAGAAGCTTATTTGAACCATTGTAACAGATTAAAACGTTAAAATTGACAATGAACAAATTTGGTGGGAAAATGAATTAAGGCTGTAAACTTGGAATTTCTTAACAAAAACACTTGAATTATAACTGAATTAACTTATACATTCATAAATAATAAAACCCAGAAAATGTTTTACATAAAACTTAAAGCACAATTTAAATTACACTACGAAAATGGTCTAAAAACTGGGACCACTTTTCTCTTCTGTCTTCTTCCTCTTTTATATGCCTCAGTGAGTGTCTCTCTCCTCTTCCGCTACTGGATTGGCCAAAATGATCCCACCTTTGATTTTCACTTTGGCGCCAAGTCCTTGTTATCGCTTTGGTTAACTTGGAGCATTTTTAGAACAATTAATGATTCTTGGTATGTAGTGTAGGTGGAGGAACAGATCGGGAGAAAAGTGAGCAAGTGGAGTGGAATACCGTGGAGGTGGAAGGGTGGTATGGTTTTACAAACATGGGAGGAAGGAGTATAAGGGGGAGCTGGTTTGACCAAGGTCAACTGGTTTTATTTATAAAGGATTGGGCCTGGGTTTGTTTGTTGCATGGGCTTGGCTGGGTTAATAATCAAAAGGGTCCGGTTGGTTTGTAGTTTAATCACAAGGACCATTTATGCAATATTCTGAAAGTGAGGGGTTAAACCTGCAATTTTTCCAAAGTTAACACAAGGACCGATTATGCCATTTATGAATAGTACAAGGGTTATATTTATTAATTTTCCATTTTAAATAACCTGTGGACCATTTTGACACTTTTCAAAGTTGAGGGACCAAAGTTGTAAATATGCAATTTTAACTTCAAAGGACTATTTATAACAACTTGTGAATCCCCAAGGACCTTAATGATATTTTACAAGTTTTGGATTACTGTGGACTAGATTTGCCAATTTATGAAAGTTTAGGACTGAAACTAAATTATGTAAACTTTGTTATTTTTCATCGCTTTCAATCCTTTTGCACTTGTAACACATAAAACACATTTCAATGATATTTATAGTATTTTGTGGCATTTCTGAGTGTTTTCAGATGTTTTTATGGGGTTAAACAATATAAAATATATGTGTATTTAGACACATATCAATTCACCTCTCCCAACAGGTAATACAGTTGGAAGTGATGAGGGCAATGGGAACCAATTGGAATTGATGGTTTTGTGTACCAAGTTAGCAAAGCAGGTTGAATCTCTACAGAAGTCTTTGGCACAAGTCAAGAAGCAGCATGCCAAAGATATTCAATATTTAAAGAAAGAGATTCAGACTTTAAAGGAAGAGATACAAGGGTTGAAAAAGCACAAGAGGACTGCAAAGCTGGTGATTTCATCTTCATCCTCACCTACTGATGGTGATTCAGCGGATCATGATTTGGGAAATTCTTCCAAACAGGGGAGGAAAACAGGTGCTGATACTAAGGGGAGGAAAATTGATTTTGAAGATGAAGGAGATACAAGTAAAGGAGCAAAGGAAACTGAAACTCATGGAGAGCAACTTGAAGATCAAGACATTTTCCAAACGGCAACATATTTTATCACTGATTTTATTTCCACTGAAGATCAAGAAGTTGATAAATTGAAGAAAGACAAGGGTAAAGCAGTTATGGAAGATGTAGAGCAAACTGGAAGAAAGATCTCAAAGAAAAGACAAGTTCAGATTGATCTTGATAGAGAACTTGCTAAGAAGATAGCAGAAGAACAAGTTGCTGAGAAGAAAAGATTGAAAGAAATGGAAGTTGCAAGCTTTTTGGAAACTAAAAGATTGAATAGAATGGAAGATTTTGTTGAAGATCCACTTTCCACTGCTCAACCTACGCCTTATTATAGAAGACTCCGTAGTTTAGTTATGTTCCCATCAAGATGATATTGAATTCTTGATTGCTAATAATCCAAATCAAGAAAAGACAATTGACCTGTAGTCGATGCATCCTTAATCGAGGAACAAAGAACAACTTAGTTGAAGGATTTCATTCAAATGAAGAACAATCAAGCACTTGAAGATGTGATTAGTACAGTTAAAAAGGGTCAAAAGAAATCAAGACAACCTACCAAGAGACAAATTCTTTCATATATGAAGACTTATTGTTGTCATGTTGGTGGTTGGAAGATGCATCAATTCAAAGGAATGCCTGATGATCAAGTTGAAAAGGCTTACTACAGAACTCAAA
Organism: Chrysanthemum lavandulifolium; assembly: GCA_022545495.1. NCBI lineage: Eukaryota > Viridiplantae > Streptophyta > Magnoliopsida > Asterales > Asteraceae > Chrysanthemum > Chrysanthemum lavandulifolium. Next base: position 32,422,282 of record CM040242.1, read on the forward strand.
AACAAGATAAAGCTTTTATTCCAATGGGTTTTGAAGAAGAAGCAAAAAGGGTTCCTAGATTGAAGAGAAAGGCCAAAGTAAGTGATTCTCAAACTATTAAGAAGACTAAGGTTGATGAAGATCAAGCAATGTTCATCGAGAAGGAAATTCCACCGAGAAATTCATCGAAGACCAATTGATCGGAATGATTGTGATTGAAGAAAGAGATTTTATCCGTAACCACGCAAGTTCGACATCCTATTATTGATCGGGAAGTTTACATCGCTAGCAATTATGCTCCAACATGGAAGATCACAAGGCTAGGTGGTGCAACTTCATCATTTATTCAATTTGAAGATCTTATAAAAGCTTTTGACGAGATGACCTTGATACACTATGGAGGTTAGTTCAAGAAAGGTTTAATACTTAAGATCTCAAAGATACTAAGGAGATGCGTTATGGGTGAATCTTAGAAGGCTCTATGAACCAAATGTTGATGATGAATTCGAAAACCTTATTCACATGTTTTGGTACTAAATGGTTTTACTATGATTCATGTGAAGTTCATCATTTCTCTGACTAATGGAGAAGACTTTTCATGCTTGTCGAGAAAGAATATCCACTGGGAATGGAGCTCTTATAGTGATGTTAAGCTTACCAATAAGAGTTAATGAAGACAATGAGAAGGTCGAGCATTATTACAAAGGCTTCAAGATCAATGTTCAAGAGCTATACTGAAGTTAAGAAAGAAGTGAAGTGTTTGATTGAATTCCCAAAATCCTTGAAGATAATGCATATGAAGAAACTTATTGATTTGCAGAGAAATCATAAGTTTAGGGGAGGATTGTTGGGAATAATCTATTACCACGGATAGTTGTGGTTTACAACGCTTGATTAACACTAGCAAAGGAAACCTATTCCCACCGCCGCTTCATTATTACCACCGCTATCGGTTTATGTTTAGTTAAACGTGTCAGATAAGTATAGAATAGATCTTGTGTATATTCTATTATGTTAGCTTTATACTTATCTTGTAAAGGACTCCTTGTTGTATAAAAGGAGGTCCTAGGTCATTGTCTTAGGTACTTGTTAATTTACCTCGATTACTCACAAAGGCTTCAGGTGTAACCCTAGTGATAAGCTAAGATCACTCGTATTATTCATCAATAATATTGGAGCTTAAGTTTTGTGTTTAATATGTGTTTACTTACAATACATCATATAAACCATCTTCTAAGTATTACTAAGTAAATTCCGCGTGCTTAATAATATCATACAAAATATCATTGACACAAGGAGTGTGTCCAGATCCATCATGTTCCTTGTACCTCGCAAGCTCAGCGGTCAATTTTGTTAGGATTTAGAAAATCCCTAAGTTAAAGAGTCGGTCACCTCAAGTATAAGTATCCGTTAGAAAGCTCGTAGTCGTAGTTATGTTATGTTTGTAAGTAGTTTAATTAGTAACACCGTGGAGGACGGACGAGTATTTACCCACTGTATTCCTGATCCACAGCCCGTTGGAGGCGTATTTTGTAAGACACTATAAATACCCTCTTCCTTCCAAGGAAGAAGGTTGGAGCTTCAATACCATTTTTCTTTTGTTTCACATAGTTTCCAACTCTCTTCCCTTTCTCTCTCTAGAACTTTCTCTCTCTAAACCAAGTAAACGCCCCATATGATTATGGTTTGATGTGTTTATGAAATCTGTTGGGTCTATTATAGATTTGATGATACAAAACAAGAAGAATGAAACATGAAGGACTTAAAGTGACAAGAAGGAAACTACAAAAAGATGGAGGATTTAGAAGATTCTAGAAGATATGCTTAAAAGAATATTTAGTTTCCTAATTGTATTGTTTCCTAATTATATTATGATTCCTCTTAGAACCCTAGATGTCTCTAGTATATAAAGAGACATAGGGTCATTAGTTTTAGCACGACGCACAAGATGTAGACGTCTAAAGGTGTGTGTGTGGGAACCTAGGCGTAGGATTGGGAAAACGCCAGGTTTAGTGGTTTAGTTAGTTAGTGTTAAAGATCAAGTCTTGATCTTTATTATTGTTTAGTTAGTTTATGATAATGAAAACCTTGTTCATTATAACGTTAATTCTTATTGAATATTCCGCTTCATTATTATGTGTTCCTAGATATAATATTAGACATCGCCCAAGAGCTACAACGATCTTCACAGTGGTATCGAGCTTGTGTGGAAACTCGACTAGGAAGAAACCCTACAATTTTCAAGATGTCGATCAAGTCGCTCCACAACCCTCAATCACCTCACTCGTAATTCCAATTATCAAGAGGAGAATATGATCTCGGTGCATGAAGATGAGGCAAGATATTGCCATTACTGCACCATGCTCAGGGAATGTAATTGTGAATGGGAATGAAGTTCCTCAAGAACCCATTCGAGTTCTTTGGACAACCTTTAGCACCAAAGGCGCTTTACCACAAGCAACTCTAAGGAATCAAGAGAAGGCTCTTAACATTCTCCTGTCTCGCCATTCCGATGGTCATCTTCTCAAATTTCACGATGCTAAAGATGCTAGCACTGGGTCGCTCTCAAGACCAGTTTGGAGGAATGAAGCTCTAAGAAGATGCACGAAACTTGCTAAAACAAGAGTTTGAAACATTCACGAGGGAGAAAGAGAGTCTTGATGTCGCATATGATAGGTTTCGTAATCTCCTCAACATGTTGGAGTTATACAAGGCGTAAGTATCGATTGAGGATGCTAATTTGAAGTTTCTAAGAGTTTGCCAACTTCATGGCATGTGATTGCTACTATGATCGTGAGGACAACAAGGATCTGATGTTATGGACTTGATGATCTTTATCATCAATTAAAGGTTTATGAACATGAGATGAGTGGTCAACCAAATTCTAAATCTCACAAGATTGCTTTTCTTTCATCTAAAGAAGAGCAGGTATGAGCCGTGAAGAATAGTTACGCGAACTAACGAGATGGTATTGCCAGATTGGCAACGCAACAAGAATTCTTGCTAAATGTTGGTTACGGCGCATCACCAAGATGAGTTATACTGTAACTCGTCAGACAAGAATCGCAGCACACTTTTACTTCATTGTTTCCTCGCAAAATGGTTAGAAACACAAAACCCAAATGTAAATGAAACAAAAGAAAGGGATAATTGAGTTGTCTCCTAAAGAGCACTTTTCTTTATTAATGAGTCTTTGTTAGACTCAGAGCTGGGCTACCAAAGGTTTGTCCGCCATCTCGGATCTGTAATTCTGTCAGCCAACCGATCAAATTCTCATCCCGCTTGCCTTCTCCAAGTTCTAAACATCCTAAGTAAAATTTTTGATATTTTGGTAGGGTGATCAAACCTTGGCCTTATCTTCTTCACTAATACCAAGGCCGGTTCAGCAACTCAACTGTTTTTAGTCCAATTTTTAAAGTTTTTGACACCCTGGCATTTGAAAATATTTTATCATCGCCAATCTTTAGCCAAACCACCCTCCTTCGCTTTTATCAAGCCCAAATATTTCTTTAAAGGGTTTTCCAAAATCACCCCACAAACCTATCCGCCACTTAATTCGCTAACATCATCCAAAACCACAAAGTCGACTAGAAACGAAAACTACAAAACTGACATTTGTTGCTATCTCGAGGAAGTCGCTTTGTAATCAAGCTCCTTTTCCATAACCTCGGTTGTAGCATTCCTTAGAGATAATGTTGATCGGGAATCTGTGGTCGTATAAATGGGTGAAAATCAATGAACCCAATTTGCATGAGATCTTCAGATAGGGGGATTCCTACGATGGATACATGCCCCCATCTCATAAAACCAGGTTGGTCCGATTGCAAGAAAGTTTTTTCGAGTTGTTCCTGCCAACGGGTCATCTCGACATCACTATAGAGGTCTTCAAAGACTTAATCCTGTTATCTTCTTCCTCAAAATCACTTAAAACATCAAAATCCTTCCCGAGTCAACCTCTGTGATCCGAGGGGTCGCTAAGAAACTTTTCAAGAGCTTCACCAAAATCCCCCACTAGGTCCGAATGGGCGATCTCTCCATTAGCTTCCGTAGTTAATTTTCCCAAATACATCCACTTTAGTGAGTGAGCAAGCATGGGTCTTCCTAAATGATGTATCCCGTTGTCTTCGGGATATCAAGAATCACAAAATTCATCGAAAAGGAATATGTTTATCTCCACTAATACATTTTCAACAATTCCTAATGGTGATTGTATGGATCGATCGGCCATTTCAATTTTCATCTTGGCGGTTTTAAGTTGCCAATTCCTATTCGCAAAACATCGAATGAGGCATTATACTAATACTAGCTCCAAGATCTGTATGCTATACATGTTTAGGCTCCTATATAGCAAGGGAGAGTAAAGAACTCGGATCTTTTCCTTTGTGGTAGCTCGCCTCAAAACAACAACATCTTCGTCGAGGCTAATAGTCTCATCATAACTTAATTCCCGTAGTATCATGACGATTAGTATCATTAGGAGGGTTTACCAAGAAATTTTGGTCCAAAAGTGATTGTTTCTCCATGCCGATCCATCGCTTAACCTTTTCTCAAAAGGTCAAAGGTTCTTCGAGGATAATCTCTACCGTAGGACAACTTCTTCCTCCCGAGCTGCTAGGTAATCGAGATGGCTTCCAACATGAACTAACACTTTTCTAATCTTTTATCCTATCATCGTGAGTTTTAATAAGAGATCCGATATCCATTTGTGCTTTTATTATTTTTTCTATCCTATCGCCTTCTGATTCTTTTTGATGTGGTTGAGAATCTTTCTCAATATTGTTCTTGTATTGGTTTCAAATACACTTTTAACTTTCTCAACCCTACATGCTTTACCTTCTCTTTCCAATCTCCATTTTCAAAATTTCCCATAATTTTATTATTGCTTCGTTATTGTCTTCATTACCTTATGATCGAATTTATCTCTCGTCCGTATCCAAAGATCCATGTGCCACTGTAGAAATATGCTCAAACCAATAATATTCCAAGGCCCCGATCAGAGTCATGCTAGGAATAGTCTGGTGAATCAAGGAGTTCTCGTGGTTTACATTAATCCTCTCGATAGAAAACGATACGATCCGATGTTTGTTTAAATCATGAGTTCGGCATCGGTAGAGAAGTTCATTAAATCTTTCCCACACTTGGTACATCGCTTCTCCAATCTGCAGAATTGATAGATTTTCCCAAGAAGCCTAGCCATTTTTAAGTGAGGGCAAAATTGTCGACTAACTCCTTCTTAGTTTTCCCATACTTCTTTTACTTTAGGAAGTTTGTTATACCATCTTTTGGTCGCTCCAAGAAGAGTCATAGGAAAATCCTGCAAAGGGTCAATAACTTGGAGTACCCTTTGACGCTGAAAAGAGGATAAGTGGAGAACTCATCTACGAATCCTTAACGCCCTCATCTTCGCTCCATAAAACTTAAGCTCATGTAACCTCGAATAATATGATCCGGGATGGAGTATTTTTCAGTAGGAGAACTTAGTGAAGCTTCGAAGCTATCATTCAGCCGATCCAAATATCGCCAATAGTAAGGTCATTGATATTATTTTCATTGATGACCTCGTTCTATGTCCGACCGTCTGATTCAGTAGCAGAAGATGTTGTGAATAGGAACCGGAGAATAGATCCTTTTTCCGAAATTGCTTCTCCCGTCAACAAATGGGGTAGCCGTAAAGGGTCTAGAGTCATGAGTCTTGTATCCCGACATTTATTAAGAAAATTAAAACATACTTAATAAGAAATCCTAAAATAGTCATCAAGCAAGCGCCAAAAACTTGATGCGTTTTATCGACTGTGTCTTAATATTTATAAGGTCTCGCTATACCTATGGTTCACCCTAACGCACTAACGGCAAAGAATTCCCCGGTAGTAGTGTAATAAATGGTAAAGCCGAGGTCGCCCCAAGAGCTATGTGCCTTGATAATTACTAAGTCTAATTCTCACGTAATATTAATGGTTTGATAGGATTTTAATTAATTAAACTACTAATGCGTAATATAAAAGCAAATAAATGGTAAAGGAAATCAATAGAGGAATAGTGGTTCTAACCTAGTTAATCCTCCTAACTAGTTATGTCTACGCTCACCTACTTCCAATTACTTGTGGGGTCAACCGAGGACAACATTTGGTTAATTCGCCTAACCTATCGCAAGAAAGATGCCACCACAGAGAAATCAAAGCACCGTCATAAGTCTTGTTGTTCTCGGTCCTCGACGTCATTAAGTACCGCCACATGCTAGATTCTAAATAGTGAGTGCCCGGCCATTAGAACTTAGACACTACACCCCAACTTAAGTTCATCCAAACAATAGCGATCACTTGGTCAATCGCACAAGTAGAAAGGGTCGTCATTGGTCATATCTTACCCTTCCTGCCTCGGCCCGCTTCACCTAGGTCATTGGTCATATCTCCTGTAATTGGCCTCTATCGCCATTCAAAACCACCAACAGTGGGTGACTACCAAAGAACTATGCATGCATACACTTAGAAATAATTGTATGGAAGTAAAGGTAAACAAAACAAAACAATTAATGAATCATAACTCAGGTTAGCACCAAAGGGCGCTTAGCCGCCTCATATTAATCATGCACATCAATTCAATATTCAAAGGTAACGAAATACATGAATTGTAAAATAATAAACGCTAAAGCTTATCGTGAATGGTGTGATTCTCCTTGAAACAAATCCGTATGCTTCCTAGACCTCCTTGAGCTTTTTCCCACGTTTAGAGTATGCGTGCGGAATGGGATGCTTTGAAATGCCGATTCATGGGGTATGATAGTTAAACCGTTACGCCGAACTAATAGACGAGTTATGCCGAACCTTCTATTTCTCCATAAATGCACTAGATCCGCTAGTTACGATGTAACCTTATAAGTGGTTACGCCGTAGTCTTCAATAAAACCGCCACGCCGTGCTGATGCAAGTAGTTACCGTAAGTACGCGGAACCTCAATGACCTAATGGAGTTACGTCAGAATTTTGGGAGGAGTTACGCCGTAACCTCTCGATAAGTCGACTTCCGGGTCACGCAGATGAGTTGCACCGAACTTTCAAAATAAGCATACCGTGATAAATTTAGTAACGCTTTCCATTTCGCATCTCTTTAGCTCCAATGCTCGTAATTTCACCGAAGTGTAAAACAATGGAAAACAAGCGTAAATCCATATAAATGATATAAATAACGGCATTAAAGGGGAAATGACACTTAATATTCGTGACTATTTGATGTTATCATGAACCTACCGCCGAGACAATGTTCATGGCTAGATTTTCACCAATGGTCTCTCCAAAGGTCTCATCACCACGACAGTCGGTCCATCCAAAGATTCAATCATCTCGCAGGTATTAAACTATACGATGAAGTTAATGAGAAAAAGACATGACTAAGTAACTATGAAACTGTTGAATCAAATATTGATAATGCGGGAAATAATAATGTTGTCCCATGATCAATATGTGATTCAAAGTGAAAGTGAGATTATACCGAGTGATGCATCTTCCGTAGTCAATAATGACTATGTTTTGATAAATACACCGCACGTGTTTCGATGATTCTTGTTATCTCCGAATCGAATGCCTATAAAGAACAAGTTGCCATTTATGAACAACGCGTAAGTTTGAGTTAACTACCGTGGAGCAGTGAAATGGATGACCAAATACGCATAATTATTAGAAAAAGTAATTTTAGGGAAGAAATATTAAACAAGAGCTAGATTCCTTAAAAGAAAAGCTTAAAAACCTTAAGCAAAACAAGAACTTCAATAAATGTGAAAGTGCTTAAGCAGAATTTAATGCTAAGGAATCTAAACTTTAAATGAATTTTCCAACCTAAAACCCTTGAAGAACAAACTTGAAAACAAATTGACGTATAAGGAAACACCATTCAGACTGCTCACATGATCACTAAGCATAGTTCAAGTGACAAACATAGTGTTGCATTAGTTGATGAACCCCGAGGTCGGTAAGAAAGGAGGCTGTAAGGTAATCTATGATGGCAATGAAACTTAAGCCTAGACAGAACCTAGTCAGGCCGAGCGCAAGGAGGAAGATAAGCAATTGTAAGAAGTCACTAGAAAGAAATTGGATGAAAACTTAAGAGCCCTCATGCATGGAAAAGAACATCGCTTATAAACACCTAAACTAAGGAAAACTTGATTGCCTTTAACAAGTTTAGATCTCAACAACTGGACCGAACAAATGTAATGGAAAAGGATATGGACAAGAAAAGTCGATGATTTTGTTGAACAAAATTCCCTTGTAGGAGAATGCTTCCACCATCAGATATCCCCCTAATACACCCATGTGCTTGCCTAACCTTCCTACACAAAGTAAACCTTAGTCACCCTATATGTAATCAGATCAATTGTTTGTTGATTTTGATAAATGCGTGTTAAGAAATCACACCAACCGATTACGTAAGGGGAAAGGGATTTGAGCAAACAAAATAATGCTACATAACATAAGTCATGCCTTTCTTTAAGCTAAACTAAGAACAATTTGAGTCATTACAAAGGCAATTGACATCAAGTGAAAGACATGAAAAATGTTTAATGAAATGGAAATTGAGGTTAGCGACTCATGAACGAGAATTGAAATATAATGAGATTGAGGAAGAACTTGCATACCGATGATGTACCCTCCGAGTAGCTCAAGGACACCGAGACGGTCAAGCCCTTCACCACAAGGCCCAAGTTAGATTCCGAACATCCATAGGCATCAAACCATCTGCTGGCACAAAGGTTACCTGGGAATTCGCCATTCGAAGCCCTGAGCTTCTGTGGTAAGTACGAAGGAACAATGGATAAGGAAACCTCCGACTTGGTCAAACCCACGATCTCCTCTCTCTCTCGCTTCCCGCAAGTCCGAGAACGGGTCACTAACCCCAGCGGTTACCCACAATCATGGGACGCCCCATGATCTCCGACAATCATGCAAGAGTGCCTCCGACCGTTTCCTACACTATAAATAGGTTGACGGGCAAAGGATTATGGTATGCTCATTTCACACTCATCTCACTTACACACACTTATACAACCATAACTCATACTTACTCTCACTGGAGGGGTGGTTCAGTGGTCCTACCTCGTAATCACTTAACGTAGCGTCTTAGTATTTTATTCTCGTGTTACAAAGTAGTCTTGGCTGGAACATACACCCTCATCACTTTGATCCTCATCAAGCCTCGGTAGTGCAATCTTTGCACAATCGCGCCCATCCGTGGGACCACAACGATTAGTCCCGTGAATCACCCAAATTCTAATACCCAACCAACTACACTACTTTTCCTAAGATAGAACCAGAAGAGAAGATTTGCTCCACCTGTGTTTCTCTACCCGGGTCCTACTCACCACAACTAACACCGATGACCCGCCTCCCCCATAACACCCTCAACCTTCACCACACGATCTCGCTTGAAACTACTCCCAGACATCACGCCAACATCCGCTAACCTTATTCCATCACCCGCCCACAGAGGAAAACTGAGGCCTTAGATTCTGCTATGGCTCACAAGAGACAGTTCGTAACACGGAAATGCGAGGGAGTTGAATACTCCAAATGAGGAGTAATGAGGAGATTGAAGCGTGAGGATGACTCAACCTGAAGGCAGGACGCCGTCTCGCGAATGGTTCTTCCATTAGAAGGTCAAATGGAAGGACTGTGGGTTTTGAAGAGGGACCTGAGGAACACGGAAGAAGGGAAAGAATGCATGGTGAAAGGAGGAGCGAGAACTCCAACGGAGGAAGCAACCCAAGAGGAAATGGAGGGTAAACCCGCCTCTAGCAAATTTCATTTAGGAAGCAGGCGGACGGGGCTCCCATACCTCCCTCTTATTTCCAGCTGAGGTCCACCTCCATACTCCAACATGAACCAAGCATTCTCCGGGAATGAATCCCACCACCGCTCAAACCTACAACACTTACCTCCAAATGGTTCAATCCCCAACCAAAATTACCAAAGAAATGCCCTATGGATGATCCCTACACAATCGATGGGGTATACCTTCGATTAACCCCATCACTCCTACCTATTCACAACCATTTCTAATCAGATAACCTCACACCTGCTTATCCACCTCCATACAACCCTTACGGTGCCGAAGCCTCCGGAGCTTGCACACCTTCGGCGGATCGAGGATCACCTCACCGTCGGCGAAGATGCTCATCTATAGGCACCTACGATGGGAAAGGTGATCCCGATAACTTTCCACTTATTCAAGGCGATAAAATGTAAAAGTGGGTCATGCCCGTAGCATGCCATATGTTCACTTACACGCCAGAGACTCCGCGAGAATATGGTGGAATGGATGGTCGGGGAGCATGTGAGTCTAGATGGCGTTAGCATACCAAAACTCACCCGACTGCACACCATCAAACAAAGGGACAACGAAGCACGAGGCCTTCATACTGTGTACATCGATGAAACCTTGCGTATTCTAGGTTTATACCAAGATCGTGAATCTCGTTTTGTACATGGCCTTCGAACTCAAGCTTGGTGGAGTTCCTGGCTCACCTATCTTCCCAACACCTATAAGGCTTTGAGAAGCGAACACCGATTCGCCTAAGGAGGTAAAAAAACGGGCTCCGATATGCAGGAACCGACAATTTCTCCAGATGATCCTCCGGAAGGATCCAAAACAAGAAGAAGAACAGAGATCGCTCACCCCTACAACAAAGGCTCGAACCATGGACTGCAAACTTCGTTAAATCTCCTCGAGATCCTAGCCACCGAGAAGGTCAGAAGTCCTTCGATCCCCACCTGATGATAACACGAGGCAAGGCCGCAGACATGTCCGGCATTGCCATTTCCATGAAGATCATGGACACGCTACTAACAACCGCAGGAACCTAAAGAAGGTGATCAAGAGGCGGACGGTCCTGACGCTAGCACATCCGTCAAAGGCATCAAGAAGGGAAAGGACAAGTTCCGACACTCACCGGGAGAAGGAACAAGAAGGAAACCACCGCAGAAGTCTGACATCGATGGTACACGTATACGATACCACCTTGAAAAGGAAGGAAGCAGTGAGCCGGGAAGCGTAGGGGAAATAACCTTCCATATTGGGGCATACCTTGACCGATCCCGTGATCATCAAGGTACAAATCAAACATGGAAGTAAACCGAAGCGATATGGATTAAGTGAGGCCTCGCGAAATCATCTATGAGCATTGTTTCCCAAAGCTCAAGTCATCTTTACGCCACGGAGGTGGACTGGCACCGCTAGTAGGTTCTCTCTCGCTAACACTCATGGCCCCGGGAGAAGTACCATTGGAAATCACCAGGTGCGGCGCCCTTATCCCGACGGAGACACTCATATTCGCCATCGTAAGGTCGATTCTCCTTATAATTTGTTAATAGGAGAACTCATGCAAAAACGGAATTGTTGTTTCTACACATACAAGCGCTATTAAGTTCCAAACCCTTCGGAGTAGGAACTGCTCATTCTAGCTATGGAGCGATAAGGGTGTATATGGTGTCAAAAGATCGTAGAAGAACTCGAGGAGCCCATGGCAATCTTAGTCAGACAGATGCAGAGGAGCGAGTTGTCGAAACCCTAGCTACCCCGATCAACTGGTAGTAGAAACAACCCCGTGAATTTCATAAGCTCACCGAAATAAGCATGCATTAACCTTGATGTTTTTGCTTGGAAATATTCTCGACATGACAGGGTTCCAAGAACATTGTCGATAGATGGACAGTCTTCGAACGGAGCATAAACTCAATGAGTACATGCACATTGAACCAATAAAGGTAAAAGAAGAAGCCTTGCCCCGAGAGAAACGCCGCTACCGCAAAGAAGTTGACGAATCTTACACAAGCAGCATCCCGAGGAAGTCAAATACTAAACTTGGGTGGCCAACCCAAATAAGGGTAAAAAGAGCAATGAGGGTGGCGATGTGTATGGATTTCAATCGACATCAACAAAGCATGCTCGCGGATTGCTACCCCTACCTTAAATTGATCGAAGCGTGGAACTTTGGTGTTTCCGCTAAAATGCTTCAGATGCCTATAAAGGTATCATCAGATCCAGATGGAAAAGGAGGACAGGAAAAGACGCCTCTACATAAGTAAAAGTGTCTACCGTTACGTAAAGATGCCATTCGGTTGAAGAATGTGGGCTACTTACCAATGTCTCGAGATAAAGCCTTCAACAAATGTAGATATGCGTAAACTTCTCGAGGCCTACGTTGATGACATGGTTATCAAGAGCAAGACCGAGGAGGACCCACTGATGTATGGGGAAACATTCGACGCCTCCCAAGTATTAACATGAAGTCAACCCTAAGAAATGCTCCTTCGGGGTCAAGAGGGACAATTTAGACATTTGATCACTGTGGATAAAGGCTAATCCTCAAAGGTCAAAGCTATTTCTCGATCTCCAAGCCCCTAAGTTTCTAAAGATGTGCAGAGTCTGAATGGGAAGTCGGCATTTTAAGTCGGTTTCTATCAAAAGGAGTCGACAGTCCCTACCATTCTTCAAAACACCAAAGGATGCGCGGACAAGAAAACTTTCCAATGGAGCCAGATCAAGCGCCTTTAAGATGAAGGAGTACATCAAGGAGTACATCAAATCCTTCCAACTCCTCACCCCAATCAAAGGCGAAGTGTTGTTCATGTACTTGGCATCCTCGGAGAGAGTGTTAAGCCAGCTTATATGGAACGAGACAAGCTTATGATACCCATTTACTTTGTTAGTAGTGGTCCCAAGGAGAGTAGACCAACCATCCAACCTTGGTTAATACCGCCTTAATTTACGCAGTTAAAGGAGACTTCACGCTATTTCCGTGCCCATCCTACGCTTTAACCGATAAGCCATTAAACAGATCCGCCGAAAACCCGAAAAGTCCGGGAGGGGCTAAATGGGCTATTGAGCTTGAGAACATGAACAGAGTTTAAAGGACTAAACTCTATCAAAGGGAAAATTTTGCTGCATTTCGCGTAAACACCTCCGAGCCCGATGTAGAAAAGGAAGAGCCCAAAACTAACCTTCTCAAGGGCGTGCTGAGGAAGCTTTATACAGATGGAGCATCCAGCCCGACGGCCCGAGTGTGTCTAATGTTGGTCACCCCAAGTGAAGGAGTACATATGCCTCCGGCCGAGTTCGGCCACAAACAACTAAGTTTAATACGGGTAATCATAGCAGGATCATTAGCCAAAGATATGGAGGTCAAAACTCTCGCTATTTTCGAGACTCCCAATTGGTCGCAAACCAAGGATGTGTCTTTAACAAGGCACCATCATCAAACAAAAGATTGGAGAAAACGAAGAGATGTTAAAACTTCACTCCTACACCATCCAAAGATGTTCAGAGGAACCGTAATAAAAGGCGTATGCACCACAAGCTAGCTTCAATGGCCTTTCGCCATCTCACTAAGGAAGTGCTCAGGAAGTCCTTCCCGAAAGATCCATTATTCTCAAAGAGGTTGAGATGTGATTCACGGTTAAGGAGAGATATGGATGACCTATAGGGGAATATTTGATAAGTGGTCTTCCCGAAGATCCCAAGCTTGCAGAAGGAAGGTTCAAGAAGTCCCCGCATACCGCTAATAAACCCCATAGGAGGTCATTTTGTCACCTTGGTTACGATGCGCTGGGCCCAAGAAGCTTCGAGCATCATCTCTCAAGTCCATGAAGGATCCCACGTCTCTCATGCAGACCCCGCCATTGTCTCAAGATAATGAAGTTGGGCTACTATTGGCCTTCATGCACAGGACGCAATTAAATCATTCTCAAGTGCGATGCTGTCGATACACTCAAACGCTCCAAAATGCCAAAGCAAGACATGACAAGTGTGACATCCGGCTGGCCCTTCTCTCAAGTAAGTATTGATATTGTAGGCCTATGCCTATAGTGCCCGGAGGAGTCAAGTTCTTGCAGTACGATTGATTACTTCACTGTTGGTGGAAGCTAAACCCCATCCGCGATGTGGAGACATATTGAGAAGTTTGTGGGAGCACATTGTGTGCAGATCCGGAGGCCCCACATCATCATATCTCGACAACGGGAAGCAATGCTAAAGGAGTCTTTACGACTTCGTCAGGGCTCAACATAAAGCAACTCGACATCCGCCTATCACCCGCAAGGTAATGGACAAGTGGGTTACAAACAAAGACATCGTTAAAGGGATCGAGAAAAGGCTAGGCGAACTCATCATGGATGGTGGACGAGCTTCTCAAGTCTTATGGGTCATAGGACACATCCTAAGTCAAGCAAACGGAGAAACCCTTCACCTAACATACGGAATATAAGCGGTCATCCTTTCGAACCGGGTTGACACACGAGCATGCGGCAACGATGATGCCTCCCAAATGACGAAAGGATGTGGAAAACCTCGATCTACTAGAAGAAAGAAGAGAAATAGCTCCATCCGAGAAGCAATACACAAATACAAGATCGGCTACTATAACAAAAGGTCGACCTTCCACTTTCAAGCCTCGAGAATATGTGTCGCTACCAACAAAGGCAAGCAAATCGAGTATCAGAAAGTCGGGACCAACTTGGGAAGGATCCACATGGTAGCCGAGCTCACGCAATGGAGCCTACAACCCGCTACTCTTTTCAAGAACCCATCGACAGATATGGAATGGTACGAACCTTCAAAGTTCTATGTTTAAGAAGTACTTTAACTTTTTTCTTGTAATTAAAACTTTCAAGGAAAGCACACATTATTGGTATGTGTCTTAGTTTCATTTCAAAATGATGTAATCCTCTACCAATTCAATGATAATAAGACATTTCCCACAAATCTCTTGCTTCATTTCTTAAACACAAAGATTTGTTCTCGCCAAGTCGTTAATGAGTTTCAATGTCGAATGCTTAAAAATACACGCCTTATCATTTAAAGCCAACTTAAACATTCACATTAACTCTCCTAGTAATTGGCGCTTGTATAAATTTTTTTTTACAAAGCCATGCTATGTAAAGGATTCTGAGTAGAGGGGTCGCACCCTCCCACAATGGCCAAGTTGGTCATTATATTCTTGGTGTTGCAATTTACACAATGAGGTTGTTTAACCTTAGGTTGTAAAATTTAAGGCCGAAAATGGCGGCGATTTGTAGTTAACAAAACAAACATAACCCATGTGTGTAGACGATGTTCTCTACACCATCACATTCAAAACGGGCTACGCCTTATACTCGCATGAGGAGCCTAGGCTCCATTAATTGTTCTGGCCCATATACATCACAAGCATTTAAATTGTTTGGAGAACAAGAACACATTGTCACATAAAGTAAATTGTCTTAATGGTACATGACACCTTTGAACCAAATTATCGCTAACAGAGCAAATTTTCATTCTTGTTTCTTCGGAGATGGAGTGGAGGAGGGTTGCACTGAACTCATTAGTAGACATGGTCTTCTTGGTTGAGTGGTAGGCTTCAGCTCCGAGGTTTCTTGAAAAGAGGTCTTCGAGGCGCCATTGATCTTTGGTCGCTTCGTAGAAGGAGTACTGCAGCTGCAAATGCATTTCGCCTCATCGATTCAGCCTTCGGGACGGTAGCATTCAATCTTTTCTAGAGGTCCACTGGCCACTGCTTTTGCAGCTCCTCCAGCCAAGCACCGCCCATGAAATATGGTTGATGATGACCTTCCACATCCGAGCTCCCAACCTGCCACACCGTGATGTAGCTCCATGGCTATGTAAGGCACCACCTTTGAAACAACTTCAGACGATCTTCAAAGATTTATACCTCATCCGCAGCCATCGATCTCCTCCTCAACTTTACCTCACCTCCAAGCCTAACCTTCTCACTTTCCAACCCAACACATTTAGCCTCGAGAGCAAGATTCGACTCGCTGAGTAGTAATAACCTTGGCTTCTTCCACTTAAGACCCGCCACGCTCAACGTCAACCGAGCTATCTTTTCTTGAAGGTCCGGACGACGGTTCTTCTCAATGTCCCCTCAATCTCACACACTTCGCTCTAGCTGGCCACCTCGAAAGTAACCCTCGGTCTTGGCATTCAAGTGGTTATCCATCACCGCCGCAACCCTATTATCATGCATGTCACGTAACTTTTCAATAGACATGTTCTTCTAGCATACTCTTCCAACGCGAGGATCACATGGTCAATAACCGATGACAAAGTTAAGGCATTGGAAGTTCTTCGCCTCTCGAAGACTCATGAGTAAACACAATGTATATAAGTTAGCATAATAGTTACATTTATAACTTCACAATGTCTCATAAGAAAAATGCTTACCATGAACCTCAACGGATTCATCTGTAATTCCAAGGTGCTCGACAAAATTTCCTCGCCCTTTCTCTCGCTTCACAACTCTACTCCCGTGAGGTAGATTGGGATTCTTCCTTTGTTGGTGGATTTCAACGCCTTGGCGGTCGCTCTTCCTACTTCAACATGTCTCGCTATTCCTATTGAACTAAAGATATGGACATCCTCATCCTAGGATCGCCCCGAGTCAAGAATATTTTCCACCAAATGGAATGGACCCTCCAACGCAAGTTGCGATGTCATGCAATGGGTTCGCTTGGAATATCTACCTGTTATTCATGATGTTGAAGGAGAGCCGACAATTATAAGACTCTTCACCTTTCTCCGCAGCATGAAACTTAAGTCCTCATCCAAGTCTTTATATAAAGTTTCAATGACATCTCCGAAAAATAGAAACAAAACAAATAAATATCAAATACATTGGTCCTACTTAAATTAGAGTAGATAAACATACTTTCTCCTTGTATATGATCACAGTTTGGGAGACCCCTCCTAACTCGAGCAATCCCAACAGAGTATAAGACGGGTTTCCAGGAACACTTCACATCCACATGATATTTGACCAAACGCTGACAATGTGGATCCTCTCGCATCTCATAGGGCAAAATATTCGCTTAGCATTAAACTTATTCTCCTTATTCAAGCCTCCCGAATATCTGGGGAACATAGTTCTTGCACGAGAAAAGTTACCTTCCAACCTCATGCTCAGATACACCTTCCCAAATGTGCTGGGTAAGATCCGCCTCTGTTTTTGCTAATGTCAACCAATTGCTCGTGGCATGGTGTTTAAAACTCTTAAAACAACAATGTTGGTTCAGAGCTATATGCTTTGCACATCACTACGAATGTGGTCACTGGCAAAACCAAAGGGATTAAACCTAGAGATGTGAACTTTGTAGTATTACATAAACTCTAAAATCGCGGATGTAATGGAACTTGGTTTGAGTGACTAAATGCATGTGTATACAACCCTACGAAACCGAGGAGCATCAAAGATACCCCGAGAAGGGTTTGGGTAACATCACTGCTCGGGGGAGGGATAATCGCAAGGTGATCATGTAAATCTTTGGCATAATGTACATCATGTATAATAAACTTGAATCCATGTTCTATTTTTGAAAAAATCTACAGAGAAAAGTGTTTACCTTGGTTTTCAAGATGGTGCGCGCTTTGAAAGTTTATCACAGAAATGAAGACTTAGAGAGTAAAAGTGTTTTAGGTTTCATCAAACTCTTAAATACCCCTTTTACCGCCTTCATATCCAAGACATGTCCATCTTGATTACTCTTATCCAAGACAAACAACTTTTTAAATTTTAAATAAAGACTTTGGTCTCCTGCAATACGAATAAGTGATCATCGTAATGGCAAATGGACATTTTAATTAGCATTTAATGCGCTTGGTTAGTTGCATAGTTATCCCCAACTAGTATGTTTAATGCAGGATTGTGTTTTTTCAAGATGAAGCCCAGCAATGCCTCCTCGCCATATGCATCACTGATCGGGGGGCTTGATGATGTACCTCCGAGTAGTCAAGGACACTCGTCCGAGATGTGTCAAAGCCCTTCACTACGAAGGCTCAAGTTAGGATTCTAAATATCCATAGGCGCCAAACCATTCGTTGGCATGAAGGTTACCTATGGGGAATTCGCCATTCGAAGTCTCTGAGTCTTCTTGGCAAGGCCGACGAAGGAACCACTCATAATTTGCTGATTTGGGTAAAATATTGGAAACGGATAAGGCTAATCTCACCATGTAATATCAAGGGTTGTATGTGCTCGCTAAGGTCTAATCTAGTTAGGTTCAAAAAACATGTCAAAATTTTAAAAATGACATAATTTTTCAAAATAAACTAGAAAATGAGGGCTAAATGAAGTTCGTGAGATAATTCTACCCTTCCCCCACTTGAATTGTACAAAGTCCCTTTGTACTAGGCATTAAAATAAAGGTGAAGATAAAGGTAGAATTAGAGCAAGAACTTCCCGAAATTTGCTCCATAAAGAAGAAGGCCCACGAGAAAGGATCGCGCTTTCGCTAAGCGCCATGAACAAACTTCAATCCTCGAAATCACAATACCGACAAGCATAATTCTAAAAAAGAAAAATAAAATGGAAAACAAACCTAACTCACTTTCAGAATCACGGTTGCATTTAACAAATGCAACAAGCTTTTTAAACCACATGGTGTCCCAAGTGGATGAGTGAAGTCTCGAGGGTTTACAGGAACACACCCACAAAGTTCATTTATAACTAATACAAGGTTACCGTGTTTTTAAAATGAAAGAATTAGAGTAGGAGAGTTACGTCAGAATTCCCATGAGAGAGTTATGTCAGAATCGGCAAAACCCGGTATGAGCCGTGAAGTAAATAGTTACGCGTAACTAACGAGATGGTATTACGCCAGACTGGCAACGCAACAAGAATTCTCTGCTAAAATGTTGGTTACGGGCAATCACCAAGATGAGTTACGCCAGTAACTCGCTCAGACAAGAATCGCAGCAGACTACTTCATTGTTTCCTCGCAAAATGGTTAGAAACACAAAACCCAAATGTAAATGAAACAAAAGAAAGGGATAATTGAGTTGTCTCCCTAAAGAGCACTTTTCTTTATTAATGAGTCTTTGTTAGACTCAGAGCCGTGGCTACCAAGGTTTGTCCGCTATCTCGGATCGTGTAATTCCATGTTGAAGCCAAATGATCAAATTCTCATCCCGCTTGTATCCTTTCTCCAAGTTCTAAACATCCTAAGTAAAATTTTTGATATTTTGGTAGGGTGATCAAAACCTTTGGCCTTATCTTCTTCACTAATACCAAGCTGGTTCTAGCATAACTCAACTGTTTTTAGTCCAATTTTTAAAGTTTTTGACAGCCCTGGCATTTTGAAAATATTTTATCATCGCCAATCTTTAGCCAAACCACCCTCCCTTCGCTTTTATCAAGCCCAAATATTTCTTTAAAGGGTTTTCCAAAATCACCCCACCAAATTTATCCGCCACGAATTCGCTAACATCATCCAAAACCACAAAGTCGACTAGAAACGAGCGTGTTCCTACAAAACTGTGACATTTGTTGCTATCTCGAGGAAGTCGTCTTTGTAATCAAGCTCCTTTTCCATAACCTCGGTTGTAGCATTCCTTAGAGATAATGTTGATCGGGAATCTGTGTTTATAAATGGGTGAAAATCAATGAACCCAATTTGCATGAGATCTTCAGATAGGGGGATTCCTATGATGGATACATGCCCCCATCTCATAAAACCAGGTTGGTCCGATTGCAAGAAAGTTTTTTCAGAGTTGTTCTGCCAATGGGTCATCTCGACATCACTATAGAGGTCTTCAAAGACTTAATCCTAAGTTATCTTCTTCCTCAAAATTCACTTAAAACATCAAAATCCTTCCCGAGTCAACCTCTCCGTGATCCGAGGGGTCGCTAAGAAACTTTTCAAGAGCTTCACCAAAATCCCCCACTAGGTCCGAATGGGCGATCTCTCCATTAGCTTCCGTAGTTAATTTTCCTAAGCAAATACATCCACTTTAGTGTGAGCAAAGTGCATGGGTCTTCCTAAATGATGTATCCCGTTGTCTTCGGGATATCAAGAATCACAAAATCCATCTGGGAAAAGGAATATGTTTATCTCCACTAATACATTTTCAACAATTCCTAATGGTGATTGTATGGATCGATCGGCCATTTCAATTTTCATCTTGGCCGGTTTTGTTGCCAATTCCCATTCGCAAAACATCGAATGAGGCATTATACTAATACTAGCTCCAAGATCTACCGTATGCTATACATGTTTAGGCTCCCGATATAGCAAGGGAGAGTAAAGAACTCGGATCTTTTCCTTTGTGGTAGCTCGTTCTCTCAAACAAATTTCAACATCTTCGCCGAGGCGTAATAGTCTCATCATAACTTAATTCCCGCCAGTAGTATCATGACGATTAGTATCATTAGGAGGGTTTACCAAGAAATTTTGGTCCAAAAGTGATTGTTTCTCCATGCCGATCCATCGCTTAACCTTTTCCTCAAAAGGTCAAAGGTTCTTCGAGGATAATCTCTACCGTAGGACAACTTCTTCCTCCCGAGTCGCTAGGTAATCGAGATGGCTTCAACATGAACTAACACTTTTCTCTAATCTTTTATCCTATCATCGTGAGTTTTAAGAAGAGATCCGATATCCACTTGTGCTTTCATTATTTTTTCTATCCTATCGCTGCGCTTCTTGATTCTTTGATGTGGTTGAGAATCTTTTCTCAATATTGTTCCTTGTATTGGTTTCAAATACACTTTTAACTTTCTCAACCCTACATGCTTCACCTTCTCTTTCCAATCTCCATTTTTCAAAATTTCCCATAATTTTATTATTGCTTCGTTATTGTCTTCATTACCTTATGATCGAATTTATCTCTCGTCCGTATCCAAAGATCCATGTGCCACTTGTAGAAATATGCTCGAAACTGGAATACATTCCAAGGCCCGATCAGAGTCATGCTAGGAATAGGTCTTGGTGAATCAAGGAGTTCTCGTGGTTTACATTAATCCTCGATAGAAAACGATACGATCCGATGTTTGTTTAAATCATGAGTCGGCATCGGTAGAGAAGTTCATTAAATCTTTCCCACACTTGGTACATCGCTTTCTCCAATCTGCAGGAATTGATAGATTTTCCCAAGAAGCTTCAGCCATTTTTTAAGGAGGGCAAAATTGCCGACTAACTCCTTTCTTAGTTTTCCCATACTTCTTTACTTTCGCTAGGAAGTTTGTTATACCATCTTTTGCCTGCTCCAAGAAGAGTCATAGGAAAATCCTTGCAAAGGGTCAATAACTTGGAGTACCCTTTGACGTTGAAAGAGAGGATAAGTGGAGAACTTCATCTACGTAATCCTTAACGCCCTCATCTTCGCCTCCATAAAACTTAAGCTCATGTAACTCTCGAATAATATGATCCGGGATGGAGTATTTTTCAGTAGGAGAACTTAGTGAAGCTTCGAAGCGCTATCATTCGCCGATCCAAATATCGCTCAATAGTAAGGTCATTGATATTATTTTCATTGATGACCTCCGTTCTATGTCCGATCGTCTGATTCAGTAGCGAGAAGATGTTGTGAATAGGAACCGGAGAATAGATCCTCTTTTCCGAAATTGCTTCTCCGGTCAACAAATGGGGTAGCCGTTAAAGGGTCTAGAGTCATGCGAGTCTTGTATCCCGACATTTATTAAGAAAATTAAAACATACTTAATAAGAAATCCTAAAATAGTCATCAAGCAATGCGCCAAAAACTTGATGCGTGTTTTATCGACTGTGTCTTAATATTTATAGTGTCTCGCTATACCTATGGTTCACCCTAATGCACTAACGGCAAAGGTACCCGCCGTGTGTAGTGTAATAAATGGTAAAGCCGAGGTCGCCCCAAGAGCTATGTGTGTCGGATAATTACTAAGTCTAATTCTCACGTAATATTAATGGTTTGATAGGATTTTAATTAATTAAACTACTAATGCGTAATATAAAAGCAAATAAATGGTAAAAGGGAAATCAATAGAGGAATAGTGGTTCTAACCTAGTTAATCCTCCTAACTAGTTATGTCTACGCTCACCTACTTCCAATTACTTGTGTGGGTCAAATTCGAGGACAACATTTGGTTAATTCGCCTAACCTATCGCAAGAAAGATGCCACCACAGAGAAATCAAAGCACCATCATAAGTCTTGTTGTTCCCGGTCCTCTAAGCCGAAGTCATTAAGTACCGCTTACATGCTAGATTCTAAATAGTGAGTGCCCGGCCATTAGAACTTAGACACTACACCCCAATTCTTAAGTTCATCCAAACAATAGCGATCAGCTTGGTCAATCGCACAAGTAGAAAGGGTCGTCATTGGTCATATCTTACCCTTCCTGCCTCGGCCCGCTTCACCTAGGTCATTGGTCATATCTCCTAGGCAATTGGCCTCTATCGCCATTCAAAACTACCGAACCAGGGGTGACTACCAAAGAACTATGCATGCATACACTTAGAAATAATTGTATGGAAGTAAAGGTAAACGCAAACAAAACAATTAAGGAATCATAACTAGGCTAGCACCAAAGGGTGCTTAGCCCTCATATTAATCATGCACATCAATTCAATATTCAAAGGTAACGAAATACATGAATTGAAAGTAAAATAATAAACGCTAAAGCTTATCGTGAATGGTGTGATTCTCCTTGAAACAATTCCGTATGCTTCCTAGACCTCCTTGAGCTTTTTCCCACGCTCTTAGAGTGTGTGTGTGGAATGGGATGCTTTGAAATGTCGATTCATGGGGTATTTATAGTTAAACCGGGTTACGGCGTAACTAATAGATGAGTTATGCCGTAACCTTCTATTTCTCCATAAATGCACTAGATCCGCTAGTTACGATGTAACCTTATAAGTGGTTACGCCGTAGTCTTCAATAAAACCGCCACGCCGTAAGTGATGCAAGAGTTACGCGTAAGTATCGCCGCGTGGAACCTCAATCGACCTAATGGAGTTACGTCAGAACCTTTGGGAGGAGTTACGCCGTAACCTCTTGATAAGTCGACTTCCGGGTCACGCAGATGAGTTGCACCGTAACTTCTTCAAAATAAGCATACCGTGATAAATCTTTAGTAACGCTTTCCATTTCAAGATCTCTTTAGCTCCAATGCTCGTAATTTACCGAAAGTGTAAAACAATGGAAAACAAGCGTAAATCCATATAAATGATATAAATAACGGCATTAAAGGGGAAATTGACACTTAATATTCGTGACTATTTGATGTTATCATGAACCCATCACCGAGACAATGTTCATGGCTAGATTTTCACCAATGGTCTCTCCAAAGGTCTCATCACCACGACAGTCGGTCCATCCAAAGATTCAATCATCTCGCAGGTATTAAACTATACGATGAAGTTAATGAGAAAAAGATACATGACGGTACAACTATGAAACTGTTGAATCAAATATTGATAATGCGGGAAATAATAATGTTGTCCCATATGATCAATATGTGATTCAAAGTGAAAGTGAGATTATACCGAGTGATGCATCTTCCGTAGTCAATAATGACTATGTTTTGATAAATACACCGCACGCGTTTCGATGATTCTTGTTATCTCCGAATCGAATGCCTATAAAGAACAAGTTGCCATTTATGAACAACGTATAAGTTTGAGTTAACTACCGTGAAGCGGTGAAATGGATGACCAAATACGTACAATTATTAGAAAAGTAATTTTAGGGAAGAAATACTAAACAAGAGCTAGATTCCTTAAAAGAAAAGCTTAATAAACCTTAAGCAAAAACAAGAACTTCAATAAATGTGAAAGTGCTTAAGCAGAATTTAATGCTAAGGAATCTAAACTTTTAAATGAATTTTCCAACCTAAAACCCTTGAAGAACAAACTTGAAAACAAATTGTACGTACAAGGAAACACCATTCAGACTGCTCACATGATCACTAAGCATAGAGTTCTAAGTGACAAACATAGTGTTGCATTAGTTGATGAACCAAACCCCGAGGTCGGTAAGAAAGAGAAGCATAGAAGGTAATCTATGATGGCAATGAAATCTTAAGCCTAGACAGAAACCTAGTCAGGCCGAGCGTAATGAGGAAGATAAGCAATTGTAAGAAGTCACTAGAAAGAAATTGGATGAAAACTTAAGAGCCCTCATGCATGGAAAAGAACATCAGTTATAAAACACCTAACTATGCTAAGGAAAACTTGATTGCCTTTAACAAGTTTAGATCTCAACACACCGACCCCACGAACAAATGTAATGGAAAAGGATATGGACAAGAAAAGTCGATGATTTTGTTGAACAAAATTCCCTTGTAGGAGAATGCTTCCACCATCAGATATCCCCCTAATACACCCATGCATTTGCCCGTAACTCTTCCTACACAAAGTAAAACCTTAGTCAGCCTATATGTACTGTATCAATTGTTTGTTGATTTTGATAAAATGTGTAAGAAGAGAATCACACCAACCGGGATTACAGAAGGGGAAAGGGGATTTGAGCAAACAAAATAATGCTACATAACATAAGTCATGCCTTTCTTTAAGCAACTAAAAGAACAATTTGAGTCATTACAAAAGGCAATTGACACTGAAGTGAAAGACATGAAAAAAATGTTTAATGAAATGGAAATTGAGGTTAGTGACTATGAACGAGAATTGAAATATAATGAGATTGAGAGGAAGAACTTGCATACTGATGATGTACCCTCCGAGTAGCTCAAGGACACCGAGACGGTCAAGCCCTTCACCACTGAAGGCCCAAGTTAGATTCGAAATATCCATAGGCATCAAACCATTCGCTGGCACAAAGGTTACCTAAGGAATTCGCCATTCAAGCCCTGAGCTTTCTGTGGTAAGTGACGAAAGGAACAATGGATAAGGAAACCTCCGACTTGGTCAAACCCACGATCTCCCTCTCTCTCGCTTCCCGCCAAGTCCGAGAACGGGTCACTAACCCCTAGCGGTTACCCACAATCATGGGACGCCCCATGATCTCCGACAATCATGCAAGAGTGCCTCCGACCGTATTTCCTACACTATAAATAGGTTGACGGGCAAAGGATTATGGTATGCTCATTTCACACTCATCTCTTTACTTACACACACTTATACAACCATAACTCATACTTACTCTCACGCCGAGGTGGTTCAGGTCCTACCTCGTAATCACTTAACGTAGTGTCTTAGTATTTCTTATTCTCGTGTTACAAAGTAGTCTTGGCCGGAACATACACCCTCATCACTTTGATCCTCATCAAGCCTCGGTAGTGCAATCTTTGCAATCAACTGGCGCCATCCGTGGGACCACAACGATTAGTCCCGTAATCACCCAAATCCTAATACCCAACCAACTACACTACTTTTCCTAAGATAGAACCAGGAAGAGAAGATTTGCCTCCACCTGTGTTTCTCTACTCGGGTCCTACTCACCACAACTAACACCGATGACCTCGCCCCATAATGACCCTCAACCTTCACCACACGATCTCGCTTGAAACTACTCCCAGACATCACGCCAACATCCGCTAACCTTATTCCATATCACCCGCCTCACGAGAGGAAAACTGAGGCCTTAGATTCTTTGCTAAGGCTCACAAGAGATGTGTCGTAACACGGAAATGCGGAGGGAGTTGGAATACTCCAAATGAGGAGTAATGACGAGGAGATTGAAGCAGAGGATGACCTCAACCTAGGGGGCGAGGACGCCGTCTCTGCTGAATGGTTCTCCTTCCATTAGAAGGTCAAATGGAAGGACTGTGGGTTTTGAAGAGGACCTGAGGAAATCGGAAGAAGGGAAAGAATGCATGGTGAAAGGAGGAGCGAGAACTCCAACGAGGAAGCAACCCAAGAGGAAATGGAGGGTAAACCCGCCTCCTCTTCTAGCAGCCCATTTAGGAAGAGAAGGGACGGGGCCCCATACCTCCCTCTTATGTTTCGGAGTGTCTGAGGTCCACCTCCATACTCCAACATGAACCGCATACTCCTCCGGGAATGAATCCCTACCACCGCTCAAACCTACAACACTTACCCTCCAAATGGTTCAATCCCCAACCAAAATTACCAAAGAAATGCCCTATGGATGTATCCCTACACAATCGATGGGGGTATACCTTCGACTAACCCCTACCGCTACCCTACCTATTCACAACCATTTCTAATCCAGATAACCCTACACCTGCTTATCCACCTCCATACAACCCTTACGGTGCCAAGCCTCTGGAGCTTGCACACCTTTCATGAAGTGGATCGAGGATCACCCTCACCGTCGGCTGAAGATGCCACACTATAGGCACCTACGATGGGAAAGGTGATCCCGATAACTTTCCACTTATTCAAGGCGCTATAAAATGCAAAAGTGGGTCATGCCCGTAGCATGCCATATGTTCACTTACACGCCAGAGACTCCGCGAGAATATGGTGGAATGGATGTAAGTCGGGGAGCATTGTGAGTCTAGATGGCGTAAGAAGTATACCAAACTCACCCGACTGCACACCATCAAACAAAGGGACAACGAAGCACGAGGGCCTTCGCTACTGTGTACACCGATGAAACCTTGCGATTCTAGGTTTATACGAAGATCGAGAATCTCTCGGTTTTGTACATGGCCTTCGAACTCAAGCTTGGTGGAGTTCCTGCCTCACCTATCTTCCCAACACCTATAAGGCTTTGATTGAGAAGGCTTACACCGATTCGCCTAAGGAGGTAGCAAAAACGGGCTCCGATAGAGCAAAGGGAAGCGCTGACAATTTCTCCGATGATCCTCCGGGAAGGATCCAAAACAAGAAGAAGAACAGAGATCGCTCACCCCTACAACAAAGGCTCGAACCATGGACTTCGCAAACTTGGTTAAATCTCCTCGAGATCCTAGCCACCGAGAAGGCCGCAGTCCTTCGATCCCCACCTGATGATAACACGAGGCAAGGCCGCAGACATGTCCAAGCATTGCCATTTCCATGAAGATCATGGACACGACACGAACAACCGCAGGGAACTAAAGAAGGTGATCAAGAGGCGGACGGTCCTGACAAGCTAGCACATCCGGTCAAAGGCATCAAGAAGGAAAGGACAAGTTCTCGACACTCACCGAGAAATGGAAGGAACAAGAAGGAAACTACGCCCGCAGAAGTCTGACATCGATGGTACACGTATACGATACCACCTTGAAAAGGAAGGAAGCGTAGGGGTCTGGAAGCGTAGGGGAAATAACCTTCCTTACATATTGGGGCGTACACCTTTGATCGATCCCGTGATCATCAAGGTACAAATCTCAAACATGGAAGTAAACCGAAAGCGATATGGATTATGAGGCCTCTGCGAAATCATCTATGAGCATTGTTTCCAAAGCTCAAGTCATCTTTACGCTCACGGAGGTGGACTCAAGGCACCGCTAGTAGGGTTCTCTCGCTAACACTCATGGCCCCGGGAGAAGTACCATTGGAAATCACCATAGGCGAAGGCCCTTATCCCGCACGGAGACACTCATTTTCGCCATCGTAAGGTCGATTCTCCTTATAATTTGTTAATAGGAGAACTGCTATGCAAAATGGGAATTGTTGTTTCTACCATACATGTCGCTATTAAGTTCCAAACCCCTTCGGAGTAGGAACTGCTCATTCTAGCTATGGAGCGGATAAGGGTGTATATGGTGTCAAAAGATCGAGAAGAATCGAGGAGCCCCGATGGCAATCTTAGTCAGACAGATGCAGAGGAGCGAGTTGTCGTAAACCCTAGCTACCCCGAATGGCATAAGGTAGTAGGAAAACAACTCCCGTGAATTTCAAGGCTAAGCTCACCGAAATAAGCATGCATTAACCTTGATGTTTTTGCTTGGAAATATTCTCGACATGACAGGGTTCCAAGAACATTGTCGATAGATGGACAGTCCTTCGAACGGAGCATAAACTCAATGAGTACATGCACATTGAACCAATAAAGCGTAAAAGAAGAAGCCTTGCCCCGAGAGAAACGTCGCGCGCAAAGAAGTTGACGAACTTACACAAGCAGCATCCGAGGAAGTCAAATACTAAACTTGGGTGGCCAACCCAAATACGGGTAAAAAGAGCAATGAGGGTGGCGCATGTGTATGGATTTCACCGACATCAACAAAGCATGCTCGAAGGATTGCTACCCCTACCGTAAATTGATCGAAGCGTGGAATCCTTGGCAGTTTCCGCTAAAATGCTTCTTAGATGCCTATAAAGGTATCATCGGATCCAGATGGAAAAGGAGGACGAGGAAAAGACAGCCTTCTACATAAGTAAAAGTGTCTATCGTTACGTAAAGATGCCATTCGGTTTGAAGAATGCGGGCTACTTACCAATGTCTCGTAGATAAAGCCTTCAACAAATGTAGATATGCGTAAATCTCGAGGCCTACGTTGATGACATGGTTATCAAGAGCAAGACCGAGGAGGACCTACTCCTTGATGTACGAGAAACATTCGATCGCCTCAGCGATTAACATGAAGTCAACCCTAAGAAATGCTCCTTCGGGGTCAAGAGGGACAATTTTAGACATTTGATCACTAAGCGTGGGATAAAGGCTAATCCTCAAAGGTCAAAGCTATTTCGATCTCCAAGCCCCTAAGTTTCTAAAAGATGTGCAGAGTCTGAATGGGAAGTCAATGCACTTTAAGTCGGTTTCTATCAAAAGGAGTCGACAGTCCCTACCATTCTTCAAAACACTCAAAGGATGCGCGGACAAGAAAACTTTCCAATGGAGCCGTGATCAAGCGGCCTTTCAAGATGAAGGAGTACATCAAGGAGTACATCAAATCCTTCCAACTCTCACCCCCAATCAAAGGCGAAGTGTTGTTCATGTACTTGGCATCCTCGGTGAGAGTGTTAGCGCAATCTTATATGGAACGAGACAAGCGATTGATATACCCATTTACTTTGTTAGTAGGGTCCCACAAGGAGCGTAGACCAACCATCCAACCTTGGAGAAGTTAATACCGCCTTAATTTACGCAGAAGAAGGAGACTTCGACGCTATTTCCGTGCCCATCCTACTGCGCTTTAACCGATAAGCCATTAAACAGATCCCGTCGAAACCCGAAAAGTCCGGGAGGGTGGCTAAATGGGCTATTGAGCTTGAGAACATGAAATAGAGTTTAAAGGACTAAACTCTATCAAAGGAAAATTCTTGCTGCACTTCTTGGCGTAAACACCTCCGAGCCCGATGTAGAAAAGGAAGAGCCCAAACTAACCTTTCTCAAGGGCGTGCTGAATGGAAGCTTTATACAGATGGAGCATCCAGCCCGACGGCCCGAGTGTGTCTAATGTTGGTCATCCCCAAGTGGAAGGAGCATACATATGCTCTCCGTTTGAGTTCGGCCACAAACAACTAAGCGGAATACGGGTAATCATAGCGGGATCTGATTAGCCAAAGATATGGAGGTCAAAACTCTCGCTATTTTCGAGACTCCCAATTGGTCGCAAAACCAAGTGATGTGTTCCTACCAAGGCAAGGCAGCCCGTCATCAAACAAGACTTGGAGAAAACGAAGAGATGTTAAAACTTCACTCCTACACCATCCAAAGATGTTCAGAGGAACCGTAATAAAAGGCGTATGCACTAAGCAAGCTAGCTTCAATGGCCTTTCGCCATCTCACTAAGGAAGTGCTCAGGAAGTCCTTCCCGAAAGATCCATTATTCTCAAAGAGGTTGCGATGTGATTCACGGGCAAGGAGAGACATGGATGACTCCCATAAGGAATATTTGATAAGTGGTCTTCCCAAGATCCCAAGCTTGCAAGGAAGGTTCGTTAAGTCCCCGCAATACCGCTAATAGGGAAACCCCATATAGGAGGTCATTTTGTCACCTTGGTTACGATGCGTGGGCCCAAGCAAGCTTCGAGCATCATCTCAAGTCCATGAAGGATCCTCACGGTCTTCATGCAGACCCCGCCATTGTCTCAAGATAATGAAGTTGGGCTACTATTGGCCTTCGATGCATGTGGACGCAATAAATCATTCTCAAGTGCGATGCTTGTCGATACACTCAAACGCTCCAAAATGCCAAAGCAAGACATGACAAGTGTGACATCCGCGCTGGCCCTTCTCTCAGCCAAGTATTGATATTGTAGGCCTATGCCTATAGTGCCCGGAGGAGTCAAGTTCTTGCTGGTAGCGATTGATTACTTCACTAAGTGGGTGGAAGCGAAACCCCAGCCTCCGTGATGTGGAGACATATTGAGAAGTTTGTATGGGCACATTGTGTGCAGATCCGGAGTGCCCCACATCATCATATCTCGACAACGGGAAGCAAAAAGGAGTCTTCACGACTGGTCAAGGGCTCAACATAAAGCAATCTCGACATCCGCCTATCACCCGCAAGGTAATGGACAAGTGGAAGTTACAAACAAAGACATCGTTAAAGGGATCGAGAAAAGGCTAGGGCGAACTCATCATGGATGGGTGGACGAGCTTCCTCAAGTCTTATGGGCTCATAGGACACATCCTAAGTCAAGCAACGGAGAAACTCCCTTCAGCCTAACATACGGAACATAAGCGGTCATCCTTTCGGAACTGGTTGTACACACGGAGCATGTGGCAACGTATGATGCCTCCCAAAATGACGAAAGGATCAGGGAAAACCTCGATCTACTAGAAGAAAGAAGAGAAATAGCCTCCATCCGAGAAGCAATACACAAATACAAGATCAAGGCTACTATAACAAAAGGGTCGACCTTCCACTTTCAAGCCTCGAGAATATGTGTCGCTACCAACAAAGGCAAGCAACCGAGTATCGTGGAAAGTCGGGACCAACTTGGGAAGGATCCTACATGGTAGCCGAGGCCTCACGCAATGGAGCCTACAACCGCCACTCTTTTCAAGAACCCATCGACAGACATGGAATGGTACGAACCTTCGAAAGTTCTATGTTTAAGAAGTACTTTAACTTTTTTCTTGTAATTAAAAACTTCTCAAGGGAAAGCACACATTATTGGTATGTGTCTTAGTTTCATTTCAAAAATGATGTAATCCTCTCTACCAATTCAATGATAAATAAGACATTTCCCACAAATCTCTTGCTTCATTTCTTAAACACAAAGATTTGTTCTGCCAAGTCGTTAATGAGTTTCAATGTCGAATGGCTTGGGGTGTAACACACGCCTTATCATTTAAAGCCAACTTAAACATTCACATTAACTCTCCTAGTAGTTTTTGGCGCTTGTATAAATTTTTTTTTACAAAGCCATGCTATGTAAAGGATTTGAGATAGAGTGGTCACACCCTCCACAATGGCCAAGTTGGTCATTATATTCTTGGTGTTGCAATTTACACACAATGAGGTTGTTTAACCTTAGGTTGTAAAATTTGCCGAAAAAATGGCGCATTTGGAAGTTAACAAAACAAACATAACCTAAGTGTGTAGACGATGTTCTCTACACCATCACATTCAAAATATGGGCTACCGCCTTTATACTTCGCATGAGGAGCCTAGGCTCCAAATAAATTGTTCTTGGCCCATGGCCATACATCACAAGCATTTAAATTGTTTGGAGAACAAGAAACACATTGTCACATAAAGTAAATTGTCTTAAGGGTACATGACACCCTTTGAACCAAATTATCGCTAACAGAGCAAATTTTCATTCTTGTTTCTTCGAGATGGAGTGGAGGAGGGTTGCACTGAACCCGCTTAGTAGACATGGTCTTCTTGGTTGGAGTGGTAGGCTTCAGCTTCCGAGGTTTCTTGGAAAAGAGGTCTTCGAGGGTGCCATTGATCTTTGGTTTGCCTCGTAGGAAGGAGTACTGCAGCTTGCAAATGCATTTCCCCGCCTCATCGTATTCAAATTTCTCAAGTGGGACGGTAGCATTCAATCTTTCTAGAGGTCCACGGCCACTGCTTTTGGCGCCTCCTCCAGCCAAGCACCGCCCATGAAATATGGTTGATTTGATGACCTTCCACATCCGAGCTCCCAACTCACACCGTGATAGAGCTCCATGGCTATGTAAGGCACCACCTTTGAAACAACTTCACGATCTTTACGCAAAGATCTTATACCTCATCCGCAGCCATCGATCTCCTCCTCAACTTTACCTCTACCTCTCCAAGCCTAACCTTCTCACTTTCCAACCCAACACATTTAGCCTCGAGAGCAAGATTCGACTCGAGAGTAATAACCTTGGCTTCTTCCACTTTAAGACCCGCCACGCTCAACGGTCAACCGAGCTATCTTTTCTTGAAGGTCCCGGACGACGGGGTTCTTCTCAATGTCCCCTCAATCTCGCCACACTTCGCTTCTAGCTTGGCCATGGTTCGAAAGTAACCCACGGTCTTGGCATTCAAGTGGTTATCCATCACCGCCGCAACCCTATTATCATGCATGTCACGTAACTTTTCAATAGACATGTTCTTCTAGCATACTCTTCCACCGTGGAGGGATCACATGGTCAACAACCGATGACAAAGCTAAGGCATTGGAAGCTCCTTCGCCTCTCGAAGACTCATGAAAACACAATGTATATGAGTTAGCATAATAGTTACATTTATAACTTCACAATGTCTCATAAGACAAAATGCTTACCATGAACCTCAACGGATTCATCTGGTAATTCAAGGCGTACTTGACAAAATTTCGCCCTCGGTACTTTCTCGCTTCACAACTCTACTCCCGTGAGGTAGACAGGGGATTCTTCCTTTGTTGGTGGATTTCACGCCTTGGCGGTCGCTCCTTCCTACTCTTCAACATGTCTCGCTATTCCTATTGAACCAAAGACATGGACATCCTCATCCGCAGGATCGTCCGAGTCAAAGAACATTTTCCACCGCTGGGATGGACCTCCAACGCAAGTTGCGGGATGTCATGCAATGGGTTCGCTTTGGAATATCTACCGTTGTTATTCATGTATGTTGAAGGAGAGCCGACAATTATAAGACTCTTCACCTTTCTCCGCAGCATGAAACTTAAGTCCTCATCCAAGTCTTTGTACATAAAGTTTCAATGACATCTCTCGAAAAATAGAAACAAAACAAATAAATATCGCTACATTGGTCCTACTTAAATTAGAGTAGATAAACATACTTTCTCCTTGGTATATGATCACAGCTTCTGGGAGACCCTCCTAACTCGAGCAATCCCAACAGATATAAGATGGCTTCAGGAACACTTGCACATCCACATGATATTTGACCAAACGCCGATAATAGTGGATCCTCTCGCATCTCATAGGGCGGGGGTCATTATACCGCTTAGCATTAAACCTATTCTCCTTATTCACAGCCTCCCGAATATTTGGGGGAACAATAGTGTCTTGCACGAAAAGCTACCCTTCCAACCTCGTTATGTTTGTATACACCTTCCCAAACAAAGTTGGGTACATCCGCCTCGTGTCTTTTGCTAATGTCAACCAATTGCTTCCGTGTGGTGTGTTTAAAAATCCTCTTAAAACAACAATGTTGGTTCAGAGCATATATGCTTTGTACATCACTATGAATGTGGTCACTTGGCAAAACCAAAGGGATTAAACCTAGAGATGTGAACTTTGTAGTATTACATAAACTCTAAAATCGCGGATGTAATGGAACTTAAGGTTTGAGTGACTAAATGCATGTATACAACCCTACGAAACCCCGAGGAGCATCAAAGATACCCCGAGAAGGTTTGGGTAACATCACTTCTCTTCTGGGGATGGGATAATCGGCTAAGTGATCATGTAAATCTTTGGCGTGATAATGTACATCATTGCTTTATAATAAACTTGAATCCATGTTCCTATTTTTGAAAAAATCTACAAGAAGAGAAAAGTGTTTACCTTGGTTTTCAAGATGGTGTGCGCTTGAAAGTTTATCGTGTAAATGAAGACTTTAGAGAGTAAAAGTGTTTTAGGGTTTCATCAACCTCTTAAATACCCCTTTTACCGCCTTCATATCCAAGACACGTGTCCATCTTGATTACTCTTATCCAAGACAAACAACTTTTTAAATTTTAAATAAAGACTTTTGGTCTCCTGCAATATAGAATAAGTGATCATCAGAATGTGCAAATGGACATTTTAATTAGCATTTAATGCGCTTGGTTAGTTGCATAGTTATCTCCCAACTAGTATGTTTAATGCAGGATTGTGTTTTTCAAGCATGAAGTCGAAAGCAATGCCTCCTCGCTCATATGCATCACTTTCGACTGGGGGGCTTGATGATGTACCCTCCGAGTAGCTTGAAGGACACTCGTCCGAGATGTGTCAAAGCCCTTCACTACGAAGGCTCAAGTTAGGATTCTAAAATATCCATAGGCGCCAAACCATTCAAGGGCATGAAGGTTACCTAAGGGGAATTCGCCATTCGAAGTCCTGAGCCTTCTGGGTAAGGTCGACGAAGGAACAATGGATAAGGAAACCTCCGACTTGGTCAAACCCACGATCTCCTCTCTCTCTTGGCTTCCCGCAAGTCCGAGAATGGGTCACTAACCCCTAGCGTTACCCATAATCATGGGACGCCCCATGATCTCTCGACAATCATGCAAGAGTGCCTCCAACCGTATTTCCTCCACTATAAATAGGTTGGACGGGCAAAGGATTATGGTATGCTCATTTCACACTCATCTCTTTACTTACACACACTTATACAACCATAACTCATACTTACTCTCACGGAGGTGGTTCGCAGGTCCTACCCCTCGTAATCACTTAACGAGTGTCTTAGTATTTTTATTCTCGTGATACAAAGTAGTCTTGGCCGGAACATACACCCCTTATCACTTTGATCCTCATCAAAGCCTGGTAGTGCAATCTTTTGCACAATCACATACCTTTAATGAGAATCTGATTTCTGAATGTATCGATCAAGATGTGTTTTACACTGCCACTAATATCCATTAATGCATCTCAATTTCATGAATTATCTGTTGCTCTGAAAGTCTCCCATGATCGTGTCATTGAGCTTGAAAAAACTAATTCTAAATTGCATGAGAAAATTGAACAGGATGATCATGATAACGTGGTAAAACATTTTTCTAAATTGGAAGTTGAGCATCTTAATTTACAACTAAAATATCAACACCTCAAAGAAAATGTTAAAACCTCAAACATCAAGATATCCTCGGATATTCCAGAGATTGATGCAATTTTTGAAATAAACAAACGTGATGAACAAATTCGAGCTCATTGTAACACGATCAGAAAAATGAGAGCCCAAATCTCACAATTGAAGGGCGAAAGAAATAATGCGAATGGCTCCCAATGCCTCCACCTTTAGATTCTCAGTGTTCTCAAACTTTTCATCTTCAAAACATAGTTAATGTTTTACAAAAGGAAAATGAAAGTTTTCTAGAAGTAAATGAAAAAGTTAAACGACACTTTAAAGAGTTATATGATTAAATGAAAGTCACTCGTGACAAGAACAACGAAAAAATAACTTCTTTACAAAAGGAAATTGAGAATCTGAAGAGACAGGAAAAAGGGAAAATGCCACTTGTTTGTGATGAGAATGTTATCTCAATTTCATCTGCAGGTTCTAAGTATGCAGTAACAGTTAAATATATTCCTCCTCATCTCAAAAACAATGAACTTGTGTTTCATGAGTACTTTTATCATCTTAAGGATAGTCTAGAATGCCTTCGCGAGATTGTTGAAGAAGATCACATAAATAAACCACTTGATAGTGAAGTTAGGTATGCTTGGTTATATGCCAAACGATCTCAGGAGCTTTTAGAATATTTAAGAGCAACATGCCCAAGATCCTTTTGTAAGAATGATAAAGTTATTATGCCTTGCTCTATGCCAGTGTTAAGAAAGTGAACTCTAATGTGCCTTCAAGTAGTTCAGATCCCTGCACTTCTAGATTAGGAATGCCAAAGGTAGCAAAACCAACTAATGTTCCCATAATTCTCTCTATAGGAGTAATCAGTGGCACAAAAGCAAGCGGCTCAAAGCCTCCAGGCAATACAACGTAAGATAGGACCTCGCAAGCTAAGAGTGTGCAATGGAAGAAAGTAGAAGACCACCCTAGGAACATTAAGTTTGAGTTGAATAAAATGAATCGTGTTGATTCTAGTATTAGCTATGTTGCATCAGTAATTAATTCAATTTCGCTACTTTTGCAAAACATGTAATGATGATTGCTTGGTTTCATACTAATCATGTATGTATGGAATGATTTAATTAATTCTCGCTAAATACCCGCTAAAATTGTTAATGCCATCAATCATGTTAAGGGCTAGAAAGCAATGGTGGAAGAAGGTTAGAAAATATTGGAAACCCACGGAAGAAAATTTAGTAATGTAGGTTATCGCGATACCCATCGCCGCAAATTTAATCTTAATGAGATGTGCCCTAAATTATCTAACCCAATGCCCGTATGAAATGGATGCCGATTGTACAATAGATTGCACTACCGTGCTCGATAATGATCAAAGGTATGAGAGGTGTATGTTCCAAACCAAGACTTGCCTTTCACATGAGAATAAGAAATATGAAACACTACGTTAGGATTACGCAGGGTATAACCTCGCGAACCACCTCCGACGTGAGAGGTATGAGTTACGTTGTATAAGTGTGTAAGTAAAGAGATGAGTGTGAAATGAGTATACCTTAATCCATTGCTCATCCAACCTATTTATAGTGAATGAAATAGGTTGGGAGCACTTCGCATGAATGTCGAGATCATGGGCGCCCCATGATTGTGGGTAAATCGCTAGGGCTTAGTGACCCACGCTCTCGACTTGACGGAAGCCAAGAGAGAGAGAGATCGTGGGTTCGACCAAGTTAGAGGTTTCCTATCCATTGTTCCTTCACACCATACTCCCAAGGGCTTAGGACTTCAATGGTGAATTCCCTTAGGTAACCTTCGTACAACGAATGGTTTGACGCCTATGGATATTCCGAATCCTAACTTGGACCTTGAATAGAAGGGTTTCACATCGCCCCGAGGAGTGTCCTTCGAGGTACCTGAGGGTACGCCATCAAGCCCCTAGTCGAAAGTGATGTATATGTGCGAGGAGACATTGCTTTCGACTTCATGATTTGAAAAATATCATCCTCGCCGCAAACCGCATTAGTTAGAGGATAACAATGCACCTAACTTAGCGATTTAATGCTAATTACTCTTTTCGCCGCCCGCCACAGAATCACATTTCAACTTACCCGGAGACCAAAAGTCTTTGTTATTCAAAATTTAAAAAATTTAAACCGGATAAGAGTTAATTTTGGGACACGTGTGCGGTGTTCAAGAGATAAAAGAGAGTATAAAAAGGGGGTAGCTGAAACCCTAACTTATTTTACTCTCTCCGTTTATTTCTACACGCAGTAAAACTTCATCGCCATCACTCCGAAACATAAGGTAATCCTTCCTTCTCACTGATAGCTTGTGTTTTTTTTCTTTAAAAAATGGATTCCAAGTTTATTATAAAACATCAAAAGTGTACATTGTCTGCAAAAGATCTACATGATCATTTAGCCGATTACCCCATCCCACTAGAACACAAAGTGATGTTACCCAAACCTAATCAGGGTATTTTTGATGCTCCTCAAGGTTTCGTAGGTCGCACACACATGCATTTAACCATTCTAACCTTAGGATCTCACGCACCCATTGATATTAGAGTTTATGCAATACTAGAAGGTTCACATCTCTAGGTTTAACCCTTTGGTTTAGCCAAGTCGACCACATTCATAGTGATGTGTAAAGCATACGGCTATGAACCATCATTAAAGGTTTTAAGAGGATTTCAATTTGTATCCTGGGGCAATTGGTTAACTTTAGCCAAAAGGCTCGAATTAGATGTTCCAAACCTGCTTGGGAGGGTATATACAAACATAACAGTTGAAAGGTAGCTTTTCTACGTGCAAGACACTATTGTTCCTCTAAATATCCACAATCACGAATAAGGAAAATATGTTTAATGCAAACGGTATAATGACCCTTTTCCGTATGAGGTGCGGGGATCCTCATTATCGCTTGGCAAATATCCTGTGGATGTGCAAGTGTTCCTTGAAGCCATCTTATACATGGTCGATTGCCAGAGTCGAGGGTCTCCCAAGAAGC
The DNA here is from genome assembly GCA_022545495.1 of Chrysanthemum lavandulifolium. Classification (NCBI taxonomy): domain Eukaryota; kingdom Viridiplantae; phylum Streptophyta; class Magnoliopsida; order Asterales; family Asteraceae; genus Chrysanthemum; species Chrysanthemum lavandulifolium. Next base: position 32,460,005 of record CM040242.1, read on the forward strand.
CTGTGATCATATATCAAGGACAAAGTATGTTTATCTACTTCTATTTAAGTAGGACCAATGTAGCAATCGATATTTATTTCTTTTGTTTCTATTTTACGAGATGTCATTCAAAAACTTCATGTACCAAGATTTGATAAAGATTTAAGTTTTATGCTCATGAGAAGGTCAAGAGTCTTATGGTGTTGGCTCTCCTTCGACATCCGTGAACAATAATGAGGTAGACACTCCAAATCCAGCCTCACAGATCGGGCGCCCCTCAAGTCACGTGCTGGAGGGTCCGTCCCAACTTGTTGAGAATGTTGTCGACTCGAACAATCCTCGCTGGATGAGGATGTCCCACCTATAGGTCAACAGGATAATGATGATTAAAGAGTAGAAAGGAACAAAGCAGCCCAAGTCATAAGTCTACCAACAAAAGGAAGAATCCTCTCCCCGCCTCGTGATCAAGGGTTGTGAAGCAAAAGAGGCCGAGGCGTAAAGTTTGTAAGTCGCCTTCAGTTACAAGATGAACCGTGGAGGTTCATGGTAAGCGCTTTTTCTTATGAAACATGTGAAGTGATAAGTGTCAAAATTAACTTAACCTTTATACATTGTATGGATCGCAGTCTTCCAGAGACAAAGGAGCCCCCAATGCTTTAGCCTATCATCGATTGTGAATCATGTCACCCCTTAATGGAAGGGTTTATCGACAATATGTCCATTGAAAGGGTTTGTGATATGCATGACAATGGTGTAGCGAGGCAAGCGATTGGATAATCATTTGAATACTGTGACTGTGGAGTTGCCTGTATCGACCAAGGCTAGCGTGAGATGGATGTGATGTTGGAAAGGAAAAGCATATGATAACACCACACGCATCGCTCGGGGTCAAAGGAACTTCCTTTTCTTAGAGAAAGTTTTATAACACCCTAGGCAAAGGAACCTAATCGTTGTAGTGTAGTATTAGGTAAGCCACGAGTATTGATATCGTTCTCTAGGGAATAGGAATGCCAAGTGAGAAGTTACTACGCTAAGGTTGGGGTTGAGGAAGATTATTTTTATCTTTTTAGAAAATGGAAAGGTACGAATCTCGGGGTTTGGATTTGGTGGTTGGTATTTCTACCGATTACTCTACTTGTCTACTTATCTAATCTAAGGTGTATGTAGTCTATGTCTAATTATTGTGTGCTCGTATGATAGTTTAAAGATGTGTTCACTTAGTTTTTATTACTCCTTAATTATCTCCTATTGATGGTTGAATTGTCACGTCCTTATTCTTAATCGCGTTGTGTGTCTAAGGTCGTAGGGTATGCGTTTGTCCCTAACTCTTTGAAACTACCAAAGGGTCTCGTCTACAAAGTCTCTAGGATTCATAAACTCTAAGGTACTCTTTGGATGGTTTAGCCTACAACTACTCTAGGTGTTATAGTCTATGGTTCACAAAGATTAATCAAGTATTAACTACACAACGAATGACCTATCGCATTACTAGGTCATTAAAAATTAAGATAAGAGACAACCAATCAATAATTAATAATTAAGTTTCATATTCCCTAAGCAAACACGCAGCTAAATTAGCTTGACATGGGGAACATGCAAGCATACACACAATCAATCAAACGAGGATAGACATAATGATAAATTGAATATATGGATTAAGATATAATTAACAAACCATTACAAGATGTTTTGGAGTGATTAAAACCTTCAAAGTTGTTGAAAACACTTATCTAAACCCCGAATCGTAGTTAGGGTTTAGAGCCTACAAAAGTAAAGTTATAATGTTATATTTATAGGCGATTTTCCGTCGGCAAAGAGCGATGACATCACACCTAAAGAGTGACAGTCGTGACGACTTTTTTTCACCAAACCGCATATTTTCTTGTTCGTCGCGCTGGCTTTGAATCACCTAAACCGAGTTCAGTATGCAAAAGTTATGGCCAAAACAAGACGCCTACTTCGTAGGCGTGTAGCCAGACGCAAGGCCACCTTATGCTTGGACGCCGTCCCCTTCGCCTCCGACGCTATCCGATCAAATCTAGGCCGTCGAGTTGTGACGACCTACTCTTTTAAAGCCCCGACACCGCCACTTTTAAATAAGAAATTTGGCTACCGAGTCATTAAAGTGATGCGACGGCGTCATAAATAACACCTTACCGTCCCCCTTGTATTTCAAAGAACTTGAGTGTCTCGATTCTTGACTTTGGCCATTTTCTTCAGATATCCGCGCCTTTTGTCCAAATAAGTGCCATTCCAAAGAATTTGTCTTCAAGAGACCTAAAAGTGAAAAGGAACGATATTAAGTAATAACGGATACAAAAGTGATCAAATAAGGGCTTAAACGACCCTCAAAAGGTACATTTTAAAACCTTATAAAATATCCCTACACTTGGTATTTGCTTGTCCTCAAGCAAATGTGCTTTTAGCCAATTAATTTATAAGTTGGGGTCATGAAGCATTGGTTTAAAACAGTCCACAACACATATAAGCCCAAGAAAGTCATAACAAGCACGGAAATTACATACTAGCACCTCACACGGGTGTTTGATACTCACATCTCTCGGTGTATATGAAATATAACAAGTTGGAAATGGAAGATAAACACTCATTAACCGGTCCTAGTACATAGATTACCATAGGCTTGAGAATAGATCAAACCTCCATCGCTTACGTAAGCACCTAGGAAAGACTATCAAAGAGGTCTTTAAAGGGTTGTAATGTTAGGCTTACTGTAGGGAAACAAAGGGTTTGGTGGGATAGGCTATTTAGTGGTGGCAAGTCAAAATCTTTATGTTACAAGCATACGAAGAATGGCGCTGTAAGCCAAGACTCGACACTCTAAACTCTAGGTAACTCAAACAAACAAACATAACTTTAAAGATAGATGTAGGATGGTAGCCCGTATGTTTTTTTTTTTTTTTTTTTTTTTTTTTTTTTTATTTTTTTTCTTTTCTTTTTCTTTTTTTTTGATTTTTTTGATTTTTTTCATACACTTTTACTCTACCATCCTCTACGGTAACATCAAAATAATAGGATTTATAGGCACATCCTACACTTGAGTTTTTATTACTCTAACACTAATTTGACCCGAATTGAAAAGATCAAAACACTTGGAGTACATTATTACACAAATAAAGGGAATTTGAATTTAACGCTCCTTCCCGTCATTTCATAAACTTTAACTTTTCCCATGAGTCCCAATCGTCCCAAAACCGTGTACAAAGGATATGACTCGACTTAGTAACTCATGCAAGTAACTAGATAATTGAACTAAGGGTTTTAGGGTGATAACAATAATGCACTAAAAGTGAGTGCATACAAGGTAGGCTAAGGCGATTTGGGTGTACATTTGGGAGTGGGTGTAAACAATGCTCGCTATTGATATTCCGAAAACCGAAACATCACGAGAACCGCGAAAGGATAGGCTCGTAGGGTTAACTAGGGTATCGTACTAAAGATGAGTACAATGCAAGGTGTGGGGAATTACTTAATCGATGTGGAAGAAGTAATTATATTACGGGTATCAAACAAGGGTTATCCTAATGCCTCTTATCATTTGGTTATTCCTAACTACACAAGTGTAGTCTTACTAGCGATCTCGGGATGCATCACAAAACAAGTTCTAGAATCTAATATACTACCGGTTCACACACTAAGCATTAAAGATGAATGCTTTAATTCCTACTAATCTAAGGGCGATCCTCACATTTTGGGTGGAATTTAAGTGGTAAAGGGTTTTGTGCTAGTCATATAACTTCCTATCCATGAGACGCTTTTGTTAAGACTAATGGCCCACCCTATATGTCATGAAAAATTTTAAATTTGGTGCCAAAATTACCCTAACCGAAATTTTCTCATGGTTTATTACACAAATGCTATTGGACAAAGCAAATAATCAAGGATAAGCATAGTTTCAAAGTTCCCGCTTTATTTTCCTCCTACACTTAAACCGAACATTGTCCCCAATCGCTTCTCGAAAGTATCAAAGTTATGATAATAGAAGGTAATTAAAACAAAAGAAACTAGTACTCCCGATTAGCTCGGTAGGATCCGTGTGAAGTGGTGGTTAAATCCTTTCCAAGAAGAATGTATGCGTGAAAAGCTCCTTCCAATCTTATGTATCTTCTTCTTGATAAATAAAACCCGCACACTCAAGAAAACAAACAACCCAACGCATCAAATCGAACAAAGAAAATCACAACAAGATGCAATTCCGCACTTAAATAAGATATAATGCTTGTGGAATGGATGTTTGCGATTTTCAAGAAAATTAAGACCGGAAAATTCCAAAAATTTATAAGTAGCACAAAAATGAGAAAAGTAATCATTGTTTCGCTCCTTCCTCGACGCCAAGTTATCCCGAAAAACCGGTCTCATGATTTTCCGAAAAATTCGAAAATTTACATCTTTAGAATCTAGAAAATTTCACCAAAACATCCATTATGACTCGACAAGCCTTTGACTCAAACAAACACACATGTATATCTTTTAAATAATTGTAATTCTCATGTTCACGTCGATTGAAAACGTGTGTAATCCTCCCTACATTTATCCCTTATGTAAAATACCTTTATATGTAATTAAGACGAGGTTAAAGACAAAATAAAGCATTTTTACAAATTCAAACATGAGAATAAACAATCAATAAGAGATATACGACACACAATTAAAAATGAAAACAAATACATATGGGTTGCCTCCCAAGAAGCGCTTGTTTTTGTTCGAGTCACGAGCTTAACTCTACCCTTATTTAACGGATAAAGGGAGATTTTCCCTACACTTAAGTTTATGTGGGTGATAGTAGCTACACACCCTTAGGGTGGAAATTTGCTACGTGAGGAGAGGGTGATAGGTGATTTATATGCTCAAAGAAGTGTGCTCCATTCATTATAACCTTACCTAAGTCTATTGGTGTAGCGGGTGAATCAAATCTCTCTCCTAAAAATGGATCATCTTCTATCAACTTCAAAAGATTCTTAGTTAAGGATCCATCTTGACCTAATAAACTCGGTTTAAACCCACAATGTTTCTTGTTATCAACCATGAATGGGTGATATAATTGTGTAAGGTCATGGGTTACTCCTACATTAGCTTCCACTCTACACGACTTAGAGTCTACCAACTTTATAAAGCAACTACCCGTATCATTTATTTTGATGGGTAGATTGGGGCCTAATTCAATTCCAAGATTCACATCTAAAGACGGAAAATTGGGTAAAGTTTTTGGTTGAGGCTTCGTTTTATCAAAATTAGGAACTTCCCTAGGACTAAGAGAGAGGTCATGACAACAAGCATCTAAACTTACATTCTCTAGTAGCGTTTGGTCCAAAGGTTCTATATCAATCGGGGTTCCTATAGTCTCTTCTACTTCTTCCAGGTAAGTTATAGGCGATGCGTTTTCTTCAAGTGATGGTAGAGCTTGTGGGCTTGGAGTTTCCACCTCATTCTCCATTATATCTAGACCTCCTAAATGATCATCATGTGTTTTAGTATGATCTGACCCAAATACACTCCTAAGCATCTCAAATCCTTCTTTAACCATTTCAAATTCTTGGTCCGATTCATAAGAATTATTCTCAAAAAATTGATCACTATATTCTATTTTCCTAAAGGATTCCTCACGTATGTCATATGCTTTGAAATATATCCCACGCATGCAACTAGGCAGTTCAACTATAACCATCTCACAATCTTGTTCGGGGTTTAGGTTCCATGTTCTTAAACACTAGGTCTTTTTGATCATGGTGCCTAAGATCATTCAATTGATGGTTTATTCATAGGAGGATTTTCTTAAAAATTCTCCAGATGGTCTCGCTAAAAGGAGTTGATCCTGACAACGATTGTTGAATAGAAGCCACACAAACACAAAATATATCAAATCCATCCAACCTTACACCCGTCTCTTTTTGGATATCTCTAAGTTCACTCGTAAATTCATTAGAACAATAAAAACCAAACCAATCATGAAATTCAATTGTTCCTCACTTGTTAATGATTCAATGCAACTTCACTTGCCATAGCGACAAATGAAAAGGGTTTTACGAACACAAACACAAAGAAGGGGGATAGACTACAAGGAAGCTAATAAAGAAAAATCTCACTTGATAGGAATCTTGTGAGTAGACCTAAATGAGATATAAATCAAGTTTAACAATAACTATTCCCCGCCGCACGAAAAACTTGATAACGCTACACGCTGCTCGGGGTCAAACGAACTTCCTTTTCTTCGAGCAAGTTTTGTAACACCCAGGCAGTGAACCTAATCATTTTAGTGTAGTATTAGGGTAAGCCACGGTATTGATATCGCTCTCTAGGGAATAGGAATGCTAGTGAGAAGTTACTACGCTAAGGTTGGGGTTGAGGAAGATTATTTTTTTATCTTTTTTATATTTTTTAGAAAATGGAAAGGTACAAATCTCGGGGTTTGGATTTGGGGGCTGGTATTTCTACCGATTACTCTACTTGTCTACTTATCTAATCTAAGGTGTATGTCGTCTATGTCTAATTATTGTGTGCTCGTATGATAGTTTAAAGATGTGTTCACTTAGGTTTTATTACTCCTTAATTATTTCCTATTGATGGTTGAATTGTCACGTCCTTATTCTTAATCGCGTTGTGTGTCTAAGGTCGTAGGGTATGCGTTTGTCCCTAACTCTTTGAAACTACCAAAGGGTCTCGCCTACAAAGTCTCTAGGTTCATAAACTCTAACTTTAAGGTACTTTTGGATGGTTTAGCCTACAACTACTCTAGGTGTTATAGTCTAAGGTTCACAAATGTTAATCAAGTATTAACTACACAACGAATGATCTATCGCATTGCTAGGTCATTAACAATTAAGATAAGAGACAACCAATCAATATTCAATAATTAAGTTTCATATTCCCTAGCAAACACGCAGCTAAATTAGCCGGACATAGGAACATGCAAGCATACAAACAATCAATCAAACATAGGATAGACATAATGATAAATTGAATATATGGATTAAGATATAATCAACAAACCATTACAAGATGTTTTTGGAGTGATTGAAACCTTCAAAGTTGTCGAAAACACCTATCTAAACCCTCGAATCGGAGTTGGGGTTTAGAGCCTACAAAAAGTGAAGTTATAATGTTATATTTATAGGCAAATTTTCTCATAAAGAGCGACTGCCACACCTAAAGAGTGACGGCGCACGATGACTTCTTTTCACCAAACGTAGATTTTCTCATTCTCGTCGCGTGGGCTTTTGAATCACCTAAACCGAGTTCGTATGCAAAGTTATGGCCAAAACAAGATCAACTACTTCACAGGCGTGTTGCAGGCTATGATGGCCACCTTATGCTTGTGACGCCATCCCCTTTAGTCTCGACACCGCTTGATCAAATCTAGGCCATCCGAGTTGCGACGACTACTCTTTAAAGCCCCGACACCGCCACTTGAAAATAAGCACTTGGCTAGTAAGTCACAAAAGTGATGCGACAACAAGAATAACACCGACACCGTCCCCTTGTATTTCAAAGAATTGAGTGTCTCGATTCTTGACTTTGGCCATTTTCTTCAGATATCCGCCTTTTCGTCCAAATAAGTGCCATTCGAGCAATTTGCCTTCAAGAGACCTAAAAAGTGAAAAAGGAACGATATTTAGTAATAACGGATACAAAAGTGATCAAATAAGGGCTTAAATGACCTCTCAAAAAGGTACATTTTAAAACCTTATCAGCATAAGGATCGGGAGTATGCTGAATTAGAGGCTAAGTGTGATGAGATAGAGAAGGATCTGGAGAAGAATCCCCTCATTCAAGACCTCCGTCAAAAATTGAAGAGTTGACAACCAAATTGTTAGACTCAAGGTGGAGGAGGTAAGGTAGCCACCTCATTGGTCAAAATGTCAAGGTGATGCTAAGTGTGCTAGTCCGGAGAGCGAGAAGGCTAGGCTCGGAGAGGTAGAAGTAAAGTTGAGGAGGAAATCGATGGCTTACGATGAGGTATAAAATGTCGCAAAGGATCGTATGGAGGTCGCTTTCAAAGGTGGTACCTTACATAGCCATGGAGCTCTACCACAATGATGAATTTGAGCTCGATATGGAAGGTCATCAAATCAGCCATTTTTCATGGGCGGTGCTTAGCATTAGAGGAGGTCGCCAAAATAGGTAAGCCCGTGGACCTTTCCAAGATTGAATGCTATCGTCCCACTTCGAAGGCTGAATATGATAAGGCTGGAAATGCGTTCGCAACCGTAGAGTACTCCTTCCTTGCTGAGGCTACTAAAGATCCTATGGCACCCTCAAGACCTCCTTTCCAAGAAACCTCGTGTCAAGCCTACCACTCCCACCAAGAAGACTATGTCTACAAAGCCTGCCTCGGCAACCATCCCCACTCCATCTCTAAAAAGCAGAATGAAGGCGCCATGTCGGCAAGAATTTGGTTTCAAAGGGTGGCATGTACCCTTTAAGACAATCTATCTTATTTTACAATGCTTGTATTGTTCTCTAAACAATTTAAATGCTTGTGATGTATGGCCATGGGCCGTAAACAATTTAATTGGGGCTTAGGCTCTCGCAGTATAAGGGCACTAACCTCATTTTGAATGGTATGGTGTAGGGAAATACCTCTACACACTTAGTTATTATTTATGTTTGTTTTGTTAACTACTCACGCCATTTTTCCGACGCCCAAGTTTTACAACCTAAGGTTAAACAACCTCATTGTGTGTAAATTGCAACACCAAGAATATAATGACCAAATTTGATCATTGATGAGAGGGTCGCACCCACTCTATCTCAAATCCTTTAAGTAGTATGACTTTGTATATATTTTACAAGCGCAAAAACTACTAGGAGAGTTAATGTGAATGTTAAAGTTGGCTTAAATGATAAGGCATGTATTACACCTTGAGCCATTTTATTCAACATTGAAACTCATTAACGACTTGGTGAACAAATCTTTATGTTTTAAGAAACGAAGCAAGAGATTTGTGGAAATGTCTTATTTATCATTGAATTGGTAGGAGGATTACATCATTCTTGAAATGAAAACTAAGACAACTACCAATAATGTTTGCTTTCCTTGAGAAGCTTCTAATTACAAGAAAAAGTAAAGTACTTCTTAAACATAGAACTTTCAAGGTTCGTACCATTCCATGTCCCGTCGATGGGTTCTCCGAGAAGAGTGGCCGCTTGTAGGCTCCTGTCGTAGGCCTCGGCTACCATGTAGGGTCCTTCCCAAGTTGGTCCCATCTTTCCTCGGTACTCGCTTTGCTTGCACCGTTGAGGCGGCACATTTTCTCCAGCTTGAAAGTGGAAGGTCCGACCCTTTTGTTATAGTAGCCTCGATCTTATGTTTGTGTATTGCTTCTGGATAGAGGCTATTTCGCCTTTCTTCTAGCGCATCAAGGTTTTCACGATCCTTTCGTCATTTTGGGAGGCATCATACATTGCCACACGCCCATGAGTACAACTAGTTCCGGCGGATGACCGCTCGTCTGTATGTAAGGTCAAGGGGGTTTCACCATTGCTTGACTTAGGGTGCATCCTGTGGGCCTATAATACTTGAGGGAACTCGTCCACCCATCCATGATGAGTTCGTCCCAGCGTTTTCTCGATCCTTTTGACGATGTCTCTGTTTGTAACCTCCACTTGTCCGTTACCTTGTGGATGGTAGAGGATGTCCAAGACCGCTTTATGTTGAGCCCTTGGCGTAAGTCGAGAAGACTCCTTCGCGAACCGCTTCCCATTGTCGATATGATTATATGGGCACTCCGAATCCGCACACAATGTGCTCCCATACAAACTTCTCGATCTCTCCCGTTACTGAAGGCTAAGGGTTTAGCTTCCACCCACTTAGTAAAGTAATCGATTGCTACCAAAGAAGAATTTGACTCATATGGGCGCTATAGGCATAGGTCCTACGATATCGATGCCCCATCGAGAGAAGGGCCATGCGGATGTTACACTTGTCATGTCTTACTGTATGATGGATCCGGACACACCTTGTGTCTATGATATTTTGTATGATATTATTAAGCACGCGAAATTTACTTAGTAATACTTAGAAGATAGTTTATATGATGTATTGTATGAGAGTAAACACAGAATAAACACAAAACTTAAGCTCCAATATTATTGATGAATAATACGAGTGATCTTAGTATCACTAGGGTTACACCTTGAAGCTTTCGTGGGTAAATTAACAAGTACACACACGCATCTAAGACAATGACCTAGGACCTCATTTTATACAACAAGGAGTCCTTTACAAGATAAGTATAAAGCTAACATAATAGAATATACACAAGATCTATTCCATACTTATCTAGACACGCTTAACTAAACTTAAACCGATAGCGGTGGTAACAATGTAATCGGCAAGGTGGAATACGCTCCATCGCTAGTATTAATCTCAAGAAGTAAACCACAACTATCTCGTGGTAATGATTATTCCCAACAATCCTCCCCTAAACTTATGATTTCTCTCAAAATCAATAAGTTTCTTCAATATGCGATCTTCAAGGATTTGGGGAATTCAATCAAACACTTCACTTCTTTCTCTTAACTTCTGTATAGCTCTTGAACATTGATCTTGAAGCCTTTGTAATAATGCTCTGACTTTCTCATTGTCTTCATTAACTCTTATTGGTAAGCTTAACATCACTGTAAGAGCTCCAGCTCTGAGTGGATACTCTTTCTCAGCAAGCATGAAAAAGTCTTCTCCATTAGTTGTAGAGACATGATGAACTTCACATGAATCATAATAAAACCATTTAGTACCAAAACATGTGAATAAGGATTTCCAGAAGTCATCATTAGCATTTGGTTCATAGAGCCTTCTAAGATTCACCCATAACTGCATCTCCTTAGTATCTTTGAGATCTTGAGCATTAAACCTTTCTTGAACTAACCTCCATAGTGTATTAAGGTCATCTCTATCAAAAACTTTAATAAGATCTTCAAATGTTATGAATGATGAAGTTTCACCACCTAGCCTTGTGATCTTCCATGTTGGAGCATAATTGCTAGCAGTGTAAACTTCCCAATCAATAATAGGATGTCGAATTTGCAAGTGGTTCGGATAGAAATCTGCTTCAATCATAATCATTCCAAATATTTGATCTTCAAAGAACTTCTCAAGAGGAATTTCCTTTTCAAGAGACTTTGTTTGATCTTCATCGACCTTAGTCTTCTTAACAGCTTGAGAATTACTTACTTTGGCCTTTCTCTTCAATCTAGGAATCCTTTTTGCTTCTTCTTCGTAACCCATTGGAATAAAAGCTTTATCATGTTTCGAGCTCGTAGTAAGCCTTTTCAACTTGATCATCGTGCATTCCTTTAAATTGATACTTCTTCCAACCACCAAAGATGACAACAATAAGTCTTCATATATGAAAGAATTTGTGCTTTGGTTGGTTGTCTTTGTTTCTTCTCGAACCTTTTGATCGAATTAATCACATCTTCAAGTACTTGATTGTTCTTCATTTGAATGAAATCCTTCAACCGAAATGTTTTTGTTCCTCGCCATGATGCATCGCCTACTGTGTCAATTGCCTTCTTCTTGATTTATGGATTAGTTGCAATCAAGAATTTAATATCATCTTCAGTAGGAACATAACTAAACTCTGGAGTCTTTTCTCTAAGAACTGTAGGTTGAACATTGGAGAGTGGATCTTCAACAAAATCTTCCATTCTATCCAATCTTTTAGCTTCCAAAAAGCTTGCAACTTCCATTTCTTTCAATCTTTTCTTCTCAAAGAACTTGTTCTTCTCGCTATCTTCTTAGCAAGTTCTCTATCTAGAGCAATCGAGTTTGTCTTTTCTTTGAAATCTTGCTTCCGCTTGCTCTACATCTTCCATAACCGCTTACCCTTTATCTTTCTTCAAATTATCAAATTCTTCACTTGCAAGTGGCAAAAGTTGGCTCAGAGTGGAAATAACATCGATGATAAAATCGGCAGCTTGAAAAATGTCTTGATCTTCAAGTTTCGTCCATGAGTTTCAGCCTTTGCTCCTTTACTTGTATCTTCTTCATCTTCAAAATCAATTGTCTCCCCTCGTCAAGACTGCTTTCCTCCCTGCTTGGAAGAATTTCCCAAATCTTGATCACCGAATCACCATCGAGAGGTGAGGATGAAGATGAAATCACTAGCTTTGCGCCTCTTGTGCTTTTTCAACCCTTGTATCACTTCCTTTAAAATCAATCTCTTTCTTGAAATGGTTAACATCCTTGGCATGTCGCTTCTTGACTTGAGCCAAAGACTTCGGAGAGATTCTACCGCTTTGCAAATTGGTACACAAAACCATCAATTCCAATTGGTTCCCACCGCCATCATCACTTCCAACCGTGTTACCTATTGGGAGAGGTGAATCATGGGACAAAGGTTCGATTCCTCCTAGTTGGACTAGGTTGAAGTCTAGAACCACCAACGCTTGTTCCTAGACCATAAGGTTCGTAAACTTGTCGTGTTTTCATGAGAGGAGTTGACTGCTTAGCCCTTCTCTCATAGGTTCTTGAAACTGGTGGGGTATAATCAATGTTTGGAACATTAATTATGGGTGTATTTTGTTCAGTGGAAATTTTAGCAAGCATTTGTGGTAGGAGAGGTGTAAAAATCATATTGCCATCTTTGTTTATATTTTGAAAAGCTTTAGGCTTTAGGCAACTGATTGGATAAACATTTGTGTGAGGTTGCAGTTGAAACTCATTTAGCACTGTTTGCACAAACCTTGGATACATTAAAAATTTGGTTTTACTCTGTACATTGCCTTTCATACTTGTAAAAATATAATTTGACCAGTTGAAAATCTTATTAGTGACTAGGCAAACCAAAGGAGAAGCCATGGTTGAACTAAATTGTTCATAAGTTGTTTTCTTAGGACTAAGACAATGCAACAGTATGAATCAAAATTCCATTGGGGACAAAACCACTCTTTTTGAAAGTAGCCTTTTGTCGCTGGTATCATACCCCATGGATGCTAAAGTATCATGAATATCGTGCATAGGTAATGTGATGAGACCATTGAGATCACCCAAGTGGAGTACTCTCCTCAAGGATGCCTCAAGAACATCAATAGTTACCCCATCCACAGTGGCTCTTAGAGCATCCATCGTTTCATGTGTATCTCCAATCTCAAGTGTTATGGACTTAGCAAGAGTCCAAAACTGCTTGATTTGAGAGATATAGATTGTGGGTTTTAAAGCAAAGCATACCTTATATGTGTGGTATTGAGAAAGTCCACAACTGATAAAAACAAGGCCACTCTTCTCATTAGACTTTTGTAAGTAGGCCACGAGGTTGTGCTCATCTCGCAAACTTTAAAGATGCCATAGAAACTTTTGATGAAAAACAAGATTATGTCAGAAGAATTGAAAGTATAATTAGCCAATTGAGAGAAAAGATATACATGGTTAGGGTTTAGAATTATTGCAAGTAAAATCATCTTTAGAAAGTATTATAATATGGAAAGAAGATAATTTCCTTAAGTATTTTAACCCTATATATATGACAACAAGTGGTTACTTTCAACGGCTAGTAAAAATTAGTTATCGACACAATCGCTGTAACGGCTAGAACAACAATGGTAATATAACACCGCTGGAAATCAGAACTAGCAAAGGTAATTTTTACAAAATTTCAAAGAGCAATGGTAAAGAAAATCATTTAAAACTAGATCGCTTTATCATAGTTTTTAGCAAACTATCGCCTATCAACGGATTTGATATGTCTTTACCATGAGCCGCTTGCTATGGACTAGCCAACTCTTAATCATAAAGAATATGGTGAGTTGATAACCATATAGTTTTGGTAAACTATCAACCATAAACGGATTTGTCAAGTCTTTACCAAGAGTCGCTTGCTCGGACTAGTTGATTCTTATGTGTATTAGACATGGTGAATCAATAACCATTTGTTGTGTATCTCAAATATACACCTTTAAATTCAAACTCCCAACATATACAAACTCATACAACAATGTCAAGACCCAACAACCTCCTCTCAACACTAGAGAACATTTTGACAAAAGGTTTATGGATTAAGCATTCCAATACTTGTTACCAAGCACCAAATCTTCCCACATCAAGTCCTTTTGTTAGCAAATCAAAGATAGTTGTCATCAAGATGAATTTTGACAACTTGAATTAGACCCTTTTCATAGCAATCTCTAATGAAATGGTGTCTGATTTCAATATGTTTGGTCTTTGTATGTTGAACAGGATTCTTAATGATGCAAATGGTACTTCTATTGTCAATATGGATGATGGTATTCATGAAATTGTACCCATAGTCCAAAAGTTGATTCCGAAGCCATAGAACTTGAGCACAGCAACTAGCAGCAGCCAAATACTTTGCCTCTGTTGAAGAATTAGCCACCATTGTGTGCTTCTTGCACCGCCATGACACTAATATGTTGCCAAGAAATTGGCATCCACCTGTTGTAGATTTTCTATCCAAGCTAGCACCAAGATAGTCACTATCTCGAGTAAGTAACCGATCTAGAGGAGAATCTCCGAGTACCACAATACCAAAGTAGGAAATGCTTTAAGATATCGAAAATCTTCTTCACAAAGAGCAAGTGAGAGAACTTGGGAGTAACTTGAAACCTTGCACAGCACACACTACAAACATAATATCTGGTCTAGATGATGTAAGATACATTAAGGAACCAATCATAGACCTATACATGTGCACATCAACAGCTTCACCACTATTTTCCTTCGTAAGTAGATGTGTAGTCTTGTCTCATAGGGTGCCGGAGGACTTTGCATCGTTGAACTTGAACTTCCTTAGTATCTCACCACATATTTATCTTGATTGATGAAAATACCATCTGGATTTTGGAGTACTTGAAGTCCCAAAAAGAATGTGAGTTCACCCATACAACTCATCTGGAATTCTTCTTTCATGAGCTTTTCAAATTCTTTGCACATCTCCATCTTTGTAGATCCAAAAATGATATCATCAACATACACTTGAACCAGCAAGATATCATTCTTGTCTTTCTTGATGAATAAAGTTTGATCTACTCTGCCTCTATGAAACCCATTAGTAAGAAGATAAGTAGTTAAGGTTTCATACCATTTCCTTGGTGCCTCGATGCAAGCCATACAAAGCTTTAACTACCTCAGATACTTTGTTAGGATATTCGTGGTCTTCAAAGCCCTGAGGTTGTGAGACATAAACCTCCTCATCAATCTACCCATATAGAAAAGCACTCTTCACATCCATTTGATAGACCTTAAAGCCCATGAAGGATGCATAAGCTAAAAATAGCCTGATTGCTTCAATCCGTGCAACTGGGGCAAATACTTCTTCATAGTCAATACCCTCCTCTTGAGTATATCCTTGAGCCACAAGCCTAGCCTTGTTTCTGATAACAATTCCTCTTTCATCTTTCTTGTTTCTGAACACCCATTTAGTACCTATTACCTTCTTACCAGAAGGTAAATCACAAAGCACCCAAACCTTTTGAAGCTTAAATTGGAGCAACTCTTCTTGCATTGCTTCCACCCAACTTTCATCTTCAAGTGCCTTGTAGACATTCTTTGGCTCCATTTGTGATAGAAAACACATAAAAAGACATTCATTCTTGCCTTCATGAATCTTAGATTCATATATTTTACTAATGAATCCATGGACATCAGGCGGCTTTGTTTGTCTTCTAGTCTTCACGGGTGAATAGACATCCCCAATCACATTTTCAAGAGGATGTGATTTATGAATAGTAGTGTGGGGTGTCTGAGGAACTGCAATCTCACTTGGCATATTGGAGATTTCAACATCATTGGCTTGAGCTTCCATAGTAACTGGAGTTATAATTTCCACATCTGGTGTTGTAGTGGAAACATTTTGCCTAACAAAGGAATCAATTTCACCGCTTTAATTTTCAAGATTCATAGTATTACTTCCTTCCTTTCCCAAATCACTAGAAGGATGAGCATCTCCGCTTTTGATATATCATCAATGTCGCATAGTCCCAAAGAGGTAGACTGAATTCATCTTGATCATCTACATGATTTTTGCTTGGTTCATCATCATCAAGAAACTCTTCTAAACCTGCAAAATCAAAGGAAGATGTTCTTGTAGAAACAGGTACATAATTCATAGTATTGGTTAGAGTATCAAGTTCAAACAGCCTTTCTAGACCAGTTCCTTTGAGATTAACTTTGTTTTCCAAGAACTCCACATGCAGATTATCTTCAATCTTTTGAGTTCTTAAATTGAATACTCTAAAAGCTTTGTCGACCATAGAATACCCAACAAAATACCCTTCATCGACTTTTCATCAAACTTTCCCGCATAATCAATAGTTTTGAGAATAGATACATGACATCCAAATGGTCAAATGAAGTCAAGGATAGGTGGTCTACCCTAAATAATTCATAAGGTGTCTTGTTCTTTGTCTTCACCACTAAAACCCTATTTTGCACATAGCATGCAATGTTAATCGCTTCACCCAAAAGTTATTGGCAATTTAGAATTGGCCAACATGGTTCTAGCGGCCTCTATCGTTGTCCTGCTCCTCCTCTCAAGAACACCATTTTGTTGAGGAGTTCTAGCAACACTAAATTCTCTTTAATACCTTTATCTCTCAAAACTCATCCATAACTCTATTCTTGAATTCGTCCCATTGTCACATCTAATGATTTTAACTTTCATATCATATTGGTTTTCAACTTCATGATAAAGATCTTGAGAATTCTCGTTGTTTCTTCCTTGGTTGCAAGGAAGAACACCCATGTGAACCTACTAAAATCATCACCACCACTAGACAATATTTATTCAAATTTAAGTCGCCACCGATGTAGGACCAAACAAGTCCATATGCAACATTTGAAGTGGGTGAGCAATAGAGTTAATCAACTTTGACTGCAAGAAGCTCGTGTTGTTTGCCTTTAAGACAAGCCACACAGTGTTTGATCATTTTCAAATCTTTTCTCGAGGCACCTCTTACCAAACCATCTTTGACAATCTTGTTAATGGTTTTGAAGTTAACATGACCAAGTATTCTATGCCATAACATGGATTCATCCACTGTGGCCTTTGCAAGCAAGCAAGCATAGTCATCTTTAGCAACAATGTTGTTCATATCAAAGCTATATAAATTGCCTTTTCTAGGAATTTTAAGAAGAATCTGACTTTCATCAGGCATCTTAAAATCCTTAGAGAGTACAAAACACATATCTTTGGTAAAAAGAACATTGTTCTTCTTGTCACACATTTATGACATGCTAAAGAGATTGTACTTAAGCTCTTTACATAATACATGTGTTCAAAGTCCAAGTTACTAGTTTTAATTACTCCTTTACCAACAACTTTTCCATTTACTCTACCTCCAAAGTCGACATACCGTCCATCATAATGCTCAAAATCAAAGATAGGACTTGTTGCCACCATGTGCCTTGAACACCCACTATCTCAGATATCCTTGATCCGATCTTTTTGTCCTTGGATGTTCCCGCACATAAGAGTAAAGAGTTAGTTTCTTTTGGGGACCCAAGCCATGATTGACTTGGATCCGCCTCGTATCAATATAGTTAAATCTATCAAAGGTCATTGATACAACATTGGGATTGGTTGTAGAGGTATTTCCTTTAGGTTTCCATTCCCAACGTGTCGAGGCCTTCACAACATTGCCCATGTCCCCCTTTTCTTGTTCAAAACCCTTGCGGTGGAAACTTTTGAATAAGCAAGTGGTAATCACTTGGTTTCTTTTAGGCACCCACCGTTGGTTATGATTACTCTTTTAGCTTGAAAGGTTCCTTTCCCTATTTGTGCAGATTTTGCAAAAGTTGTTTTGGTGTTTGCACTTTAACAGTGTGACTTAGGGTGAGCAAGTGAATGCTTTTGCAAGTGGCAAGAGTTTTGAGGCCACTCCTAAGTTGAATCGCTCTTGGGACCATTTTGCAATGTGAATTAGGGTGTACATTATTTTGAAACTTGTTAGTCTCCACCCTTTACTCCCATGGACTTCCTTCTCCTAACATGATAGTCACAATAAGCATGTAAATGATCAAAACTACCACATATATAGCATGCCTTATTGTACATTACAAAATAACTACCTAGTTGTTGAGATTTAACATGATTCCAACTCCTCCGGTTACCCCTAGGAGTTGTTGGCTTGTTCTATACATCTCAAAGATACTTTACGCTTGATCTAGGTTTATTAACTTGTTTCCTAGGTTCCTCCGTAATAGTATTAACAACTTTTGGGATAGAAGTCTCTACATTCCTTTTAACACTCTCATCAACAATGATGAGTCACTAGCACTCTCAAAACATCATTTTCAAGCTTACTCTCTTCCTCACTCTTCATAATTGTGTCTTTTAAAGGACTATATTCTCTTTCAAGATCCTTAAAATCCTCTATGCCTGTATGAGCTAAATCACTGGAGGTGATGGAACACCTCTTAGTGGTGGAGGCATCAGATTATAACCCATACCAGACTTAGCTTTATATTATATTTGAGCATTCCAAATTTTATCAATTGACTTAGACTGATGGTAACATGTGTCTAAAGTTAAATTGACATTTTCATTTTTCTTTTGGAGTTTTTCAAGCTCCATTTGGTATGCTTCATTCACAGCAGTTGTATGTTCTACCTCTCTCCTAAGAAGAATCATATCATCATTATATTTTGACTCATTTGCATGAAAATGCTCTATTTGCTTTTCTAATACTGCCATAGCTCTTCTAAGATTAGCCACAATATAATTAGCAGTATATAATTCTTGCCTTTCATTAGCGTATAAATCATTAAGCCTTTCAACTTCTTTAGTAGCCCTACATGTTTTAGAACAACTATCAAAGTTTTGTACCTCAGTCGAGAAAGCCATAAGAGCAAATTCAAGAGCAACAAGAGCAAGATCTCGAATGTTCTTTTCTTGTTCATCACCATGAAGCTCCAATCATAGCTCACACCATCAATAGCCAAGATTGCCTTTGGTTCTTCCACGCTGGTCCCTTCTTTGCTTGTACCAAGTAGACCGTTGTCTTTGGTCTTTGGTCTTCTACACTCTCTATCAAAGTGTCCAAACTTGTGGCAGTTAAAACATTCCACCTTCTTCTTATCAAAACCTGCAGTTTCATCACCATTGATGTGAATGAGCTTGCCAGTCTTCTTGTAGAATTTCATAGCCCTCATGCTAAGAAGAGTTATCTTCCATTTAATATCCATCTCCTCCAAGTCATCTTCATCAATTTGCTCTATGTCTTCATGAGTTAAGACAAAGCCATCAACTTGAGTGGATATGAAAGCATAAAAGGTAGGATCTCCAATACTAGCAACCTTCTTCTTTGAACCTGCAGTGGTAATATTTACATTACCAAAGGAAACTTTAGAACCAAAGATAGGCAACTTCATCATCACTATCATCTTCGAATCATCAATGTCAACAGAGGTTGACAACATTGCTAAGCTACTTGAGCTTGTACTAAGTTTCCTAGCCTTCTTCAACCTTTGCTCAATGAGCTTGAAGTTGTTGTAAAGATCATTGAACTTCATTGTTTCAATGTCTATCTTGTTTTCCCAAATAGTGACATTAGTTTGAAACTCAAGGCAAACTTCTTAGAAACTTCAATTTGAGGTCTTCCTTTTCTACCTCAATGCCAAAACCAACAATGAGTAACAATCTTTTGTAGTTTGGTGAAGATGCTATCAAGTGAATTATTGCTTGAAGCGTAGAAGTTTTCATAACTTTGCTTCAACAAAGTCTTCAGGTCTTCTTTGTAGCATCATTACCACCAAATACCGAGCAAATCTCTTCAAACAGCTTCTTTAGCGCCTTGAACTTGTCAATGCAATGATCGGTTTCTAGGAAGAGTCATCAGCAACAAACTTCTAACTTTAAGGTCATTCTTCCTTAGTGCCTTTTCAGCATTAGATTCATGTGTAGAGGTTTTCACAACATCTGTCTCACCAACCTTTACAGTACTAATCACAGGCTTGAAAGATCACCAAGTTGAATAATCTCCCATAGAGCATAATCCTGAATGAGAAAGTATTGTTCAATTAGTATCCTCCACATCTCAAACTCATTAAGTTTGAGATTTGGTAGCCTTGGTGTAGAAGCATTGGACTGATTGTTTTCCATCTCCATTGAATTGAGTGAGTGAGTTAAGCAAATTCCTTGGATCTTCTAAAACAAAATATCAAAACCTTTGCTCTGATACCACTTGATGGATCTGGACACACTCCTTGTGTCTATGATATTTTGTATGATATTATTAAGCACGCGGAATTTACTTAGTAATAATTAGAAGACAGTTTATATGATATATTGTATGAGAGTAAACACAAAACTTAAGCTCCAATATTATTGATGAATAATACGAGTGATCTTAGTATCACTAGGGTTACACCTTGAAGCTTTCAGAGGTAAATTAACAAGTACACACACGCATCTAAGACAATGACCTAGGACCTCCTTTTATACAACAAGGAGTCCTTTACAAGATAAGTATAAAGCTAACATAATAGAATATACACAAGATCTATTCCATACTTATCTAGACACGCTTAACTAAACTTAAACCGATAGCAAGTGGTAACAATGTATCGGCAAGGGAATACGCTTCCACCGCTAGTGTTAATCTCGTAAGTAAACCACAACTATCCGTGGTAATGATTATTCCTAACACGGTATCTTTGGAACGTTTGAGTGTATCCGACAAGCTTCACATTTGAGGATGATTTCTGCGCATCCCTATGCATCAAGGCCAATAATAGCCCAATTTCATTATCTTCGAGACAATCGAGCGAGGTCCCTGCATGGAGGTCGCAGGATCCTTCGTGGACTTCGAGATAATGCTCGTAGCCCGCTTGGGTCCCACATATCTTAACCAAGGTGATAAAATGACCTTCTATATGGGGTTTCCCTATTAGCCAGATTATGGGGACTTAACCCAACCTTCCTCTCTAGCTTGGGATCTTCGTGAGAAGACCACTTATCAAATATTCCTTATGGGAGTCATCCACGCCTCCTTCTTCGTGAATCGACATCCGCAACTTCCTTGCGAACAATGGATCTTTCGTGAAGGACTTCGACAAGTACTTATTTAGTGAGATGAGTGAAGGCCATTGAAGCTAGCTTGCTTAGTGCGCTCGCTTCTTGTTCTCGATTCCTACGAACATGCAGGATGGTGTATGAGTCAAGTTCTCCAAAGATTTCCTTTGTTTTTTCCAAGTCTTGTTTGATGACAGTCGCCTTGCTTCATAGGAGCCTGTCACTTGGTTTGCTACCAATTGGGAGTCTACAAAATAGCGAGAGCTTTGACCTCCATATCTTTAGCTAGCCTGAGGAGCTCGCAGCTTCATACTCCACTTCATTGTTTGTGGCTTGAACTCAAAACGAGCATATGTATGCTCCTTCCGCCGTGGTCGACCAACATTAGGCTCGCCCCGTAACCATCGAGGTTGGATGCTCCATCTGTAAAGCTTCCATTTGGCCTGTACTTAAATGAGGTTGGTTTTGGGCTCTTCTTTTTCTACGTCAGGCTAGGAAGGTGTTTCTGCCAAGAAATCTGCGAGAATTTGGCCTTTACTAGAGTTTCGTCCCTTGAACTCTATTTCGTGCTCTCCCAACTCAATAGCCCATTTAGCCACCCTCCCAGACTTTTTGGGTTTCGACAAGATTTGTTTGAGTGGCTTGTCGGTTAAGACTGTGATTGGATGGGCTCGGAAATAGCGCTCGAGCCTCCTTGTGCGTAGATTGGGCTAGTATTAACTTCTCCAATGTTGGGTAGTTGATCTCCTCCTATAGGACCCTCCGACAAAGTAAATGAGGATCTCGCCGCTTGTCTCGTTTCGCCATAAGGATCGGCTAATACTCCATTGAGGATGCTATACGTGAACAACACTTCGCCTTTGATTGGGTCGTAAGTGTTGGAAGGATTTCGATGAACTCCTTCATCTGCCGAAAGGCGCTTCAAAGATCCCGACTCCATTGAAAAGTTTTCTTATCCACGCATCCCTCGAGTGTTTTGAAGAATGGTAGGGACTGTCGGTCCCTTCGACAAAACCGCTTAAAGCCGCCACTTCGATGACGCACCCTCCGATCAGTCGAAGGACCCCTTCACCTCGGTCGAATTGCATTATAAAGACCCAAGTCTTTCTTCATAAGTCATTGGTGGTTTAAAACCATTCATCATCGACATGGTTACCGGTTGATTTCGCCACCAAGGCCTAGGCCCTTCGGTGTCTTCCTCAAGATGCCAAGACAAAGGAGAACCTTGACTTGGTATTCCCCATCGCTCCCACTATTTCCTTAGCTTCCTCGCCAACTCCGAGATAGTGGGATGAAGCCCTAGTGGTTACCACAAATCGGGGCGCCCCCATGATCTCCTAAACGTGTGCTAACACTCTCCAAGCTATTTTCATCACCTATAAATAGGTTGGACGAGTCATTTCAATGGTATGTTCACTCAACACAGATTTCACATACATCATATTATTTACAACACATATCATATACTTACTCTCGCTGGAGGTGGTTCGCAGGCCCAACCCTGCGCAATCACTTAACGTGTCTACTATTTCGATTGCGATTGGCTATAAGTTTGGCGCAAGCATATCACCCTCATACCCTTCGATCACCATCAAGGCCCGGTCGCATAAATTATTGTACAATCGGGGCGCCATCCGTGGGACCCGCTACTATTGGTCTCGTTATTCCAAACTTACACCCAACAATCACTCTCACTAATTTTACGGCATGAATCAAGGAAGATAAGATACACCCCTTCGGGTTTCTCGACCTTGACACCAATCCTATCAATGATCCTAACAACCTTCCCAATATAACCGCATCCACTTTTACCACACGATCTCACCCCAAATAACTCCCAACAACCATGCTTCAACCTCGGCTAACCCCGAACCGATAATTAGTCCATCGTTTGTCGAAGCTAACATCAAGCATTAGAATCTTTACTAAGGGCTCAAGGAGGCAAGCTCGAATGTGGAGATGCGAGGGATTTAGAATACCTGCGATGAATATGACGAAGAGTTGGAGATGGAGACTAGGCCGTTGGCTCTTGGGCTACACGCCTGCTAAGGTGGTAGGGTCTCCGGCGGTGAAGGCCCAGTGGAAGGTCGGTTGGTTTTGAGGACGCCCGGAGGGCTCCGACTAGACGGGAAGGCACGATAGAAGGCTCCAATGGAAGGAGTCACCGAAGGATACTACGGAGGTTAATTTGCCACCACTTTGGCGGCTCATCCGGGAAGAACCGAGGTGGGGTTCATGTCCTCTCACGCATCTCGCGTGAAGGAAATCCATATCAAATGAATGGGGAGGAAATCTTCCTCCTCATGGTATGTACCCTCCTTTTCGTGCTCAATCTTACCCTCAAGAGGTTTATCCCCACCTAATGGGCGTGCTAGCAACCCCGCTTACCAAACCATACGGAAGTATGCCCTACGGGCAACCTATGGTATATAATTCAGACTGCCTAAGCCACCACCTTATATACCTATCGCTACCCTTAATATGTTAACCAAAACCCCGTTGGAATACCTCCAAATGATAACCCGCATAATGTCTGCCCTACCTACATGGCACCTTATAATCGCTTTTATTCGAGCCCATGGGCTCTACAACACCCTTCGTAAGATGGATAAGACTACTATTTGCCTGATGGGTTGAAAATGCCCGCGATATTGGTACCTACGATGGGAAAAGGGATCCGGATAACTTTACACTTGTTCAAAGGGCTATTAGAATGTAGAAGTGGGTTATGCCTGCTTGTCACATGTTTACATACACCCTATGAGACTCGTCAGATATGGTGGAACAGGCAAAAACCGTAGCATTGTGAATTTGGATGATCTCAAGGCCAAGTTCGGATCACATTTCACCAACAAAAAGTTTACAAGAACGCACCTAACGAAAGGCACAACATCAAGCGTAAGGAAAACAAGAGCACCATAGCTTTCATTACCGGATACACCGATGATAATTCGGATAATGGGCTTGCACGAGGACCAACAGATCTCAAGTTTCATGCATGGCCTACGAAATGTAAGTTTGGTTGAATTCCTCCACCGATCTCCCCGCAACCTATAAGGGTTTGGTGGAGAAGGCTTACACTGGATCGAAGCAAAGAGGTGTCTACCAACGGAGCTCGTCAAAAATAAAGAAAGTCACAACAAAGCCTCAAGCATCCTTCGTGGGAAGGGTCAAGGAAAACACAAAAACAGGACAAGTTTACACGTACCACAAAAGCATCAACCATGGGCTCTTGGTTGATCTCGTCCAAATCTCCAAGGAGATACTTGCTACGGAAAAGGTCATGAAGACCTTTGATCCTCCTCCTCGCTTGGCAAACAGAGGAAGGCCTAGAGATACTTCAAATTCGCTACTTCCATGACGATTATGGACACGACACCAACAAGCGCAGAGCTCAAGAACAGATAGAAGAGGCCGTGAAGTCCGCCATTGGGACATTTGGTGAAGGGTATAAAGAAAGGTAAAGACAAGGTCTCCGACACACAGTTGGGGAAAGATACCACACCTGTCGAAGCATCCATCCTCATAGTGTACAAGGATGACTCTGGTTTGAAGAGGAAAGAAGCGGAGGAAGCCTTGTGCGGAGTAGGAGATGTCACTTTTCCTTCAATCACAGGGAAAGTTATTTCAAATGACCCCGTGGTCATCAAGGTCTTGATCTCTAACAGAGAAGTAAACAGGGCCTACCTCGACTGCGGTAGCTCCTGTGAAGTAATCTACGAACGTTGTTTTCTAAAGCTCAAGCCTTCGATAAGTTCGAAGAGAGTAGATTCGAAGGTACCTTTAGTAGGGTTCTCAAGGGAACACTCATGGCCCTTGGGAGAAGTCCCTCTGAGGCTACGATTGGAGAAGGAAGGCTAAAAGAACGAAACTCTAGTTTTCACGATCGTAAGGTCCGAATCTCCTATAACCTATTGATAGGGAGAACGGCCATGCGAAGATGGGCATCGTTGTCTCAACCATACATGCCGTGATCAAATTCCAAACACCTTACGCATCGGAACGGTTTCTCCAACTATAAAGTGAAAGAGCCTACGGAATTAGGCAAAGGATCAAACAAGTTTTGGAAGAGCCTCCGAAGGATGTTCTCGCCACCGACAAGAAGAACACATTGTGGTAAATGATCTCTACCCCGATCGATGGTGGTAATCGAAAAGCGCCCCAACCTCCTTTAAAGCGTAATTGGAAAAGGTATTATGTGCTAATGCGGATGTCTTCGCATGAACCTACTATGACATGACGGGGTCCCTTAACTCTCACCATAGATGGAAAGCTCTTGACCTCGAACACAAGCTCAATGAGTTCAAACATATTGAACCCATCAAACAAAAGCGTCGAAGCCTAGCTCACGAAAAGTGCCACGATGCAAAGAAGTGGGCGAACTTGTAGCGGCGGGCATACTCGTAGAGGTGAAGTATCAAACTTGGGTGGCCAATCCGGTGATGGTCAAGAAGCATGATGGAGGACGGCGAATGTGCGTGGACTTCACAGATATTAACAAAGCTCGCCTCAAGGATGCTACCTCCGCGAAATTGATTGGAAGGTGGAATCATTGTCGGTTTTGGTGAAGTGTTTCCTAGATGCTTATAAGGGTTACCATCGATACAAATGGCGGAAGAGGACGAAGAGAAGACAACCTTTTTTTTACAGGAAAAGGCGTTTATTGTTACAAAAAGATGCCTTTTGGTTTGAAAAATGCAGGTGCCACCTACCAATGTTTAGTGGACAAAGCCTTCAATAAACAGATAGGTAGGAATCTGGAGGCTTATGTAGACGATATGGTCATCAAGAGTAGATCGGAGGAGGACATGCTCTCCGACATCAAGGAAACCTTCGACCAGCTTCGCGCCATCAACATGAAGTTAAATCCCAAGAAATGTTCCTTCGGTGTGGAAGAAGGACAATTCTTGGGGCATCTGATCACTAAGCAAGGTATTAAGGCCAATCCTTCGAAGGTTAAGGCTATCACGGATTTACAGCCTCCTGAGTCCCTAAAGGAAGTGCAAAGTCGAGCAAAGCTAGCACCCTCGGCGAGTTCTTATCGAAGCGTGCGCATGATCTTTGCCGTTCTTCAAAACACTCAAAGGATGCACGGACAAAAAGACGTTCCAGGTGGAGTATAGATGCGAGCGACCTTCCAAAAGCTAAAGGATTTCATGGTTATTCTACCTACACTTACGCCCCAATCAAAGGCGAAGTGTTGTTTATGTATCGCAGCCTCCTTCGAAAGCATCACGTGTTATTGATGTAAAGGGAGAAGAAGCAAATCCTATCTACTTCGTTAGCGGTGATGAGTGTGTAAATACTCATCATTTTTGTACAAAATAAATCGCAAAATCATCTCGAAAACACTCAAAACACATCAAAATGATCAAAATATCACAAATTAGTGTTTTATGTGTTTTAAAATGCAAAATATAAAAATCGATGAAAACATATCAAATTTGCAAAATTGCGCTTTTAGTCCCCAAGTTTCAAAAGTTGTCAAAAGCAGTCCCGAGCACATAATTTCAAAAAGAAAAGTCACCAAAGGTCCTTTTAAAATCATAACTTGTCAAATTTAGTCCTTTGGTGAAAAATATAGAAAGTTTGAGAAAATTACAAGTTTAGTCCTTCAACTTTGAAAATTAGCAGAAATGGCCCCTGAAAAATTGCAAAATGGCAATTTTGGTCCTTATACTTTCTGAGAGTGTCACTTATGGTCCCTTGAAACAAGTTTGATGAATTGGCAGCTTAGGCCCCTCAAGTTTCAGAATTTACACCAAGGTCCTTGAAGTTTAAAACCCTTTCACTTAATTTTGGACCCCTGCCCAACCTTTGGCCCCCTGTCAAATTACATTGTGAACCCCCCTTGGATTATTATATCTGGTCAAATCCTTGGTCAAATCCAAACACCCGCCAAAGTCTTTATCCTCTCAACTGCTTCCTGCTACACATCTCCCCCCATCCCCCCTCCTCACCAATCACTCAAACCTGTTCCCCACTCCACAACTAACATCCAAAGAGCATTTAATGAACCTTCCACCCTCACTCTTCCTTATCTGTCAAGTGAGAGTTTTGGCGCCAAAAATCATTTTGAATGGTTGAGATCATTTTGAGCAAATCCAATGGCTAGGATTGATGGGAAACAATCAGATGAGAGAGACAAAGAGATTGGGTTATAAAAAGGAAGCAAAGAGAAGAAGCAAGTAGTAGAATTTTTAGTTTCAGTTTACTCTTATGTCGTTTTTTTAGTTATGTCTTAGTTTACTTCAAAAAGTTGTAATCTTTTGTTCTTAAGTATCAATCTCAAGTTACATTTTCAGATTATTCAAGTTTTAATCATTAATTCAAAGTTTCATTTAGTTTCATGTTATTGTGCTCACTGTTAAAAATTATAGTTTCTATTTTATAAAAACAAGCTTCATTCAGCTTGTTTATCAGTGTTAACAAACTTATATAAGCTTTTCATAGTTTTTTATAAGCTTGAAATCTAGTTTCAAACCATTTTGGTTCTTGGTCAACTAAAGTCAAACTGAGCTAAAAATTGGTGCAGATTGGAAATGGGTTTATGCAGATTGGAAATGGGTTGATTCAGATGCCTATGGGGTGATATTTAGGGTAGTGGTTCTTTGTTTCACTTGTTTCAAACCATAGTGGTTAAGGACTTGTGTAAGTAATTTTCATGATTTCTTAGCTTAATCTTCATTTGTTGTAATAACTGGTTAAATCTTGTTTAATTAGCT
Organism: Chrysanthemum lavandulifolium; assembly: GCA_022545495.1. Taxonomy (NCBI): domain Eukaryota; kingdom Viridiplantae; phylum Streptophyta; class Magnoliopsida; order Asterales; family Asteraceae; genus Chrysanthemum; species Chrysanthemum lavandulifolium. The sequence goes on from CM040242.1 coordinate 32,487,693, forward strand.
GTCATTAGAGTAGTTAAGGTCAGTTTAAGTGTCCGCTTATGCTAGTTTAGTGGGTAGACTTGTTTAGCTCACAAATCATTGAATAAGGTGTGTTTGGTTTAGTAGATTAAACCGCATTATAGGTCGAGTTCTTTGGTTGGTATTTGTTGTATCATGCTTGGTTTGTTTATTCTAGTGCATATCTCGTCTTACTTTTGAACGGTAACATGTAAAAGTCAAAATTGCACTTAATCACTCTTAATCGTCCCATCGTTGTAATTTTAGGATTGGCAAATCCTTGTTTTGTGTTTAGACTTCATTAACAGTGATTGCATTGGGTTCATTACATCAAATAACATCAATCTCTGTCTTAAAATTGGATCCAAAGTTGGATAAAGTCAAAGTTCATCTTTCACTTAAAAGGTCAAATTTGCAAGAAACCTGTTTTAGAGCCAACTGCAAAGATTTTTCATGTCTTCAATTTTGAGCAATTTTCAGTGAGACTTGGTATTTTAGAAACTTCAGTTGGTGTTCTTGCTTATCACCATTTTAGCATATTTTTACAATTTTCTTAAAAGCTCTAAACTAGCTTCTCTTTTAGGCTCCAATTGCCCTGTGCACATGGGTTAGTATAAACCGAGATTTCTCGGTTTGTGCGAGTGTGCACAGAGCTCATCGAGCTACCAAGGTCCGAGTTTGGGTTTGTGAGGTCTCACCTAGGTCTTCTTTAAGTCCCAATTGGTGATTTTCATTTTGAGCTTAATTTGAAGCTTGTGCTTGTATCAAAGTGGGTACCTAAACTGTTTTTAGCTTATAAGCTCATTTCATCAAACCTGTACAAATTGCAAACCAGAGGTTATTGCTTGTTGATACTTGTTCCATTTGTGTTATTTTAGCATATTAGAGTTCCTGCTTTGGTTTGGTAGCCTTTGGATTCCATTTGCTATTTCAAGTGCTTATTTCAATAAGCACTTGTGCCTCAGTTTCATATTCTGCCACATAACCCCTTGTTTTTCCAATTTTCCTAGATTCCAAATATAATTTTAAACTTTTCCTGAAATTTTCAGATTTTTCCAAGTTGTTTTGCTATTTTTCTCAATTTAAATTAGTTTTTAGGCATTTTTAATTAGCTTTAAATATGAAAAATTAAGAAAAGGTTCAAAAAAATAAGTTTTCAATTTTCTTAAGTTTAGATAAATATAAAAAGCCAAAAAATTATTTTTCCATATTTTTCTTAGTTAAATTTGTATTTTTAAATATTTTAATTAGTTTTAATAGTTTAAAATTCCTAGAAAATAGAAAATAATCGAAAATTACAAAATAGTTTTGAAAATTCTATTTTGATATTTTAGACTTTTCCAATTCATAAGTTTATTTTTCTAGCTTCATTTCCTAATTTCTTGTATTTTAGGTAATTATTTAATAGTTAAAAATAGTTTTTAAATAATAAAAATTAGATAATTAGTTACAAAAATAATTTTCTTTTTCTATAAATTTTCTTTTATCATTAGGATTGTAAAAATGTATTTTTCATATTTTTAGGATTTATATTGTATAAGTTTCGCTTTTTATTTTATACGTTTACGTAATTTTTATTTAAACGTAAGTTTTTAGTTTTAAGTTTTAAACGTTCATCAATTTTAAATATAGTGATAGCGTTTATTTAATAGATTTTATCTTTTAATTTCCTTTAATTTGCATTTAAACCGGTTTTAATTTGTTGGCTTTTTCGTAGTTGTAATCACATTCAAATCCTTTATCATTCAAATTCCTCGATCACTAAACGTTTGATAATCCATTGCACAACTCATTGGGACATAACGACCGGGAAACACTATACTCCCGGATCTTCATTGATTTCGTGCTTAGGCGCTTTAAGTCGGTTACGGTCCGCCATTCACAAGTGGCGGGCTTGTGATTTAGCTTGATTGCTTCCGCCTGGCCGATCTTGGCGCTAGCATTAACCTCATGCCACTCTCGGTATGGAAGAAACCTCTCTTCCCGAACTTTCATCCACTCGTATGACACTCGAGCTAGCGGACCGCACTGTAACTCGTCCACTTGGGATAGCCGAGGATGTCGTGATGAAAGTGGGAAAATTTCACTTTCATGCGACTTTGTTGTAGTAGACTTGATGCGGATCCTAGAGTTCCCTCATCTTGGGAGAGCTTTCTTGAAAGCAGTCGTGCTCGATTGATGTGTTTGCGGAAGAGTTGACCATACGGGTTGACAACGAAGAGCTCACGTTAAATATCAACCGAACTCCAAACCTCTATACAAAAAGAGTGTTGCCACAATTGATCAAAAATCGAAGAATCAATGCAACACTCTCAAATTTCACGGTTAGAGTGTTCACCAAAACGTCTTTGAGCTCAAAGCTTTGAAAATTACCCCGGTTCAAGCAAATGGTTTGAAAGCCGTACCGGGGAAGTCAAGAGTGTTCTTGATGATGATGACGATGATCTAGAATCGGAGACTTCATCGAAGTGGTGAAACCGCTAGCTCTAAGAGCACACCACTTGTCCCACCTCCCATCGCTTTGTCGCATCGAGTTTGTTAAATCTGTGGATGAAACCAAACTCTCTTGCTTCATCCGAGTTGGATGATGATGTTTGTGATCCAATGGAAACATTCTTCCCATTGATGAATTGCTCAAAAATGATCCATCATCTTCTAGCCTTATTCCCACTCTTCCATTCCTTCTCTCACTCCCGATGAGGAAGATGACAACTTTGGAATGAAGTCGATGCATTTCTTAGTGATGAGTCAATTCCAACGGAATTGATAACACTTCGTGATCCGGAGGAGACATCCTTTTCTAGAAAGTCCGTTGATTGAAGAACCATTTCCACCCTCCTCCGGACATCTTCTTGACAATCACCATCTAAGCTTCAAGTTTAAGCTTAAAGATGTCAAACCGGTGATTTGCTTCTCTCTGTTGAGGAATGGACATGCATTCTCATGTACGTCTTTATTCCATTCTTCACGATGGTGTGGTTGCTCTTTCCCTTTCTCTTTCGGAATGAGGACACCATCTTTGACCCCGTATCATCCCTTATAGTGTCTACTATTAAACAATACCGCATGGTTATATCTCGTCGGTGTGGAACTTTCGATGTTCATATGTTTATTAACATTGTGAACGAAAGTCCGATCGAGATTGGTTTTCCAATGCTACTTTCCCATGAACAAATGAATGCGGGTCGAGTCAAGCTAGCGACTCGGGAATCAAAAACAAGAGCATGCCATATGGGTTTTCACCCATATTTCGCCTTCTTACCTCTTTCTACCACCCTAGTGTGGGGGTTGCCACATGTTTCAAAAAAAAAAAAAAAAAAAAAAAAAAAATCTTCTTTCTAAATAATGGCGTAGTATTTCCTTTTACGTTCTTTGTTTCGGCATAACCGCGGTACTTTGAATATTGAGGGCAATATTCATTTCTAAGTGTGGGGAATTCTCACGAATTTTATCATATAATTATACCAATTCCCGTTTTGGCCAAAATTTTTTTGGAGTAAGTGTTTACACTTTCTCATTTAGTTATCGATCCGCCATGTCTCAGAAGACAAAAGGATTGGCTAATCCAGAGCAAACGGCTCTTGGTAAAGATTTCTCAAATCCGCTTATACGGCTTGCAATTTGCCCAAAATTGTATGGTATTCACCACCATATCCTAAAAAGTGAAGAGTTGGCTAGCCCGCAAGGTTATGGCTTGTGGTAAAGGCGTGGAAAACCATAATTGGTAATCACTCACCAAAGATAATATTGATAATTTATCTAAGAGTTGGCTAGTCCGTAAGGTACGGCTTCGGTAAAGACAAAATCAAATCCGTTGAAAGTCGGTGGTTTGCTCAAAATCACATGGTTATCGTGTACCATGGTTCTTACTTGAACTGAAATATTTGGCTACTCCGTAGTAATGGCTTTTGGTAAAGAGATTAAAATCCATTATGTTTTCTCAAATCATTGCTAGGGACTAGCAATATCTCGATATGGGGGATTGATGAGTGTGTAAATACTCATCATTTTGTACAAAATAAACCGCAAAATCATCTCGAAAACACTCAAAAACACATCAAAATGATCAAAATATCACAAATTAGTGTTTTATGTGTTTTAAAATGCAAAATATAAAAATCGATGAAAACATATCAAATTTGCAAAATTGCGCTTTAGTCCCCAAGTTTCAAAAGTTGTCAAAAACAGTCCCTGAGCACATAATTTCAAAAAGAAAAGTCACCAAAGGTCCTTTTAAAATCATAACTTGTCAAATTTAGTCCTTTGGTGAAAAATATAGAAAGTTTGAGAAAATTACAAGTTTAGTCCTTCAACTTTGAAAATTGGCAGAAATGGCCCCTGAAAAATTGCAAAATGGCAATTTTGGTCCTTATACTTTCTGAGAGTGTCATTATGGTCCCTTGAAACAAGTTTGATGAATTGGCGCTTAGGCCCTCAAGTTTCGAATTTACACCAAGGTCCTCAAGTTTAAAACCCTTTCACTTAATTTGGACCCTTGCCCAACCTTTGGCCCCCTGTCAAATTACATTGTGAACCCCCCTTGGATTATTATATCTGGTCAAATCCTTGGTCAAATCCAAACACCCGCCAAAGTCTTTATCCTCTCAATCGCTTCTCTTCTACACATCTCCCCCATCCCCTCCTCACCAATCACTCAAACTGCTTCCCACTCCACAACTAACATCCAAAGAGCATTTAATGAACCTTCCCCTCACTCTTCCTTATCTCAAGTGAGAGTTTTGGCGCCAAAATCGTTTTGAATGGTTGAGATCATTTGAGCAAATCCAATGGCTAGGATTGATGGGAAACAATCGGATGAGAGAGACAAAGAGATTGGGTTATAAAAAGGAAGCAAAGAGAAGAAGCAAGTAGTAGAATTTTTAGTTTCGCTTTACTCTTATGTCGTTTTTAGTTATGTCTTAGTTTACTTCAAAAGTTGTAATCTTTTGTTCTTAAGTATCAATCTCAAGTTACATTTTCGATTATTCAAGTTTTAATCATTAATTCAAAGTTTCATTTAGTTTCATGTTATTGTGCTCACCGTTAAAAATTATAGTTTCTATTTTATAAAACAAGCTTCATTCAGCTTGTTTATCAGTGTTAACAAACTTATATAAGCTTTTCATAGTTTTTTATAAGCTTGAAATCTAGTTTCAAACCATTTTGGTTCTTGGTCAACTAAAGTCAAACCGAGCTAAAAATTGGTGCGATTGGAAATGGGTTTATGCGATTGAAATGGGTTGATTCGATGCCTATGGGGTGATATTTAGGTAGTGGTTCTTTGTTTCACTTGTTTCAAACCATAGTGGTTAAGGACTTGTGTAAGTAATTTTCATGATTTCTTAGCTTAATCTTCATTTGTTGTAATAACTGGTTAAATCTTGTTTAATTAGTCATCATTAGAGTAGTTAAGGTCGGTTTAAGTGTCGCTTATGCTAGTTTAGTGGGTAGACTTGTTTAGCTCACAAATCATTGAATAAGGTGTGTTTGGTTTAGTAGATTAAACTGCATTATAGGTCTGTTCTTTGGTTGGTATTTGTTGTATCATGCTTGGTTTGTTTATTCTAGTGCATATTTGTCTTACTTTTGAACTGGTAACATGTAAAAGTCAAAATTGCACTTAATCACTCTTAACTGTCCACTGTTGTAATTTTAGGATTGGCAAATCCTTGTTTTGTGTTTAGACTTCATTAACAGTGATTGCATTGGGTTCATTACATCAAATAACATCAATCTCTGTCTTAAAATTGGATCCAAAGTTGGATAAAGTCAAAGTTCATCTTTCACTTAAAAGGTCAAATTTGCAAGAAACCTGTTTTAGAGCCAACTGCAAAGATTTTTCATGTCTTCAATTTTGAGCAATTTTCAGTGAGACTTGGTATTTTAGAAACTTCAGTTGGTGTTCTTGCTTATCACCATTTTAGCATATTTTACAATTTTCTTAAAAGCTCTAAACTAGCTTCTCTTTAGGCTCCAATTGCCTGCAGACATGGGTTAGTATAAACCGAGATTTCCTCGCTTTTGTGCAGTGTGCATGAGCTCATCGAGCTACCCAAGGTCTGAGTTTGGGTTTGTGAGGTCTCACCTAGGTCTTCTTTAAGTCCCAATTGGTGATTTTCATTTTGAGCTTAATTTGAAGCTTGTGCTTGTATCAAAAGTGGGTACCTAAATCTGTTTTTAGCTTATAAGCTCATTTCATCAAACCTGTACAAATTGCAAACCAGAGGTTATTGCTTGTTGATACTTGTTCCATTTGTGTTATTTTAGCATATTAGAGTTCCTGCTTTGGTTTGGTAGCCTTTGGATTCCATTTGCTATTTCAAGTGCTTATTTCAATAAGCACTTGTGCCTCAGTTTCATATTCTGCCACATAACCCCTTGTTTTTCCAATTTTCCTAGATTCCAAATATAATTTTAAACTTTTCCTTAAATTTTCAGATTTTTCCAAGTTGTTTTGCTATTTTTCTCAATTTAAATTAGTTTTTAGGCATTTTTAATTAGCTTTAAATATAAAAATTAAGAAAAGGTTCAAAAATAATTTTTCAATTTTCTTAAGTTTAGATAAATATAAAAAGCCAAAAATTATTTTTCCATATTTTCTTAGTTAAATTTGTATTTTTAAATATTTTAATTAGTTTTAATAGATTAAAATTCCTAGAAAATAGAAAATAATCGAAAATTACAAAAATAGTTTTGAAAATTCTATTTTGATATTTTAGACTTTTCCAATTCATAATTTTATTTTCTAGCTTCATTTCCTAATTTCTTGTATTTTAGGTAATTATTTAATAGTTAAAATAGTTTTAATTAATAAAAATTAGATAATTAGTTACAAAAATAATTTTCTTTTCTATTAATTTTCTTTTATCATTAGGATTGTAAAAATGTATTTTTCATATTTTTAGGATTTATATTGTATAAGTTTCGCTTTTTATTTTATACGTTTACGTAATTTTTATTTAAACGTAAGTTTTTAGTTTTAAGTTTTAAACGTTCATCAATTTTAAATATAGTGATAGCGTTTATTTAATAGATTTTATCTTTTTAATTTCCTTTAATTTGCATTTAAACCGTTTTAATTTGTTGGCTTTTTCTGTAGTTGTAATCACATTCAAATCCCTTTATCGTTTAAATTCCTCGATCACTAAACGTTTGATAATCCATTGCACAACTCATTGGGACATAACGACCGGGAAACACTATACTCCTCGATCTTCATTGATTTCGTGCTTAGGCGCTTTAAGTTGGTTACGGTCCGCCATTCACAAGTGGCGGGCTTGTGTGATTTAGCTTGACTGTTTGGCACGGCATCGTGAGGTTCTACTGAGGAGTCGAGCTAAATTATCCAAGATTGAAGAAGCTAATTTTGGCCTTGGTCCATGCTTGCGAGACGCTCAAGGTACTTCCAAGCTCACCCCATAACCGTATTTCATCGACAAGCCAATTACGCAGATACTTTCAAAGCCGGAGAAATCTGGAAGGATAGCTAAATGGGCTATCGAGTTAGGAGAGCACAAAATTGAATACAAGGTTAGAAACTCGATCAGGGCAAATATTGGCAGACTTCCTAGCAGAAACACCCTCCGAATCAAAACATGACACAAAGGTTGCTGAAAAGAAACTTGATAAAGTGGTCGAGGGTGGAAGATTTATATTGACGGAGCCTCCAGCTTTGACGGTTCTGGCGCAGGTCTCATGCTTGTTGATCCCAAAGGGAATGAGTACACTTATGCACTCCATTTTGAATTCGATGCTACGAACAATGAAGCAGAGTACGAAGCCTTGCTAGCGTGCCTCCGATTGGCCAAAGACATGGAGGTGGAAGACTTGGCTATTTTTGTTGACTCGAATCGCGGCCAACCGATAAAAGGCTCCTATGAGGCAAGACAACTCGTGATCAAGCAATACCGGATAAGGCCAAAGAAATGCTCAAGGGTTCGCATCCTACAACATAGAGCATGTTCAAAGAAATCAAAATAAGAAGGCGGATGCACTTAGTAAACCGCATCAATGGCATTTGCTCATTTAACTAAAAAGTTCTCGTGAAGTGTTGGCGAGATAGGTCCATCGTCCAAAAGGAGGTGTCCGACGTGTCTGGGAGGAAGACTCGAATTGGATGACTACGATTAGAGAATATCTAATAAGTGGTATACTGCTGGAAGATCGGGTTAGCTCGAAGGTTCGCATCAAAGCACCACAAGATGTAATCATGGGAAATTATCTATACTGAAGATCTTTTCGTCCCCATGGCTTCGTTGTGTAGGACCAAGGCAAGTGCGAACATCATTCAAGAAGTGCACGAAGGATCCTGCAGACTTTACGCAGGCCCGCCCATTGTTTCCAAAATTATGAGGGTCGGATATTACCGCCTTCGATGCAGTGGACGCCGTCAAAATCATTCGAAGTGTGAAGCTGTCAAGTCCACTCAAGAGTCCCAAGGCTACCAAAACAAGATGTGACTTCCGTGACGTCCGCATGGCCCTTCAGCCAATGGGGGATAGTCATCGTAGGTCCCCTGCCAATTGCTCCTGGAGGAGTAAAATTCTTGGTTGTATCCATCGACTACTTTACCAAATGGGTGGAAGCGAAGCCTTTGGCATCCATCACAGGCAGGCACGTGGAAAAGTTTGTATGGTAGCATATTATCTGTCGATTCGGAGTACCTCATATCATCATTTCAGATAATGGGAAGCAGTTCGCGGAAGGGGTATTCCTAGTATTTTGTAGAGGCCTGAATATCAAACAATCTTTCACTTCCGTTTACCATCCTCAAGGTAACGGACAAGTGGAAGTTACTAACAGAGACATCATACAAAGAATAGAACGAAGGCTGGGATACAGTCATCACGCTTGGGTAGATGAACTACCTCAAGTACTTTGGGCTCACGAACGCATACAAAGTCAAGTCACGGAGAGACACCTTTAGCTCGACATATGGCACGGAGCTGTCATCCTTCGAAGTGAGCGTTGAAACGAAGGGTCATGAACTTCAGCGCAGATAACGAAAAAGACTCAGAGTAACCTGGACCTACTTGAAGAACGAAGGGAAATAGCCTCAATTAGAGAAGCTATCCATAAGCAAAAAATTAAAAAGTACTACAACAAGATGGTTCGCCTCGACCTTCAAACTGTGGGAATACGTCCTACGACTCAACAATAGCAAGTAAGGCTGAGTACCAAGGTAAACTAGGACCTACATGGGAAGGGCCCTATGTTATTAAAGAAGCATATGGCAATGGAGCTTACAAGCTGGAAACTTTGGATGGAGACGCTATTGATAGAACCTGGAATAGAACTACCCTTCGTAAGTTCTACGTATGAAACTTACAATGTCTAAGGACATTCTTTATTTTTGCTTTCAATCAATGTATTTGCATTCTTCTCACTTGGGGAAAGAAGCATTAATGGTAGGTGTCTAGTATTCATTTCTTAAAATGATGTAATCCTCCCTACCCACTTAATGATATAACACATTTCCCTCAAATCTCTTGTTTCGTTCAATACAACAAAGATTTGCCTACCAAGTCACTTTATAAGTTTCAATGTCGAAGGGATGTACAAAGACTAAACAACATGTCTTGCTCATATGCATAATATCCATCTCAACTTCACATTAACTTTCTTATATGGCCTTAAGGTATTTTAAGCCTTTCGCTGCCCAAAGGATCAATATGGAGTGGGTCGCGACCCTCTGTCAGCAGTCAAATTATACGATTGCTAATATTCTTGGTGAAGTAACTACACAAAATGAGGCTATGCATCTACCATACGCCTTAGGTTGTAATTTTTTTTACGCAAGTAAAATAAAAAGAGAAGAATCACACATGGCAAAATTGAAGCCCTAGTGGCTTTCATGTAGATTACTGAGTAGTTTAACTAGTCTAAATAGGCTGTAGCCTTAACGATCCAACAAATTAAAATATTGTCTTAGGTCGTAGCCTACATCACACATACCAAATGTTAATTGTTTCATCAGGCACGAAGCCTAGAAAGGAACACAGACAAATTGTTTTAAACAGGGTACATACCACCTTGGGGATCAAATTACAACCACATGGTTGCCTTCATCAAAATTTGGAATGAGTGGGATCAGCTGAACATGGGGAGGGAACCTTGGGTGACGGAGTCTTCTTGGAGGAAGACAGAGGCTGGACTGTCCTTGGCTTCTTGGCCAGCAGGTCCTCAATTGAGGCCGCTGGGTCTTTCGTCAGATCTGCAAGGAAAGGGAACTCTAAAGCAGTTAATTGATTACCTGCATCATCATACTCTTTCTTATGAGTTGCCCTGTAGTAAGGAACTTTCTCCAGCTCCACCGGTTTCCCAGTCTTAGCTATCTCCTCCAAATTGGTACACTTGCCATGGAAAATGGCCGCATTCACCACCTTCCTAATGGCAATCCCCACATCATCACTATGGTAAAGTTCCATAGCAACATAGGGGATCACCTTGGTTACCAAGTCCACCTCGTCCTTCTTCAAAGATTTTCGCATCGAAGGTTTAATCCATCTACCTTTTCTCCGAGCTTGATCTCTTGGTCCAAGAACCGCCCTCTCTTGTTCAAGGCCTCCACACTCGGATGAAAGAACATATATCTCGCTATTTATAGCCTACGACCATTGAGCCTTCGACGGTCGACCTGCGCATTCAGATTCGCTCGTTGCCGAGTTGACCTTTGAGCTTTTCATTCTCACTCGAGATCTTGCACCAAGGGTTCTTGTCAAAATCTTCCAAGGCATCCTCACACTTCTTTTCCAAGTCTGCATACTTGATCCCTAGCCTTCTCCCTTCTCAGCATGACATCCATTTCTTCTCGAGCTTTGGTGACAGTACGGAGTAGTTCCCTTGTCCTAGCATTGAGTTGATTATCTAGCATGCACTGTCGAACATAACTTTTGTCATGAAGGTCGCAGAGCCTTTCTAAGGACATGTTATCCATCACCCCCTTCCATTTGAGTGGGATCACATGGCCCACGAGCTGGTGACAAGCTAGGGGAGAGGGAAGTTCTTTCGTATCGGGAAGTCCTGCAACATATGTAAATTTGTTAATATATTATTATTGGTACCTAATTTTTGTTCACATGTAAGAAACTTTACCATGGATATCATCGCCGCTGGGCCCTTCGATGGCTGGAAATTCCACAGCCTTACCCTGGGCACTCTTTTGCCGGGTAGTTCGAGAGGGAGGAGTAGGTAGGATGAGCTTCCTTTCAAGGACTTCACAGCCTTTAGCATCGCCACCTTTCTGCTTTGGACCTCTCACCTATGCCGGAGGGTCCCACGATGGCCAATTGTCTTTCGGAGACTGGTTCGTCAGATTCAGCAACATTCTCCACAAGTTGATCTTCCACATCTATGGGTTCCTTTGATGGAGGAGCAGACGATACAAGTTATATGGGCTGGGCTTCCACATCATTGTTATTTATGGACACTGATGGGGAGCCCACGCCATAGCTTGTCTCTTGGTGATTCTTTGGAAGGAAGCTTACCTCCTTTGCACCACCAGCCACCCCAAAGTTCCTGAACGACATCTCTGCACAAAGAAGCAAATAAGATAAATATCAGAAAGATAAGTTTTTATTTCTTATTTTAATCAAAAAAGTACATACTTTCTCCATCACAAATAATCTCGGTACCAAAGGAGACCCTCCCATCTTTCAAAGAATGCCACCATGAAAAGGATTGGCTCAGGGAATGTTTGGCAATCAGTTGGATGACGAGCCAAATGCTGATACAAAGGGTTTCTTCTCACACTATAGGGCAATAGATCGTTGAACCTTTTTTCATCATATTGAAATTTTGGGTTTAACAATGCAGAGTATGCCGGAGGGATAATGGTATTTTGGATGTAAAAGAATTTGCCTTTCCAGTTCCTTATGTTCGTAAAAGGCCTATCTATCAGAATGGGCACATCCCTTTCACCCCTTTTGGCCAAGGTCAACCAATCTCCGCCCGGGTATAGATTCAGAAAACCCCTAAGCACAGTCAAGGATGGTTCGAACCCATAAGCTTTGCACATCACGATGAATGTTGTAAGCTTGGCTAGGCTAAAAGGGTTGAACCTAGAAATGTGTACCTCATAATACCAGAGGAATTCTAAGATCATAGGGTGCAAAGGTATCCTAAGGTTGGAAGTGGTGAATGCATGGGTATACAGGCCTATATAGTTTTCAGGGGCATCAAATATCCCTTGATTTCTACTAGGTTGCATGATTTTATGTTCCTTTGGAATCAGGTAATCGATGAGGAACGCTTTAAGCTCCTCCCTTGTTAATGTGCAACCTTGTTGCTTTATTACAAATTTTTTATTGGTCGACAATGAACCTTCTAAAATCCACAATAATGTATTTGAAATACAGAGATGAAGGAGCACTTTACCTTGTTTGATCGAAAGCTTGATCGGAAGAGGTTTTAGTAGGTAAAAAAACTTGGGCGAGAGATAAAAATTTGTTAGCGTTTTACTGTTTTTTCATTTTATATACCCTACAAAGGAAAATCTCGGCCCTACACGTGTAATTACTTATCGCCTTACCACCGGATTTCAAAACTCTTTTAAATTTTGAAAAGAAGTTCTCTTTTACCGAGGAGAAGGGGTGGTTAGGATAATTAGTTGCATTAATTACGGTCAATAGGTGCAAGACTTTTCATCTTCGTTCGTTTTTTATGACGAAGGGGAACTTTCATTCTTATTTCTGAGTCGTAAGCAATATTTCTTGTTCGTACATATCACTTTCGACTGGGGGGCTTGATGACGTACCCTCCGATCAGGTCGAAGGATCCCCTTCACCTCGGTCGAATTTGCATTACGAAGACCCAAGTCTTTCTTCATAAGTCATTGGTGGCGTAAAACCATTCATCATCGACATGGTTACCGGTTGGGAATTCGCCAACGAAGGCCTAGGCCCTTCAAAGTCTTCCTTGAAGATGCCAAGACAAAGAGAACCTTGACTTGGTCTTCCCCACGCTCCCACTATTTCCTTAGCTTCCCCGCCAAGTCCGAGATAGTGGGGATGAAGCCTAGCGGTTACCATAAATCGAGGACGCCCCATGATCTCCTAAACATGTGCTAACACTCTCAAGCTATTTTCATCACCTATAAATAGGTTGGACGAGTCATTTCAATGGTATGTTCACTCAACACAAGATTTCACATACATCATATTATTTACAACACATATCATATACTTACTCTCACGGCGGTGGTGGTTCGCGGGCCCAACCCTCAAGCAATCACTTAACGAAGTGTCTACTATTTTATTGCAGATTGGCTACACGTTTGGCGCAAGCATATCATCCCTCATACCCTTCGATCACCATCGAAGGCCTGGTCATACGAATTATTGTACAATCACTTCCCATTTAGGCTCTGCACGTCTTTTAGACACTTAGGGGCTTGGAGATCCGAAATTGCCTTGACCTTGGAGGGATTAGCCTTTATCCCCTGCTTAGTGATCAAATGTCCTAGGAATTGTCCTTCTTCGACACCGAAGGAGCATTTCTTAGGGTTCAGCTTCATGTTAATCGCCCGAATTTGGTCAAAGGTTTCCTGTACATCGAGGAGCAGGTCCTCCTCCGTCTTGCTTTTGATAACCATGTCATCAACGTATGCTTCGAGATTTATGCCTATTTGTTTGTTGAAGGCTTTATCTACGAGCCGTTGGTAAGTGGCCCCTGCGTTCTTTAATCTGAAGGCCATCTTTCTGTAATAGTAGACACCTTTGCTCGTGTAGAAGGCTGTCTTTTCTTCGTCTTCCTTTGCCATCTGGATCTGGTGATAACCTTTGTAGGCATCTAAGAAACATTTTAACCGGAAGCCTGCCAAGCATTCTACCTTCCACTCAATTTCTGGTAGGGGGTAGTAATCCTTCGGGCATGCTTTGTTGATGTCAGTGAAGTCAACGCACATGCGCCATCGTCCGTAACTCTTTTGACCATTATTGGGTTGGCTACCCGTGTTTGGTACTTAACTTCCTTAGGATGCCCGTGTGTGAGTTCGTCCACTTTGCGGTCGCATCATTTCTTCCGGGATAGGCTCCTCCTTTTGCTTTTATCGACTCAATGTGTTTGTACTCATTGAGTTTATGCTCCGCTCAAGGACCGCCCATCAATCGACAAAGTTCTTGGTACCCTGTCATGTCAAGATATTTCTAAGCAAAAACATCAAGGTTAGTCCGCATAGCAGTTCCATGAGCTTCGCTTGAAATTCTCCGGGAGTTACTTTCCTACTACCACGTTTGTTTAGGGTAGCTAGGGTTAACTACAACTCGCTCCTCCGCATCCGTGCATCTTAGAATTGCTATCGGAGACTCCTCCGATTCTTCTATGATCTTTTAACACCATATACACCCTTATCCGCCCATAATTAGAATGAACAGCTTCGACCAAGGGTTTGGAACTTAATAGCAAAGATGTATGGTGGAAACAACAATGCCCATCTTTTGCATAGTCGTTCTCCTATTAACAAATTATAAGGAGAGTCTCGACCGACTATAACGAAGGTGAGTGTTTCTGTGCGGGATAAGGGGCCTTCGCCTATGGTGATTTCTAACGGTACTTCTCCCAGGGGCCATGAGTGTTCACAGGAGAACCCTGCTAATGGTGTTTTCGAGTCCACCCTTTGTGAGAGTATGAATGACTTGAGCTTTAAGAAACAATGCTCATAAATGATCTCGCATGAGCTTCCACAATCCATATATGCTCGATTTACCTCCCTGTTTGAGATTCAGACCACGATGACCACGGGTCGAGTTGAAGGTGTCTCGCCTAAAATGTAAGGAAGGTTATTTCTCCCACGCTTCCCGCTCCCGTCCCGCTTCCTTCCTTTTCAAGGTTGGATCATGCCTGTGCACCATCAGTATCGGAGCTTCTGTGGGTGTAGACTCCTTCTTGTTCTCCTTCCATTCACCTAGTTGGGTGTCCGAGAACTTGTCCTTTCCCATTTTGATGCCTTTAACCAGATGCGCTACAAAGGGTATCACCAGATCCATGATCTTCAATCTGCTTCTTTAGTTCTCTGCAGTTGTTCGTGTCGTGTCCATGATCTTCATGGAAATGGCAGTACTTGGACATGTCTTTGGCTTTGCTTCGTGTTGTCATCCGAGGTGGTGGATCGAAGGACTTAGCGACTTTCTCGGTAGCCAGAATCTCCCTGGGAGATTTAACTAAGTTCGCCAGGAATCCGTGATTTGAACCTTTGTTGTCTGGAGTGAAGCGATCTCTGTTCTTCTTCTTGTTCTTGGATCCTTCCCATGAGGACCCACGAGAGAATTTGTCAGAAGCTTTCTTTTGTTCTATCAAAGTCCCGTTTGCTGCTACCTCTTTGGATTCAATCCAAGTGTAAGTCTTCTCCATCAGCGCCTTATAAGTGGTGGGAAGATCTATGGATAGGAATTCCACCAAGCTTCGCGTCCGAAGGCCATGTACAAAACCTGAAATCCTCTAATCTTCATGCAAACCCAGAATTTGCAAAGTTTCATTGGTGTACCTCGTAACGAAGGCCCTTGTGCTTTCGTTGTCCCTTTGCTTGATGGTGTGCATGGCTAGATGGGTCTTGGTGTACTTCTTCTGTTGGCTAAAGTGTGATCGGAACTTAGCCTTGAGGTCGTCTAAACTTATAATGCTTCCCAACTTCTGTCCATTCCACCATATTCTCGTGGAGTCTCGGAGTGTGTAAGTGAACATGTGGCATGCTATGGGCATGACCCACTTTTGCATCTTGATAGCGCCTTCGAATAAATGGAGGAAGTTGTCAGGATTGCCTTTCCCATCGTAGGTGCCTATATGAGTAGGCATCTTTACACCTTCAGGTAGAGGGTAATCTTCGATCCACTTCATGAAAGGTGTGCAAGCTCTAGAGGCTTCAGCATAGTACGGGTTGTATGGAGGTGGATAAATAGGTGTAGGATTATACGGGTTAGGAAATGGCTGTGTGTAGGTAGGGTAAATAGTAGAAGGTTGGTAAGAAGAGTTTACACCCATCGATTGTGTAGGAACATGTCCATAGGGCATTTGCTAGTAATTTTGGTTTGTGAGTGAACCATTCGGAGGGTAAGTGTTGTAGGTTTGAGCAGGTAGGTAGGGGTTCATTACCGGAGGGGGTAACTGATTCATGCCTGAGTATGGAGAAGGGCCTCCGACACTCGAAACATATGAAGGAGGTATTGGAGCCCCCATCCCCTCTCTTCCTAAATGGGCAGCCAGGAGAGGGGGTAGGTTTACTCCTTTGTTTCCTACCGGGTTTCTTCCTCCGTTAGAGTTCTCGCTCCTCCTTTCACCATGCATTCTTTCCCTTCTTCCCGGATCTCCTCCGGGTCCTTCTTCAAAGCCTCTGATCCTTCCGTTTGGCCTTCACGGAAGGAGAACCATTTCGCAGGCGGGCGCCCTGCTATGAGTTGAGGCCTCTCCTCTATTTCGATCTCTTCATCATACTCCTCACTGGAGTATTCCAACTCTCTTCGCATTTTAGTATTCCGAAACTGCCTTTTATGAGCCCTTAGTAAAGAATCCAAGGCTTCAAAGTTTGCCTCAACAAAGGCGGGGCTAATATCAGGGATAGGGTTAGCGAATGTTGAGGCGTGCTGTACGGGAGTAGTTTCCAAACGAGATCATGTGGTAAAGGTTGAGGCCGTTATGGGGGCGAGATTATCGGTGTTAGTTGTGTTGAGAGGGACTAGGTAGAGAAACCGGTGGAGGTGTATCTTCTCTTCTGGTTCCATGCCGGAAATGTAGTGTAGTTGGTTAGGGTTTTAGGACTGGGTAATTACGGGACTAATAGTAGTGGTCCCATGGATGGCGCCACCGATTGTACAATAGATTGCACTACCAGTTTCGATAATGATCAAAGGTATGAGGGTGTATGTTCCACCAAGACTTTCCTTTCACCGAGAATAAGAAATACGAAACACTACGTTAGTGATTACGCAGGTATGACCTGCGAACCACCTCCGTGAGAGTAAGTATGAGTTATGATTGTATAAGTGTGTGTAAGTAAAGAGATGAGTGTGAAATGAGCATACCATAATCCATTGCCCGTCCAACCTATTTATAGTGAATGAAATAGGGTTGGGAGCACTTCTGCGTGAATGTCGGAGATCATGGGCGTCCCATGATTGTGGGTAACCGCTAGGGCTTAGTGACCCATGTTCTCGAGACTTGACGGGAAGCCAAGAGAGAGGGAGATCGTGGGTTTGACCAAGTCGAGGTTTCCTATCCATTGTTCCTTCGTCGCCCATACCCGAAGGGCTTAGGGCTTCGAATGGCAAATTCCCTTAGGTAACCTTCGTGCTAACGAATGGTTTGACGCCTATGGATATTCTGGAATCCTAACTTGGACCTTCGAATAGAAGGGTTTCGACACGTCTCGGAGGAGTGTCCTTCAAGGTACTCGGAGGGTACGTCATCAGATGCCTACCGGTAGAACTATTCCTTTAAGATGTGAACATACTTTGAATAGGTCTAATGAGCACACTAGTACTGCATCTATCTCTAATGATTCCATTGATTCTGCTTATGATGTGGGTGTTCCAATCACTGTTACTAACCAAATGGAACCCATTCTTGCATGGGGATCCCAATTATCCAGTTATCCATTCTTGTCTGTGTTTAATTTCATGTTGTTCAAATCATTCTGTGGTACTTGAACTCAGGCGTTTCCAAGCATATGACTGGAGACCGGTCGCGGCTCATGAACTTTGTGTAAATTCATCGAGACTGTTAGATTCGGAAACGACCACTTTGGCGCAATTATGGGTTATGGAGATTATGTTGTTGGTGATAGTGTAATCTCCAGGGTATACTATGTTGAAGGTCTTGGTCATAATTTATTTTCTGTCGGTCAATTCTGTGATTCTGATCTAGAAGTGGCCTTCAGAAAACATACATGCTTTGTTAGAGAACTTGATGGAGTGTAACTTCTAAGAGGAACTCGTGGTTCGAACCTTTACACCATCTCTATCGAAGATATGATGAAGTCTTCTCCTATCTGCTTATTGTCAAAGGCTTCGAAAACAAAGTCATGGTTATGGCACCGTCGTCTCAATCACTTGAACTTCGGCACCATAAATAATCTTTCCAGAAAGGACTTAGTAAGAGGATTACCTAGACTAAAGTATGAAAAGGATCATCTTTGTTCAACATGCCAATTGGGAAAAAGCAAGAAGTATGCTCACAAACCCAAACCTATAAATTCAGTTATGGAAGTTCTTCATACCATTCACATGGATTTATGTAGACCCATGAGAGTGCAGACTATTAACGAGAAGAAATATGTGTTAGTTGTGGTTGATGATTACTCTCGATTCACTTGGGTTAAGTTCTTAAGGACAAAGGATGAAACTCCAGATGTCATCATTAAACTTATCAAACAACTGCAGGTTAGACGTAACAATGGAACTGAGTTTGTTAATAAAGAACTTAGTGAGTATTATGAAAGTGTTGGAATCAGTCATCAAAAAAGTGTTATACGAACTCCTCAACAAAACGGTGTAGTTGAAAGACGTAATCGAACTCTTGTGGAAGCCGCAAGAACTATGTTGATTTACTCAAAGGTTCCAACGTTTCTCTGGGCTGAAGCCATTGCCACTGCATGCTACACTCAAAATCGATCCCTAATTCACACAACTCATGGAAAGACTCCATATGAACTTGTCCACAATCGAAAATCGATTTATCATTCCTTCGTGTGTTTGGTGCGTTATGTTATCCAACTAATGAGGGTCAAGATTTAGGTAAACCGAAAGCTAAAGCGGACATTGGAGTATTTGTAGGATATGCACCAAATGTAAAAGGATATAGAATCTACAACAAAAGAACCCGAAATATCATGGAAACAATTCACGTTACATTTGATGAGTGACCGGCAAATGGCTCTGGACAATCCAGCTTGGACCCGCTTCTAAAAGTAGTCCCATTAGTTCCTCCTTATATGTAATTCCTCATCTGCAGCTCCATATAAACCACCTTCGAAGAAGATGTGAAGAAATTGTTTAATCCATTGTTTGATGAATACTTTGAATCGCAAGAAAATATCCACTTTACTACTTCAACAGAGGCTGCTCCTAATTCAACTGACACAATCAATCCATCCATCTCTGTGTCGTTGTCTCACGAAGCACCTTCTGCAGATCATTCCTCATCATTCTCAAGTCTTTAATCTTCAAATGTACACAATGGAAATGTTCTTTGCGATTCTACGATGATGAAAACCCTTTGCCCCTCCGAAGATGCACCGTTTGAAAACATTTTGCTCTGAACCAACTTCGTAACCATCTTCATCGGTGATCCGAACTCGCTACCTCGGTTCCTCAACAACAACCACACGAACACCTTAGAAAATGGACGCATGACCATCCATTGGACAACATCATTGAAACCCTTCGTCCCGGTATCCACCGTAAACAACTTGCAATTGATGCATTGTGGTGCTTCTTCAACTCCGTACTATCTAAGGTCGAACCGAAAGATGTTAAAGCATCAATGACTGAAGACAGCTGGTTCAATGCCATGCAGGAAGAAATACATGAGTTCGATCATCTAGATGTATGGGAATTAGTACCTGCTCCTAACTGTGCTATGATCATTGCTCTAAAATGGATCTTCAAAGTAAAACTGGATGAGCATGGTGATGTACTAAAGAACAAGGCTCAGTTAGCTGCAAAAGGATACCGTCAAGAGGAGGGTATTAACTTTGAAGAATCATTTGCTCGATTACGTATTACAGGCAATCGAATCTTCACGGCTAATCGCAAGCAAAAATATGGTAGTCTATCGATGGATGTAAAGATGACTTTTCTTAACGGAGATCCGAAAGAAGTAGTATCGTCGACCAACTCGAAGGTTTGTGAATCCGAGCATCCTACTCATGTCTATCGCTTGAAGAAGGCCCTTACGGTTTGAAGCAAGCTCCAAGAGCATGGTACGACACGCCATCGAAGTTTCTTGTATCTAATGGATTCAAAGAAAGGCGCATTGACCGACATTGTTCACCGTAAAGTCGAGCAAACACTTAATTCACGTTCAAATCTATGTTGATGATATTATTTTTCCTCGACTAACCCCAATGATCGTGACCGCTTTTCTAAGGAGATGGGCACCAAATTTTAAATTTCAATGATGGGACAAATGTCATTTTATTGGGATTACAAATTTCACAAAGTCCGGAGGCATTTTTATCAATCAATCTAAATATGCTAATGAAATTTTAAAGAAATTTGGATTTGACACTTGTGACCCGTTGACACTCCCATGGTGGAGCATACCAAACTAGATGAGGACCACTCAGGGATCATGGTTGATTAAACGAAATATCATAGTATGATTGGATCCCTGATGTACCTCACAGCCAGTGGACCAGACATTTTGTTCGTTATATGCATGTGTGCTAGATATCAGGCAAAGCCTACTAAAAAGCACCTTGAAGCGGTTAAACGGGTCTTTCGGTATCTCCAAGGTACCATTAACATGGGTCTTTGGTATCCGAAGGACACCAACATGTCACTAATAGCATATGCAGATGCAGACCATGCAGGGTGTCAAGATACACGTCAAAGCACATCCGGTGGTGCTCAATTCTTGGGAGAAAAGCTTGTAAGCTGGTCATCTAAGAAACAAATGTGTACGTCGATATCATCTACAGAGGCTGAATACATCGCCATGTCATCGTGTTGTGCTCAAATCCTATGGATGAGATCCCAACTATCTGACTATAGCTTTGACTTCAACAAAATTCCTCTGTATTGTGATAACAAAAGTGCCATTGCTCTCTTGCAACAATGTTCAACATTCAAGAGCAAAGCACATCGACATTCGACATCATTTCATCCGGGAACAAGTGGAAAAAGGTGTGGTAGAACTTTACTTTGTGAGAACTGAATATCAGCTAGTAGACATCTTCACTAAGGCACTCCCTCGAGAACGTTTCGAGTTTATTCTTCCTCGTCTTGGACTCAAGAGTCTTCATCCTGAGACACTCAAACGTCTTCAAGAGGAAAAATAGGAGTAAAAGGCATCTCTTCATCTATCCTTTGTACATATTTTCTCAAAAACAAAATAGAAAATTATAAAACCTTCAAAATCCATAAAAATTTGAAAAACTCAAAAATTCCAAAAATATTGTCATTCATCATATTTTCTTAATTCGATGACATCTACGGACTTTATGTTGACATTCAAAGAGTGTCACGGGTTTTAGATGTACTTGAATGTACATAAATGGGTTTTAAATTGTTTAAAAAAAATCGAAAATCTAAAAATACCAAAAATATGAGACGGAAAAAATGGTGGCTTCTTGTTATTTGAGAAGAACCGTGTTTTAAATGAAAGAACGAGCCATGCTTAAATTTTTTATCTCATGCTCTAAGTCTAAAACCTAATGTTTGTCAACAAAAGACAAATGTTTCCTTCACAAATATTTTTTCTTCTAAATATTCTTCTGAAAAATATTTGTCATCTAATGAAAACAAAATTGCTTGGAAAATAACTTGGACCATACTTTTGAAAATCATCTGGGCTTATTATTTGGAAAATTCTCTAACTCTCAATCAACAACTCATGTCATTGATTGAGGGGGAGAATGATTTCATTAACACAAAAAGTTATTTTTCAATCAATTGACACGTACTCAAGCAGGGTCTAAGTTTGGATAATAAAAGTGAACAATGTTTTTTATCAAATGGATCTAGACCAAGGCTAATGTCATGTTTTCACAAGATACTTAAGCATGTTTAATCATTGGAGTTTAAAGTCTCAGATTTGATCCTTATCGGTTATATGTTTTCTTAAGCAAGTCACAAATCTCCTCAAAAACTTTCAAAAACAATTTAAATCAATAGAGATCACAAATCTAAAATGACTTGAAAATTGTGATCGGGGGAGAATTTGTGATTTAAATTGGATTTAAACTGATAACTCAATAAATGGTTGTGAAAAGTGTTTTATAAGGCGTCCCTTCTACATATGTCAAATGATTTCAAATTTTCCATGCATATGTTAAGGGGGAGCACCTTTCTTATACGATAAAGGGTTAAAACGTGATGATGTGTCTCAAAGTGCATGCTCCATCTAATATGTTTTAAACTCTTTTCGAATCTCGAAGCACATATTGAGGGGGAGCAACTCTTTTGAAAATCGCATCCTTTCCAAAAATATCTTTAACAAAGCATGAAAAATACTAATTTTGATCGGGAAAGTGATGTTGATATCTTTTAGAAATTTTTGATCAAATAATCGAATCTTTCATTCTTAAATCGAGATTTTCAAGTCCTCTTGCCTCCATGTACCAAAACTATTTCAAAATTATGATGCACATGTTGAGGGGAGTTTCTAAAAATATCAAAACAATTCGGTACAAAATGTTTTGATCATGTATCACAAGTACTTGAATTGATTTTCAAGCGGTTTTCAATCGGTTCCATTGGAAGAAGAACAATACCAAAAGACCGACCAATTTACTTTATGCATGGTGTTAAAAGGATGGTTAGGTTAGGTATTCGTTCCCACAATCCCACCAGAGCCGGAGGGATCTACCCAGGGACAATCCACTAGTTAGTATAGAGTCCTTAGGTATGATGAAAAAAAGGAGATAAATGAGAAATGGGAAGAGTGCGGACTGAGAAAGAGCTAGTACTGGAATAAACCCAACCTTATGAAGTCTTGGTAAGCACTGAAGGGGTTGAAGAATGAAAAAGAAATGAATGATAAAAGGGTGAAAAGAAATAGCCCTCCATTATTACAACCTTAGGCGTAAATCGGGTTCAATTCATATACTCTTGGTGGTTACCAAGGTAACACCGGTATTGAAGACAAGAGGTCATGGACCCAAAGGACGACCGCACTAAACTTCCCAAGCTACTCAAGTTCCTCTTAAAGGGCTTGTTTCATTCTTACGGGGAACCTACATAATATATCAACTTTCTCTTAGAGATTGTTGATATTGAAGAAGGAGACCCTCTCCCTAGTCTCTAGCATAGGAACCAAATGTGCACCATTGAGTCTAGAGCCACAAGATCATCCACAAAATCTCATTAGGACACTGTCAATGAAGACTCTCTGTTTCACACTATGTGGAAAGAAAGAATATATTTTAAGAGTCCTACGCATTATCCTTGTGGTATTGCCAGAACATCTGAGTGATATGCAAACATATTCACAAGGAAGATGGAAAGCCTTCTGGAGCCAACATCAAACAAGCTCCTGGTAGGTGGTATGTGAGATCTATTCAATAGATCAATCATGTGACAACTGAACAGAAACAATGGGGTGATTCAAAATTATGAATCAATCCTGGTTCAGGTAATGAATTGACGGATACCTTTGAAAAACTAGTCGTTATGCACAAAAATTCATTTTTCTATGGCACATTGACTGTGTATCATCAAAAGGTATTTATGATTGAAAATTGATTTTTCATATAAAACCTTCGTTGTATTACAAAAATTCTTTCTGATATGCAATACACGATTGCTTTTCAAATCATTTTTAATCAATCAGTAAATCTCAATTTGTTGGTTCACTCACTCCGTGTTGTCTTCTTTGAGACGTTTCGGTTTGAGAACGGTTAGAGCATTGCGAAACCCCATCAAGGAGATTATTTGGAATTCTACGATCACAGTGCGACTTGTCTTGATCAACGGGAACCGTGAAATGTGTACCTCAATTCAATGAAAGTGATCAAAGACACTTTCATGTGTTTTATTGCTAACTGTTGTTTGCGGTACACTTGGACGGTTGCAGATGATCACAATTGAGAAGTCAATCCAATGCCGCATGCTCACAAAACACATTCATTTCTAAAGTAATCATGATAAGTACATCAACGACTCTGATATTTTTACTTCATGCTTCTGCTACGCTGCTGCAAATATCATGAATCAACAAAAGCTTCCGCAACTCTGATGAGAAGACATCATGATCCAGAATGTGAGCATGTCAGTCCATATGTCACAACAACACATGATGGCAACACTACAAAGGAAGAGCCAGAGATTTATGGTGGCGGATGATCTAAATGCTGGCTCAATACTTATCAATACGTGGATCATTCAAAGACTTCCACTTGAAATATCAAACATGCGGAACATGAAGAATCAAAGACTACGGACTACAGAGCAAAGAACTTAATCAAGAATCCAAGAACAATCAAAATGTAATGTCTGTTTGTAATCAATGTAAGTTGAGGTGACCTCCCTTAGGGGGAGATTGTTTGGATTTAGAAAATCCCTAAGTTAAAGAGTCGTTCTCATCAAGTGTATGTATCTGTTAGAAAGCTCGTAGTCGTAGTTATGTTATGTTTGTAAGTAGTTTAATTAGTAACACCATGGAGGACGGACGGGTCTTTACCCACTGTATGCCTGATCCACAGCCCGTAGGAGGTGTATTTTGTAAGACACTATAAATACCCTCTTCCTTCCAAGGAAGAGGGTTGGAGCTTCAATACCATTTTTTGTTTCACATAGTTCCCAACTCTCTTCCTTTCTCTCTCTAGAACTTTCTCTCTAAACCAAGTAAACGCCCATATGATTATAGTTTGATGTGTTTATGAAATCCTAATTATTACAAATTTATCATTCAAGTCCTTAACCCGCGATTGACCGTTTAACTTTCTCAATTTCAATGCCACGCTTATTAATCAATGATTCAAATAAGGCACGTGTTTCCTCATCGGTCTCGATATTTTGTGCCACAGAGCCTCCACTAGGATCCACATCCGAGTTTCGAGTTAGTATTGCTACAACTTAGATTGTTCGTATATGTATCATAAGTGGGTGTTGGCGTCACAAAATCCTGTTTCGTGGGTAACCACATCAAATATGACATTGTTATAACATGGACCAATGATTGGTACCTCAGAGACTGCATTGGCATCATAAACTGGAGGTATGTCAAAATCAGTGTCGCACTTAGCCTTTTGAAGATTTTCCATGAAGATGCAGTTGGCGTTGATATCTTATTGATCTTCCAATTCATCCATAATTGCTACAAAGTCATGTTCCTCAGCATTCAACTGCATCCCTGCTTCTGCCTTTTATACTAACATTAATGCTTTTTGAAGATACGCAGAATCTTTATTTTTTGGCTTAGTAGGGCAATTCCTTGCAATGTGACCCACTCCTTGACAGTTGTAACACGTAACCTGATTGGCCTGATTCACATTTCCATAATTCCCAATGACTGGAGCTGCAACATTCCCATTCAGATTACCTCTGTTCCCAATATTCTGACCCAACTGATTTCCAACATATTGACCCATCTGATTACCATAATACTGAACAACCTGATTCCCTGCATATTGACCCGTATTCTGCATTTTCTGATTACCTTTGTGAAATCCAGTAGCAATCTACCTGTTGCGAGTATTTGAGGAAATCCTTTGGTTGTTGTTAGTTGGTGTGGAATAGCGTTCTTTGAATACTTTAGTCAAATAAGCGAATGCATTAGAAAATGCCTCTATTTTTTCATATTCAATGTCCGTGATTCCTGGTTCCTGGTATTGTGGATACTATCGTTGTTGAATGACTTGATGTTCTGGTGGATAGAATTGTTGTTGAGGGATGACAGGTTGTGGTTGTGGAATGTATTGCTGCATGTTGTCGTTGTTGGAAGATGATGAAGAAAGTTTTTGTTGTGTGTTCATTTACTTCATGATTCTTTGCCAATCTTTCTTTCCTGGCTTCATTTACTTCAGCTATGGAACATAAATTGATCAAAATTCACTTGATGTAAGTCCTTTGTTTGGTTAACAATAGTGACATAGCGTCCCCATTCTTCTTGAAGATTGTTGAGGAATTTGATGTTACTCATGATAGTTCTCGGTGTTAACTTGTTCGTGATAAGCTCATTCATCAAAGTGCAAAACCTTCCATAGTATTATTCAATGGATTCTCCTGGAGTGGATGTAAACTTCTCCCATTCAGTTAGCAACTTGTTCTCCATGTCTTGTTGTACAGTTTATGTTCCATAGCATAGCCGTCTAACACGTTCCCACATATTGTAAGTAGTTTCATAGCTGTTTACAGCAGCAAAGATGTCTCTTGGTAATCCCAATTGGACAATGTGAATTGCCATGTCATCTGATTTGATCTATTTCTTATTCTTTTCAGTGTATTCTGATTCATTCTGATCACTAAAATATGGTGGAACAGGAGGTGTTGCATCAGGATTTCCAAGTTCTTGGACTTGTCGTGGCTTGAAGGGTCCATACTTAATGGATTGAATCATGAGCTTTCCATTAGGTTTGGTCTTGATGTAGCGGAGCATACAACTTGTCCATTGAAGATATCCACTTTTTCCAAAGATAGAAGGACGGTTTTCGACATCGGTCGTATGAATGTCTTGTTGAGTTGCCATAGATGAAGGTATTAGTTATAAAGTTGATGTAGGATCGATTCAACGATAAAGGATTTGTGATTGAAGAAGATTAAGTACGATTGTTGTAGTGAAAATTTGGTGCGAAACTTAAAACCTCAATAACTTCCTTTCGAGGATTTAGGTCTCAAAAAATTCGTTTCACAACTTCGTAGTAAAACCTCACAACATTCAGGCTGTTCCGTTCGTTTTGACAGGTATTTCGCTGAAAACGGAGTTACGGTTCAAAAGTTAATGCCATTTAAAGTTTTGACGTATAAAGTCAACAAAACGCAATGACGAAATGGTCAAACCCCAATTTATCAAATCAGTAGTCAAATCGCACTTGAGCAAATCGTAGAACCTCAAATCGCACAAGTACAAATCGCAGAACCTCAAATCGCACAAGTACAAATCGCAGAATCTCAAACCGCACAATGTCAAACTGCTAAACGTCAAACCGCATAAGTTCAAAACGCATAAAGTCAAACCGTAGAAACTCATACCGCAATGTTATCAAACCGCATAAACTCAAATCGCATAGGTGTCAAACCACATAGCTCAAATCGCATAGGTTTCAAACCGCATAAACTCAAATCGCATAGGTGTCAAACCGCACAGCTCAAATCGCATAGGTGTCAAACCGCATAAGCCAAATCGCACAAGGACAAAATTCACTTTCACATTTTTGTCTTTTTATGCTTTTTACCCAAAACGCTTTGTACTTTCAGCTCAAATCACACAAAGAAAATACAAATCGCTTTGTTGAAATTGACATACTGCTTTGAAGAAACTAATTCAATATCA
The DNA here is from genome assembly GCA_022545495.1 of Chrysanthemum lavandulifolium. Taxonomy (NCBI): domain Eukaryota; kingdom Viridiplantae; phylum Streptophyta; class Magnoliopsida; order Asterales; family Asteraceae; genus Chrysanthemum; species Chrysanthemum lavandulifolium. The sequence goes on from CM040242.1 coordinate 32,514,831, forward strand.
CCCAAATGATCCAATAAACGTACAATCTAACCTATCTAAACACCAAACTAATCGAATATAATACAAACTTTAAGCTAAGAAAAGAAAAAAAGTCGAATGATTTGATGCTTTTCACCACAAAAACGAACCAAAAACACTCCTAGATCATTGTTTGGCGATTGATACCACTTGTAGGACCTTAGATATAACAACTCTATCACACTAACACTAAATATGGAGCAAGGATTGGTGACTTATTATTGTATATGGGGCGTTTTATACTAGAGAGAAAGATGAAAACATGAAGAGGTTTATTCCATATGAAACATACACTTACACACTCAAGCCCACACACCAAATGACTAGGTGTGTGCCTTTTATACTTAGACATAAAAGCCTTATGGGCTTTGGATGGGCTTTGTTTGGATTGTGGATTGGGCCTACATTACTACATGACTAAACATAACATAACTAATAACCGGTTAGCTTGGCCCAATCCACAAGCCCATTGACTATTCTAATACAATATCTAACACACATTACAAAGTTCCTAAACGTAAATGACCATCACTTTCTAACACTTTCTATTAATGCTACCGCTTTTCATGTTTTTATCATCTAATTGTCATTTGTCGTGTAATATTAACTAGGGTGTTGTCACACCCCAAATTATCTGCTTTGGCGTGAATGGAATTCTGAGGATTGATCATAGCATCTCAATCACAGTTATATTGAACGACCTAAAGTGTCGTTTAAAACACATCGTTTGACATTTATTTAAAACATCCAAAGTTACAAGATAGGTCCCAAAAGTTGATAAAGTTTGCAGAAAATATAAGTATATTACAAGTCCAAACGATGTTTTGAAAGAAAATGCCATAATATACAATGAGATAAGTCGACGCCGCGACTTTAAAAGGGTTCCTTAACCGTGCCATGATGAGTATGTCTTAGTTACCTGAAAATACATTGCAAAAACGGTCAACAATAATGTTGGTGAGAAATCATAGGTTTATGAAAATGATTTATACGACTACACAAGTATAGATAATGTATGACAATGTCGCCACAAAAAATGTTACAATTGCTATAAGTCCATGACACCGAAACTAGACTGATCATGATGTTCGCCCCAACAAAGTGTTTGCCAAACAACTCAAATAATGTTATTAAATGATATGCATCCGTATGACTAGTTGGGATCCACCAACCCGGATGGAGGCGTCCCTCGATAGATCTATCCACTCACCTCGCTTCTATGAAATTAACGGCTCATGTTATATAATGGGGACATTCAATTGGCATGAGGTAACTTAAGCAATGTAATGAATTTGATATACTTGGTATCGTAATAAAATGATGTGCAATGTATTCTCCCCCGTAAGTTTGAAAACAAGTATTAAATGTATACAACGGGGCTATGAAAACTCACTTGATGAATTGATGCGACGACAAAAGTGAGTACACCGAAATGTAGCGTGATCTCGAAACTGACATATTATGAATGATATGATATGTAATAAGTCATGATGTAATGTTATGCATGCAATTCGGATGATATTTATACCACTTATGAATTTTTGAAAACAATACTTCTCGTCGAAAATAATCTTTTAACGTCTTGACCATTTTTAAATTACCTCACATGTATTTGCGTTGAAATGATATCCGACGATAATCATTTAGTGATTTATTGTGAAAATATTACTTTTCGTCGTAAAATAATGTTATTGAAATTTCCATGAAAATGACAAAACGGCCTCTAAAAGCTAGTCGTAAATGGTGCACGCCGAGCGTTAGGAAACGAACTCAACGGTTTTGGGAAGCTCGTATGATAATCTCAAAGTTTTAGTACATGATTTTTCATCTTAGAGGTCTCGAACATAAAGAAAATAGAGGTTAAATATGGTACTTTTAGTCCAAAATATAGTTTAAGGATGGTTTTTCCGCAAAGTTTGAGCGACCGTAATTAATTCATTACAACTCCGCTAAACAAACAATCGGACATTTTGAAAGTATCCTTGGCGATTTCACTTTACTAGAAGACTTCTCTTCATAAAAGTTCTAATTCAATGTTAAAACAACCTTTACTTGGGACTAGTTTTTGCCGCAAAACTTGTTTATTAGAAATCAAGTTATAGTTTTTCTTATATGATAATAGTTACGGCAACTTTTGTAAACATGTGTAATTTAGTCGTTACAAATCCGTTTTCACGTTTTAAAGATCCTTAACCCGTATCGAAGTATACTAACATATTTTAACAAATCGACATAATTTACAACGTCCAAGCTTTATTTTTGACTCGTACAAAACAAATATTGTTTGCTGAAATTTCGAATTTTGTATTTTTCGTCGCCAAATTGAAAAATTCATAACTTCTTCGTTATAGCTCCGCTTTAATCCGCTCAAGCGGCCACGGTTTCGCTTTTAAAGTATATTTTCTAAATATCTAGGCCAAATATTTTGTATACTGTCGGATTTTCCGAATTTAATTTTAAAGACAGACCCTTTTCAAAACGTGTCGAAATGAGTTTTTCTCGCCAAACCTATTCTAACCCATTCAAAACAACTCAAGCTATTATAATCCTACCATACACCTTCTTAGGGTGTCATGGGTTCCTAGACATCACCAAAACTAATATATAACAAGGAGTAATTATAGGATGGATTATATATATTTAACACATAAAAACCTTAAAAACCTTTAAAATGGTATAAACATCATGAGACTTGCATGTTTCTCAAATAAAATGATATGACCATAAAAATGAATGTGAAATAAAATATGAATATGAATGCTTACTAGTGATATGATGAGGTTTAAGGACAAAGGTTTTCCTAATCACTTGAGGTTTGTATTACAAAACCTTTGCAACAAATGATACTAGTGTGTATTAAAATTTGTCTTGAAAACTTGAGATGATCCTTTCTTTTGGTCCTTGGCTGCCGAATATTTAGAGAGAAAAGAGAAGGAAATATTTGATCTTTGGTTTACAATGAAAGAAATGAAGTGAAAGAGTTTTGTATAATACTTGACTTGAGATATTTTGCAAATATCATTGTGACTCACCCCTTGTGTCGAAAAGGGTGCTAGTCACTTTTTTTTTTTTTTTTTTTTTTTTTTTTAATTGTATAAGTGTAAGATTTGTGAGATTTAAATGAGTTAAGTGGTAAGTTGTAGTCACTTGTAAATATTTAGGGTAGCGTTTGGTAAAATAAATTTTCACGGGTCAAGATAAAATATTTTAGGTCATAAAATTATAAAATACATTTCTTGCAAAATTTGAGTGATATAATAATAATCGTGTCGAATTTAAGAAAAACGTCGTAATTATATAAATACAACAATTTAGTTACAAAATAAATTTAAAACACTGTGTAAACTCATAATATTATTTTATAAACTTAATATGAGTATAAAAATATATTGGAATAATTTTTGGAAGTAATGGATCAATTGTTCAAAATAATTAATTACGCGATAACGTTTATTTAATATGAAAATTATACGTTTAATGTAAAATGCAAAACCATGCATGAACTAATATGATGATAATGATGTTAATGAAATGTAGACTAAACTTAGTCTATATGAAATGACCTCGATGATATGATCATGAATTCACAGCTAAACCATTACGGTTACGTGAATTTGATGCTCGTAAACCTAGTTCACGATAAATGATAAATAATGAAACATGAGTAATGTTTTGAGAATGACCTGAAAATACAATTTTCACATTCATTTCAAATAATATTAACTAGGGGTGTCATCTCAAAAATATTATTTGTCATTTGTCCAAACCAGTTAGTACTAAGGGTTCCGAAAAGGATTAAGAGTAGTGTGAGCATTCGGCTAATCCAAGCGGAAGCGAGGAAGAACTGTAGATTTGCAAATGTAGTACGAAGGATCATGATTAGGTGAAGTGCAATGTTATCAAAGGTCAAATTGCTTCTAAGAAGGCTAGTGATAAGGATGCTATAAAGTAGAGCAAGTAGAAGGCAAAGTTGGATGCTAAGAAGGTGAAGTTGTCTGAGAAGAATGCTTGTGTAGTTAGTTAGTTCTATTTCATTTTTTTTCTTTTTTTTTTCTGTTAGATAAATAAATGTGAAATTTGTATGATAAGAATTCCTTTTTTTATGATAAAGATCAATGTAAACTTTGATTTGATGACTTTATTCCAAACATGTTAGTACTAATTTTCTTTGATGTTCATCAGTTTATGCCTTTTGTTAAATACTTAAAGTTGATGAACATATGTTATCCGAGGTTCAATCAAGAAGTGTATCTTTATGTATATGCTTATTTTATAAGATGTTCATCAATTTCTACTCTCTTGTCATATTTCTTTTAGTTGATGAACATATTAAAATCTATATTTATTTAGTCGCTTATTTTAGCTATTATGTTACCATAGGTTTACCGCTTAGTTTATTTTCTCGCTTGTTTGTGTTACCATAAGTTATGTTATCATAATTTATTAGTATTTTTAATTTTTTGGTTCATTAGGTTTTTGTCCCGTGTTATCATATGTTCATCGCTTATTGTCCTATGCCATCATAGGTTCATCGCTTATCATTGGTTCATCAGTTGTCCATACCAACCAACCAAAACCGTAACTCATCGCAAACTATTTAACCATACCAAGCAAACAAATATTCCAAACTAGTTCACCATACCACCCAAATATTTCAAATTATTTAATGAAACAAACCAAATATTCCAAACTAGTTGACAATTATACAATGTTTTCACTTTCAAAGAAGAGCACTAAACCAAATATTCCAAACTAGTTGACAATTAAACAGTGTTTTCACTTTCGAAGAAGAGCACTAGCTTCTTTATCGAAATACTCGTTTTCACGTTCTGCAATAGCGGATTCTGAGTTGTTTTGGAGCATCCTCTTTGTCTTCAGACCTAATTGATGATATTCATGAACCTCGTTCACCACTTCTTTTCTTTTTTCATTGCAGTCAAAAAACATAATCTTTGCTAGGTACTTCTTTCTCAAATCTGTTTTATGTGTATCTTGTTCTTTTCCTTCTCTTACAAATCCAACATCAAAGAACATTTTTCCTGAATACGTTTCCATGTGCCTCATAGTGAAAGTTCCACAATCAATGACATTGTCTTTGGTTTGCCACAACATTTTCACATTACATATTTTGTATTTCTTCAGTGTTTCTCCGTGTCCTTTTGGATAACCGTTTTCATGTAAGTACTTTAAAAACAATACTTTCTGTAATAACAACTTAAAAACAATGAGCTTTGTTAATACAAATAAGCCGTAAAAACATTTATTTATATTTTACGATCTTCAAATGCTTTGTCGATAACAAACGTAAAATTATTTTAACGAAACAAATAAAATACGTAAATGGTTTGAGCCAATAGTTTACTAACACACTTACATTTTCATATAAAACACTTAACAAGTAATAATGTTTACATTTTATAGATATGCATATGTATAACAACTAGTGTTTACATAATAGGTATATATATATATATATATATATATATATATATATATATATATATATATATATATATATATATATATATATATATATATATATATATATATATATATATATATATATATATCATGTGCGGATTTTTTAATTACGTGCGGATATGCGGATAGATCTCGACCACCATTCCAGATCTCGATTTGACTTTTTGTAAAAAGTCAAGATCTGCGCTATCTTCACGGTACCAATTAACCATGTAAACGGTTTTTTTTCCTTTTCAACATCCTTACTATTGTTATCTTCTTTCATTTTTAATTTTTTCAGATTTTTCTGAGCATTTTTTGTTTTTTTGATTGTGAGTCTTACCGTGATATTAACAATATTATGAGTCCTACTGTGATATTAAGAAACTTTGATATTGTAAAATGGTGATATTAAGCTTTTTTACATATAAAAATTAACCGTGATATTAAAAAACATATGATAGTTACTATGATATTAACAATTTTATTAAAAAAACATATGATAGTTACGATGATATTAACAATTATATTAAAAAAAGAAAAAAAGTTTATGTGCTATGAAAGAAGTTATTGTGATATTAAAATTTTATTGTTGATTTCATTGTGATAGTAAAAAGGAACCGTGATATTAACATTTTTTTTATTAAAAAAGAAACGGTGATATTAACAATATTAGTAAAAAAACAAAAAAGTAGTGTGATATAAAAAAAAAGTTAATGTGATATTAACAATGTCTATTTAAAAAGAAAGTTTATTTGATATTAGATCAGATCTTGACTTTTGTAAAAAAAGTCAAAATCAGACTTTAATATCACAATACCTCTAATCATGAAAACGATTTTTTTTTTGAAAATTTTTTCAGCGATTTTGAATAGTTTGAAAAAGAATGTATTTATCTACAAAAACATAATTATAAGAATCCCTACAACAAATTATTTACCATATCATACGGTATTTTTTTTCCAAAACCCTAATATCACTCATTCATCTCATCACACAAACGATGTTTTCTCTTTCGATTTGATGTGCGGGTTATTCGTCTTCTTTGTTGGTAATATGTATCCAGTGTACGATCGAGATTTTTAAAAGATGGTGACAAGGTACTTCTATCTTCCTACAACTCCATATTTAATAGTGACTTGTGATTATTTTTGTTCATGGTCTTTTGGTGATTTCACAAAGTTAAACTAATACTTAATATTGAGTTCTTTTCTTGAAACTATTATGTTTTTATATCGGTTTATGGGTTTTTGTATGTTACTTGATATCGTAGTAAAGATGAAATCTTTGTTAATACTATCACTATTAGTAATAATAATAATAACGACACATGTTCAATAAGTAGAAGATATCAAAATATAGTTTCTAAACTTAAATACAACATACCCTAATGTAAGATCAGTTTGAGAAGCCATCACCAGTAGTGCTTTATTTTTAATACGATGAAGATTGCAACTCCGTAAATGTCAGTGATACGTATATTGAGCATGCAAGATCAAGCTCTGTTGCGTGTAAACGCATGAACCAAGTGTTTATTTTTTAAATAGATGATTCATGTTTACATTGTGTGATGGAGCTGCAACTGATGTAAATGTATACTGTTTGATCTCTTTTTTGTTAAGTTATGATATAAAAATTGGTGTGGGTGGTTCAAATTGCTTATTTGGCGGTTGTTTGGGCTACCCTGTTTTTGAAAGCTTGCACTAACTAGCTTATGAGCTAAATACTCTTTTAGAGACAAGCTTTTCTAGGATGGTCAAAGACAAATAAGTATGTTTGGACACTACTAAGTTGATCTAAAATAGGTGGTTGTTTCATTAGCATTATGGCGTACTAAAATAATTTGACATATAACATATTCAAGTCAATAATATCGGGTTAGCTTCTCATCTTCTCCCTATCAACGTTTTTTCTGTTACTTCATTTGGTCAATATCCCAAACATGATTATTGTGACCATGCGCTATTTAGAATATAACAATTTATAGATCATGTTATAGCAGAAACGAGTGTTTGATTAGGTTATAACAGTGACTACATGTATTTAAAGTGGGCTGCAAGTCTGCAAATGTATATATCAAGTGACTCTATAAATGAAGCGCTTAGAGTACATGTAAGTGCCTGCTTTTTTTAATAATCATATATTGATGTTAAGAGTCTTCATTTGCTTGCTATCTTAACTCAGGGTCTTTGCCACAAGTAATTAAGCACATCTGTTAACATGGAGGGTGTTTAGTTCACAGTAAAAAAAAATGCAGAAACAATATTGGAGATTGCAAATTTGACACTCACTACCATCTAAGAAGTATCATATTGAAGCAAAAAAGGATCAACCCAAGTTTGGAAAACTTGTTAACTTGATGGTAAGTGCACATTAACACTTTGTTAACAGATACACATTTAACACTTTGTCTAAATTCTTATTCCAAGGTTGTCTCACCATCAATGTTACTAATTTGTCAAAAATTATATGATATGGCAAGCCTAGCATTTTTTTGTTGGAAGGTATGTATGCTTATATTAATTTACTAATGCAACTTTTCTATCATAATTTTATATCTCCGTGTGGCTTTCAGTACTCTACATGAGACATTAGATGAGGCAGAGCTTATAGGAACAACGTTCAAGGAAATTAATGTAGCTTGTGATGTCATCTGTTTTGGTGACCCGTACATGGATTAGAGGCAATTTTTCAACACCTTGATTAATTTTGCAAATATTGATGGCAACTTCAACATTTGCCACGTTCCACCTAAATCTTCTGTCCTTGAGGCCTTATCCAGGTTTACTTATAATCTATATGTTTTCTTAATTGGACTTTACAACCTTTTTTCTTTAGATATTGGCTTATCATACATCTTATATATTGGGGATTTTTTTAACTTTTAGATTCTTTAAAATCTGTTTGTGTGACTTAATTATGATCAGCTCAATGGCTGATTTAATGAAGTATCTTACAAAGCTTGCTGGAGGAAGTAGTGTTCCAAATAAATCGCCAATCAGAAAAAATTTCATGTCATCTAACTATTTATGAACCGTTACAATGTTGCATAGTTGCTTATAAAGTGATGAAGAGTAACCTTGATGCCTTAAATGTTGATTTGAAAGGCTTCTTTGTTCAACTCTATAATCTAATACTTGAATACATGCCTGGCTGGTTAGTACTATATGGAAACTCTGATAGATGCGACTAAAATTTACAAGTTCCCTATCATCATAATGATATGGATATTTGCTCCTGTAGTATGACTATTATACATCTGTCAAATGGCTATTACGAGATCAAACAAACTTGCAGCTGCTTATTAATTATACCTTTAAATAATATTTTGTTGAAGGTTGGGCTTTGTTTTATCAGCTGCTAGCAATTGGGGAAGCCATTGGTTTAGGAGCAGCAATCGATTATCTCTCTGAATTTGGCATGCAAAGATTTATGATTATGAGGTGAATATGATCTACTATGCCTTGCCTATTTTACATTTTCTCACAATTTCTTCATTTTTCTTGTCTTTATACATTCAAGTAATTGAAGATTTAACTTTATTTACATGTCTTTACACGTGGCATCTTGATGTTCGATGGCTCTCTCGAATCCACATTTATATTGATAAAGTTTTGTGCATTCTTTGGAGCATACATAATCTATTGATCTTCTTGATGCATGTATATAAATCATATGTTTGAATTGGATATATTAGGTAGAACTGGCTAATTATCTCTATGAGAAGCTTCATACAATTTCCGATGTTCGTATCTATGGACCAACACCTTCCCAAACTGTTCATCGTGCTGCTCTAAGTCCCTTTAATGTTGAGGGTCTTCATCCTGCAAATTTAGCAACTTTTCTTGATCAGCAGGTATCAAATCAAACACTAAGTTCTTCACTTTTTTGGATTCTCTATGCATCTTAGTTTGCGCTTTCTCCCGAAACTATCCGGTGTAGAGGTGCCAAAATGGGTTGGTAGGGTAGCATTACAACACACAGTTTTTGTACTCCGTACATATTAAAGCGGGTTGGGTCGGTGGTAAAACCCGAAACGCTTTTATTTGTTTTTTCTAAAATTATGTGTTTTTCGTGTCTAATATGATTACACAACTACTCCTTATATAATTGCTTTTTAGGCAGTTACATAACTATATTCTTTTAAACCTAAATGATATACTTTCTGTCAGAGATAAAACTTAACTAACCAACCCATTCTTAAGTAAATGGGTGTAATTACTACCTCTATCAATTACCATGATGCAAAGTAATCATATTTGGTAAGATTTTCAAGACACGTGCTTTACACAAGATTAGATACCGCAAATTCACGAATATCATATTTGATTGGTAAATCGAAATAACTTTATCAATCCCTATCATAAACAATGGAAAGAAAAAGAAAACATTAAAGAAAAGTTGGTAGTGGTGATTTACCAATTTATGATCTTTTAGTGCAGCATGGAGTAGCCATTAGGTCAGGCGCCATCGTGCACAACTTGCTTCATCGGTGCTTGGAATAGTATCGACCGATTGATTTACCAATTTTGTCACTTCATCGGTTGGTAGTGGTGATTTACCAATTCTTGTACCATTTTCCTCACTATCTAACCGATTGATTGTTTTCCTATATATGTTTAATCGGTCTGGGCACCACTATGCACAAGTGATAAGGTTTAAATGTACCTTTTGAGGGTCGTTTAAGCCCTTATTTAATCACTTTTGTATCCGTTATTACTTAATATCGTTCCTTTTCACTATTTAGGTCTCTTGAAGGCAAATTCTTGGAATGGCACTTATTTGGACGAAAAGGCGCGGATATCTGAAGAAAAGGGCCAAAGTCAAGAATCGAGACACTCAGTGTCTTTGAATCCGAAGGGACGGCGTCAGCACAACTTGTGACGCCGTCGGAGCATTTTGTGACTCGAGTAAATTGCTCATTTACAAGTAACGGCTTGGTTTTAAAGAGTAGTCACAACTCGACGCCCTAGATTTGATCCGACGGCGCCGAAGATGAAGCCAACGCGTCACAACCATAAGGTGACGCCGTCGTCACAAATCGCTGCTTGTGAAGTAGGCGATCTTGTTTTGGCCATAACTTTTGCATACGAACTCGGTTTAGGTGATTCAAAGCCCACGCGACCGAACGAGAAAATCTACATTTGGTGAAAAGTGGTCGTGACGACATCAATCTTTAGGTATGACGTCGTCACTCTTGCCGACGTAAAATCATATAAATAGAACATTATAACTTCACTTTTTGGAGGCTCAAACCCTAACTCCGATTCCGGGCTTAGATAGGTGTTTTTCGCCAACTTTGAAGGTTTCAATCACTCCAAAAACATCTTGTAATGGTTTGTTGATTATATCTTAATCCATATATTCAATTTATCATTATGTCTATCCTATGTTTGATTGATTGTGTGTATGCTTGCATGTTCACCATGTCCATTAAATTACTTGTGTGTTTGCTTAGATATATGAAACCTAGTTGTTAATTATTGTTTGGTTGTCTCTTATCTTAATTGTAATTGGCTTAGGAGTGCGACTAGGCTATCGTTGTGTTTAATACTTGATAAATCTTTGATAGTTTATGAATGACTTAGTGGATTTCGTTTACTAAACCCAAAGATAACCTCAAAGCTAGTTTATGAATGACTTAGTGGATTTCGTTTACTACACTTAAAGGTGACTTCAAAGAGTTAGGGAATGCACACCTTACGACCTTAGAAAACACAACGCGTTAAGAATAAGGACGTGACAATTCAACCATCAATAGGAGATAACTAGGGAGTAGTAGCATCTAGGTAAACACATCTTTAACTATCATACGAGCACACAACAATAGATATAGACTATCCTCACCTTAGCTTAGTTAATTAGATTAGATAAGTAGAGTAATCGGTAGAAATACCAACCCCTAAATCCAAACCCCGAGATTCGTACCTTTCTAATTCCCAAAAACATAAAAAGATAAAAAATAATCTTCCTCAACCCTAACCTTAGCGTAGTAACTTCTCACTAGCATTCCTATTCCCTAGAGAACGATATCAATACCGTGGCTTACCCTAATACTACACTACAACGATTAGGTTCACTTTGCCTAGGGTGTTATAAAACTTGCTCAAGAAAATGAATTTCCTTTGACCCCGAGCAGGCGTGTGGCGTTATCAACAACGGTTTATCGGTTTGAAAAGGGCATAGTAGATGACCGATTGATTCAAACCCAAAGTATGAGTATCTTATATTCAAATTTACTACTTAAAATATGCATCTGACACACATACTAAAACTTACGCTAGAATAATAAATAAAGGTGTGTCCTGCCTGGTCGGAAAGCTCGATGCAACACGGCATACCATATGATCCCACTCTTGGCGGCCAAGGTAGCAACTTCGCCGGTATCTATCGCCCACTTCATTATTCAACTCCGTGTGTATTTAGAAGTTTTGAATGTCATTATTTTTTTGTCTTGCAGCGGGTGGTCTGGTGCCTAATGTGTTTGCTGTTGATATCAATGTCACACAAACTAATGTATTTGTTGTTGATATCGATGTCACGCAAAATCTTGATGGCCAGCAACCTCCATTCGAACAGTCGACTGATGTATCTAACGTCACTGCGTCAAACTTCATTTGTGTCATCTCAACGACAACCACATGTATGGTTCATCTATTGTCAACACAAGTCATAATTAAGTAATCTTGACATTTTGATTATGCACAGATATGTTTGCATTGGAGAGTTGCAGTTTACTTGAAGGTGTGACCCAAGTCATATGGAACCTCATCAGCTTTAGACCGAATATCAGCCTTTGAATACTTAAGGTGAGACTTAAGCGGTGGTTGGATTTGCACTTTTGAATTGGGTTGCTGTTTTTCCTACCAAAGCCGATTTTTAGTTTGATGGGGGTATAGTGCAGTGAAATGTCCTGTTAACGTTTTTGAAAGTTCGTCGCAATGTGCCACAAGACATTTGTTACAGCTGCATTTTGAAAACGACAGTACAAAGGAACGACCAAACTTCATCCTTGATACAGTCATGAACAACAGGTCGCTCTTAATAACAGCAAATGAAGCTGAATCAACAAGTACCCCTGCACCAACAATCGTCAACGAACATGAATAACCAGCAGTTTCATAGGAGATGAACAATTTCACTTCTTATACTATGGGTAGTAGCCAAACATCTACCTTTGTTTTTTTTGAGCATGATTAGGCTGCAAAGGTGAGGAGGTTTGTATTAAATCTTTAAGTTACTCAAATATGGTTTCTTTTTAAGCTGGTTGGAATAGTTGTATAAAAATTGTGTTTTGGACAGAAAATGAAAAAGATGGAATATATGGTTGAGATTGAACAAAGTTCTTTTGATATTATCAGTCATGATGATCAAGATGAAGATGAAATTCCGAACCCCCTAAGCCAAAGGTACGGTATCTAATCTTGAAGAGAATTATATACAAATTAATAAATGGTGTATATATATAAGTATATATGTATAATAGTATGATTGGTTTATTATGAAAATGTTTGTAGAAGCAAGAGGAATGAGTAGTAGTGGAGCAGCTTAAGAATGGGGATTTAAGATTTGTGTTGAGTTGTGCGTGTGGTAAACATTGTGAGATGTTGATAAAGAACAATGGCTATTGTTTCTACATGTTCACATATTGTTGATGGGTAGTACATATAAGAATTGAAGTTGGTGCATGTATGATATATGCATCTTTGTGGTTTTTCTTCAGGGTGTATTTGAAATCACCTTTGGCTAAATGAACCGTATTGTTTTCATATTGTAGCCAAATACAATGTGAAAGTGTAATATTATGAAACATAGATGAACTACATTGTATTTCATATTATTTTTAGGCTTATGCTTCGGAATATATGCTCGGGGTAGGGCTGAGCATGGAAGGTTCAAAACCAAACGGACCAACAAAACTGACTGAACCGACCCGACAACCTTTCGGTTCGGTTTCGATTTTGGTTTTTTACGATTTTTGGTTTTGGTTCGTTCGGTCCGACCCAAAACCGACAAAAACATGCACAAACACACGTAAACCGAACCGAACCGACGGACCCGACACTAAACCGACCCGACTGACCATATTCGATTTGGTTTCGGTTTAGGTTTTTATGGTTTATGGTTTTCGGTTTTCGGTTTTGTCGGTTCGGTTCGGTTTTGGACCGACGCTCAGCCCTACTCGGGTTATAATATGTTCTTAGCTGCAACCACATGTCCCAAATCTATATTGGCAGGCACATTAGTTAAATGGGCATTTCATTATTAACTATCATAACAAGGATATGGTACGTGTATTCATTATTAACTTTCATTATGACTTTCATTATTAACTTTCCTAGGTAAAGTTATCAGTTACCATTATTTAACTTATGAATTATTTGATCAGACAAGTAAATTATTTTGAACTGAATTATAATGTGATTATGCTAATCTTTGTGCTAAGCCAACCCTTCGTGACCACCATAAATGTTTTGATTTTTCAGTTGGATGTAGCTTCAGATCTTGGAGACGCGTTCAGTATCTGAAGGAATTTCTTCATAAAATCAATGATCTTAACCATCAACTTAAAGAAACCCCATCATGCTCATCATTGACACCAAGTAGCAGCTGCCGCTTTGGCCGGAACCTCAGATTTTACTCCTTACCCCACTCCCATCACTCATTGGCACTTTAGTCACTTCAGTATTATTTAAAATATATTTTCAATTCACAAGGCATTATAATTTTATAGTTCATTTCGTAATAGTAGTTATTTCTGGATGAGAAGTCTATTGGTTCTCTGGAATTTAGAGGTATGCGATTGTATTCTATATACGTGTATTGCATTTTATAAGCGAGGAGAACTTCATGAATGAAAAGAAGATAAAACATGGCTGGAATTTAAGGAGTTTTATGACGGACTATATGTGTATTGTTTTTTCATATCTCTTTTGTTTGATGTTTATACACGTATGAATTTATTTCATTTGTCCAATTGGTATCGTGGATCTGAAGTAACAAACTCCAAATTTCCAAGTTTGATGATGGAGAGAGAAGCTCAACTGGAGTTGATCATCCGATTGTTAATGTTGTTGGTAACATTGACGTTGCTCCCTCTAACAAGGTTATTTATTATGTAATGACTTTGGCAATGTAGGATTGGGTAAGTTATAGTACCTGACTTACAGTGTCATTTGTTACTTAGATAACTAGGTGATCACGTTTAACCAACAATAAGTATGTTGTGATTGCACCACGTATATTACATTTCTGAAATATAATATGGATCTAGATCAGTTCACAAACAAATGATTGTTGGGTTAGTAGGTTGACAACAAGTTATCTTTATGTTTTCATTTTGTCTACAGAGTATCATGTAAACTGTTCCAAATGCTTTGACACTTTAATTTTTGGATACAAGATGGAGATCTGGGAACTATTACACTTGGGAATGTCATCCGTGTTTCTCAATTGTAGATCTTAACTGTTTTATTTAACTTTTAGTTACTTTTTAGTATATATTCCTACTACAAACGTTGTTTATAAAGAAGCGTTATTTCGCATTTGAGTTTAAATGATATACTATGTTGTTACAAAGAACATTGAAACAAACAAAAAAAATTTGACAAATATTGGTACTATTCCTTTAAAAATCTTTAATAAACAAAATAAAATGAAATCTCCATAATTTAAAATAATTTTCCGTTAACTAACAACATCAAAATATAATTGCAAGTCATGCCGCTTCTTTAAAAATAAATTTACATTAGTGAAACCATCAAGATTAAAAAAAAAAAAACCTTTTCTTAAATTTTTTCAAACAAAACTAATACAATAACAAAATAAACGAAATAAAAATTTTCAACCGTAAACTAATACAATAAAATATACAATGAAATATCGGTCATTACAAATAATTTACCGTTAAGCGAAACTTAAACTAATACAATAACAAAATACCATCAAACCATAATTACAATTAATGACCACATCCTTAAAAGTAATCTTCCGTTAAATAACACCATCAAAATAAAAATTACAAGTCATGCACGCCTATTAGGGGGCTTTATAACTAGTATATATATATATATTTATATATATATACACACACACACACACACACACACACATACTAGACGAGTACCCGCGCCTAGCGGCAGCGGTGTCTAGTTTTCTGTAAAATTCCGATGACCCACAAGTTTTTTTCAATAAACTGTATTTGTAGCGTTAGAGAATCATTTTTGATAAATATAATTCTGATGCGTGGTTGCATAGCAGCAGAAATATATATACAGTTTTCAAGAAAATTATGTGAAGTCGATCTAAGTGTGGGAGTATATTTCTAATAGGATTGTTTTAAGTTATTAAGATTTTAATAATAATCAAGCATTACAAAAAGCAACGGTAATATGTAGTTAGTAGTATTATATTGTAGTTTAGAGGTATAGCCAACGTGTGTGACCGTCTTTTCTTGTTTTGCTTGTAATTTAGCCATGATAACTATTTTTTTACATGTGTAGCGTTTATCGGTTGGTGTGTGGCTTTTAAACTTGTAACCTTACAAATTTAATATCACCATAATAAGATTATCTTGTACTATCAATTTGCATAGATATTTAAGTATTGTTCAAATCTATTTGTTTTGGGTACAAATAACTATCGCTAAAGATAACAATACTATTCAATTTTTGTGATTCTAATAAATTACATAACATTATTCATATACCGGGTATACAATATATATTAACTTTTAAAAGACGATTCATATATGCTAGTCACTTAAGTAGTGCAAGACCAACATTTTTTAAAATAACATTCTACAAATGACAATGTACATGTGTCAAAACAAAATAAACAACAAAAAACTACAATTACTTGGTCTCTCATTTTTCCAAATTTGTCACGGGTTCCACAACTACTTCATCATTTCTCATATAACTTTATCAAATTTGAAACCTGGTTCGACCCAGGTAGTTCAACCGGTTGAACCATTTCGGTCAAAAAATATGTCGATTTAAACCGAGTCAAGCAGGTGGTCGGTCGAAAATAAGTCAAATTAACAGGTCAACCCGCTGGTTTGAAGCATCCGGTCAACCGGTTTTCGATGTGTGTTAATAGTTTTCTTTTGAAATATATGTCTTCAACATTTCCACTTTTAGTTACTGGTTTTCCTTTCTATATAGTATATAGCAGGTACCAAGATTTTAATTTGTGTACCTGTGACGACTAACAGAGAAATAGATCTCGATGAGACCCGATTCACCGTTTGTATCGGTTTCAACGGTCCTCTCAGTTCGTTTCGGATGGCTTTAATTGGTTAGCCGAACCGTGGCGACACCGGTTTCCGGTTGAACACGTTGGTCCGGTCCGTTTTCAAAACTATATGTAACATCAACTTGTTAGCTTGTATGAAGTTTTGCGTGTTTTATTAATTTGTATAATATGTATAATAACATGTACTTTTTATTTTAGGGTGTTTTAAAAGTAACATTAATTAGTGTGTTTAATTATTATATATTTTGGATTATGTTGTAGCTTCTTTAAATTGTACCTTATGAAAATTTTATTGTACTTATTAGTAGGGGATGTTTTAATTGGTTGTTTTAATTTGATAGATGTGCTTTTAGGTTGTACAATGTGAATAAATTATTATACTTTTAAGTAATAGGGTGTTTTAATAAGAGTATTAATTACACTATACATTTCTCTCTCATTTGACTAATTTCAACAATTCAACTTTTCAACTTTTCATTTTGATGTTTTCTATATATATATATATATATATATATATATATATATATATATATATATATATACACACACACACACACACACACACATATACTTAATGTATATTGTAATGGGTAGAAGCCTAAGTATTTGACCCATTGAATAAATACATTGAATGTAGTTGACTAAAATCCAAAGTCCATGACCTATACCCATGGAGCATGATCCATAACCCATGACCCATTGCATGACATCATGCATGAAGTCATAATGGGTATTATCCATAACCCATGGAGCTAACCCATGACCCATTGACTAGATGCATTGCATCTTCTAGACACATTTTATCTATTTGGATACCCATGATCCAAAGTCCATAACCCATGACCCATTATCCATGACCCATAACCCATTTAGGAGGAGCGTCCCTACGGATCTCCGAGGAATACATCGACGGATCCCTCTGCAAGGATCCGTGGAAAGTAGTGATTTTTGCCTATAGATAGTGAGCCATTTCTTCATTGTAACTCACCCATTTCACACACATTCTATCTTAGTGTTGTAAATTAGTGAACCTCGGATCCAAAGGATCTTTCTATGTAGTTGTGTGATTCTATGGGTTCCTCTTAAAGACGAGATCACCACCTCTTGAAGTCGAGTAAGCTCAAGTCCATGAGTTGCCAAGCTTCGTCATCATCAAGACTACTGAAGTTATCTTGTTGATAGTTCTTCCTTCTCTCATTAGAAGTGTTGTGTTGAAGACATAGGTGAAAGATGTCTAAAGGGTCAAGTCAAAGGCATTAGTGAAAGGTGCCAAAGATCCATGTCAAAGGCATTAGTGAAGGGTGCCGAAAGTCCATGTTGAAGGCATTAGTAAAGGGTGCCTAGGTGTTGTCTCAAAGGCATTAGTGAAAGGTGCCTAGGGTGTACATTCGATATGGTACATCAATGTACAAGATAGATTAGTTTGGGTCAAAGGATATTAATATCCTTGTTGATGTCATAATAAGGAGTGGATCTCCTTTAGGATAGGTGTTATTTAGTGTTGGGTAGTAGTTCCTCCTTTGTTATGGAACTCGATATCTAGCCTTGTACCGGATAAAGTGTAGGCAACGTTGTTATAGGTTTGGTTCTACCTGTGGAAGAACCGGTGTCTAGCCTTGTACCGGATAAAGAGTAGGCGACGGTGAAGTCTTCTCCACCACAAGGAGTTTGTGTTGTGTAGTGATTACGAACTCTCGAGTAGGTGACTGGGGGGTGGAGTAGGGCAAGGAAGGTGTCCTGGCCAAACCACTATAAATCTTGGCGTTGTGGCTTTGTGCTTCTTACTATTTATCTTTGCTTTACTTATTTACATGCTTATCTATCAACATCCAACACACACATTTAATAGATTGACATAAGTCGATCTAAATAGTTTAAAACAAAGTTTTAATCAGTAAAACTATTCAAGCCCCTTCTAGTTTTCCACAAGCTTCATTTAAATCTATTGATGAATATACATTTAATATACATAAAGTTCTTAAAATAAGATAGTTTTGGCCCATATTTGTCTTTAATCGATTCATTATGGTCCATGTTGTCAAGAACGTGGATTTGAGGTTCTTTCAAGTTAAAGCGCACAACATAGTAGTGTTCGCCAACAGCATCATTTGAAAACACATGTTAAACACATAGTGTTAAATTTACAATTATCTATTTGTTCATCAACTTTTATCCGATACGAATTAGTAAAATAAAAGTTCTTACTAGGTCGATTTCTTTAACAGATCGATAAGCAACATAAACAAAAGATGGTTCATGTTCTCCTGAAACCGTAAATATAGATCTTTCTTGCTTATATTCTTGTTTAGCATTTATGGTATCTATTGTTCATCATTATTAGTTAAAGCATATGTAAATTGATTTCAACTATTGAATCATAATTGATAAAGTTTTAGTAACTTACGATAGTTGTTGTATAGCAATCTGACTTCCTCAATGATTCTCAACTCTTTTTTCTTCTTTGTGTTTAGCACATACGCCCACATATCAATCACTCCCGCAATTATTTCATTGCCTTCTTTGAAACTCTCAAAGTGGATTCTATTGGTTAAGAATATGAATTTGTAAATATGATGAACATAATACATATTTACTTACTCGATATCTCCTTTAGCATCAAATATTGCTTCACCACCTTCCTTTCATTGTCATTTACTTTGTTCTTCATAACAACTATTCTTTGTATATACGGAGATTTCACAAATTCAGTGATGAGCGACTTTCTCTTTTCTTTATATTTTCCAAGCCTTCTTCACCTTCTTTAATTTTCTCCTTCGTTTGTGTATTTTTAGCTTTTAGCAATTGTATTGAATGAATTTAGTGGGGTAACATCTTCATGTGTTGTTTCATACATTCTAAATTTTCTTGGTGTTCATGGGTAGAAATGATATTGGTCTTATCATCTTTGGCTCTTGTGAGGATTTCTTCTTAATTTCTTTGTTGAATTCTTTTCTCAAACGTCCTTTTGAATTTTTATTCCAAACATCGTCATAATTACCTCCGACAACAATTACGAAAGTGGGTCCAGAAAGGCGAGTTTTGAGCAACGAATCCTAGATCTGCTCTGGTTCTTTCTTATTTTGAAGCAGAACCATATCTTGATACTTATTTTGCTCCGTGTCGAATATTGGGAACTCGGCCTTTGCTTCTATTTTTATATAATAGTTCATCGCTTATTTAATAATGTTTTATCATTTATTTGTATTAACTGCTTTGGATAATAGTTCATCTTTTATTACCCGTTTTTATGTTCAATCTTTTCAATTTCACTCGAGAATTACGGATCCATAAACATTAGAGTTAATGTTATCTCACTCTGTATCACCGTTGATGTTCATCTATTTCTTTACACCTTCCTTAGCCTCGAACCATCTTTATCTTGACTTCATGCACAACCATCCATAGAGCTCTCACCTTCACTTTGTGAATTCTCAAACCTCGTTCTATTTACCAACTTTGTTAACAAAGATTCATCTCGGGGTATTTTTCCTATCAAGTTCTTAGCATGTCATCAATATCGCTTTAAGTTCTTGAAATATCGTTAACATGTTCCTTAGGGAGTGATTAAATTCATGCCATTAGTATAATCATAGTTTAATAAATAATTCATTCGTAAGCTTATCATAAATTATTGGTTTCAGAAGTTTAAAGATTTTTACCTCTGCATGTTTAAATTGGGAATACACCCTTGAAAATCTAATATCATTTATGATAATTGTTGGGTGAGCTTAATACTTGCGATGACAAGCTCTTTGTTCATCATTTCAGCCATCGGTTTTGATCAATGGATCATCCATTTCGGGTTTCATCGATTCTGATCATTGGACTATCACCATCTATTAGATTATTGAATTAAATTTATAATTATATCTCAACAACTGATTGATGAACAATATATAAGAATTTCAAATATCACAAAGATTTTTACCGATCATCCGCAAGCATCTATCCATTGATTCTCCGAACATCATCTATATGAACATCATCACCTACTTGTTCATCAATGTGATCTTCTTTTACTACATTTGAAGTCCCTATAAATTGAATACGGGATCTTCAATAACGACCTCATGCTCTTCCTTCCGAACATCCGTCTTAGGTGATTTTGATTTCCTTTTCCTTTTGTATGCGACATGTTTTTGAACATGTTCATTGAATAGTTTCGAACATATTTGTTAGGTGTTTTAGGAATTGGGAATTCCATAGTGAAGTGTCGGTCACCCCAACTATAGTCTAGCACAAGTTAGCTTGTAGACATATCGTTATTTATCGCTTTATTAGTTAGTTATTAGTTTAGTTTAGTTTAGTGTAACATCGTGGAGGAAGGACGGTCTTTACCCATCTGTATATTCGATCCATCGTCCGAAAGAGGACGTTTAGTATGTAACTATGAATACCCTCTACCTCCCAAGGTAGAAGGTTGGACCTTTACTCAATCTAACATTTCTTTCTTTTGTTTACTTTCTCTAAAAAGGCTCAGATCTTCTACTTTCTCTCTCTAAACTCTTGTATAATTCGACCCATATATATTGTTATGCGATGTGTTTATGAAACCAATATCTTAAAATTGGTATCGAGCCATGGTTTGATCCCTCATCTTCATGTTCTTGGATTTTAGTGGATTTCATATGATTTTGGGGTTGAATGAGTTTAGAGTAGTTTGCATCATTGGATTATTTCTAGTGTTAAATTTTGGATTTTGATTATACTTTGTGTTTAGAATCATCACAAGTGTTTAGGTTTTGATTTGGAAGGCTTGAATCATCATGGTTGGATTGTTTTAGATTGAAAAGTGGTGGTTTTTGAATATTATAACGGCTTGAGTCAAGGCCTCTGTGCACTTTTCTTTGTCATGAGTTGACTTGTCATATAAGCAGTTGTACCTTAAGCGAGTTGTTATTTAAGCGAGTTGCCTTGAAGCGAGTTTTCATTTATGCGTGTTGTCATTTAAGCGAGTTGTGCCTTGCTTTGAGTTATTGTAGAAGCGAGTTGTGTTTTATCTCGACTTGTCTATTGCGAGTTGTTCTAACTTACCTATTCGCCAATGCGAGTTGTCTTGAATGCGAGTTGTCTACTATCCGACTTGTGCGCCATGCGAGTTGTCTCACTAAGCGAGTTGTCTACTAAGCGATTTGCCAATTCCCGATTTGTCTCTAAACCTAACATACAAATCCCTTTGTTTTCAAACCCTAATTTTCCAAAAAATCCACTAACACGGGTATTTATATAAAGAATTAGAGAATATCACAAACCATAACACCAAATTTATCTTCACTTCCTTATCATCTTCTAGTTGATTTACTACATCCTACTTCTCAATCTCTTACGGTTTGGTATTGATTTTAGTAAAATCCCGTGAAAGATTCTATTTCTCGGTTTAAATCATAGAGTTGTAAAATCTCGTGTATACTGCAACATCATGTCTTACACTACTGACCCAGTAATTTCAAATGTGCTTAAATTATATGATGTTGTGGACAACAAAGAAAGTATTTGTTACTATGAAAGGTTAACCATGATTGATTCAACAAATGATGATTTGAGATCTTCCCCGCCTCGAGTACATTGAGAATGAACTGCACCGCTTATGCTACGTAATGCCATGCAAAGGAATGCGGCATTGAGCCCTATCGCCTACTTTATTCTCACCTCATATTACTTCTATCCACAACAAAGGAATGAACATGTAGTGCCCTTTTCCGTCAAGATTTATCCACATTAATGGAACCTTGTCGCTAAACTTAGAACAATTGAAGCTACAACTCACCAAAGAAGAGGTTCAAAGGATGGTTCCAAAGGTCGCACTTCAAGTAATCCACAAACAATTTTTTTTGGGTAAAGGGAGTAATCCCGCACTCGTAAATATATTAACCAAAAACATTTAAGTACAATGGATATGAGTGAAATCCCATATCTCACCCGTTACATAGGCATAAAGCTTACATAACAAGATACTACCTATTTTCTAAACAAGAAAACAAACCACTACTCAAATGATAACATAGGACATTACGAAATAAAATCACTTCATCGGGGGGAATATTCATCGACATGATCAACACTTGATCGAAATTTCTTTCAAAAACATACGGAATGGAAATCCATGAGTTCATTGACACATTCATCCACCTCATGGATAATGTGGAAGTACATCGAGGAAGCCGCATAAAAGGATGAAAACATGAATGAATGTCGTGAAATCGAGAGATAGATATGTTGAGTGGGTTATGTATCGATGAAAGGTCGGGTGTTGTCGAATGCGTAATATCGTAGACAACAAAAAATGATGTAACCAAATGCTTAGTAACTCCCGTCACACAAGAAGTGGATGTTTGTGATCGTAAAGGTGATATGAATGTCGGGTACAATCAATAAATTGTTGTGTTGAGACCGGTAAGGCATCGGATGATGGATCAATTGACACCGAATACGAGAGCTCGTAGACGAGTATAAGCTTGAAACAGATGTAGTTCGGTGACTCGTGTTACACATGATGTGGATGAAAATATCGCATGCACATATGAACAGTGTCATGTGATGAGGTACTCTTAACGATCAACATAGTGCATCTCGCTAATATACCTAAACAAACCGATCTTAATCTTGAATATGATTATGATATATGTTCCTTGGTTGAGGCGAGTCTAATAAATACAAAACAAATGATATGGTTGATAAACGACTTTTGATGAACTTTCAAACAATTTCTCAAAACTTTAAAAACATTGCATTTCTCTTGAAATTGCAATACAAAGAAAGGAGGAAAGTTTTCAAACTAAGAAACCATGTAAAAATCGAATTTCTTGAATTTCGTGAATTTTTTGAAATAAACGATTTAGAAGCTCACTCAAGCCAAAACTCGACTATCAACAATTTGAAGAAACATATTTCTAGTGTGAAAAAGACATGTGAAAAGTAATTCACAAGAATAAGCCGCACAAGATATTGATACTATTATAACAAGAAATAATGAAGTCACAATTTATGTATTAAATTACTAAAGGAAAATGAGTCTTTGAGAAAGCATCACATAGAACTAAGTGACTCACAAAGAAGCTAGAACTAAGTCAATGGAACAAACAAGCTCTTCGTTAGCAAAATTGATGATCTCAAAGCTCAACTTCAGAAAAGAGTTTCGCTATTGTTGCTTTAAAGAATGAGCTTAGAAAACCGTAGGAAATGTGTGAACACTAAGTTTACTAAACCATCAACCTTGGGGAAGCCAACTTCTCATCCCACTAGAGACCGGTCCGTTGTTAGCAACCCATCGCATTTATATCCGAAAGAACAAAATCTTTAAAGACAAGGCTTGCCTCCCAAGTTGATGCGATACAAGTTTTGTCAAAACCAATCACTTCACCTTAGTTACCTAAGAATAATGCTTCGGGCTCCGTTAACCCTCAACAAGTAGCTACTTCTACTCCTAGCACCTCAAGGAATAGTTTGAAAACAGTGTCAAAACCAAGCATTAAAACCATAATTCATATGATATGAATGACTTCAGGAAGAACTATTATCTAGAAGAATCTAGGAAAAAGGCATATTCAAAAGGATGGAATTTTAGGTGCAAGACCTAGGGTGATGCATTCCACGAGATTTCAAGGCACTACTAGTAGTTGTAAACCATTACCTAGGAACACTAAAAGACTAGGGTTGGCTTACATATAAGAGTAGTTATATGAAGAAGAATGCTAAGCATGTAGAAAATAAAACTAGAAATTTTGAGTCTTTTCCGAATAAGAAAATTTTCTTAATTCACATGCTAAGGTACAATCCACTAAGGCTACTAACATGGCTAAGGTTCAACATGTTATGAAGCAAAACAAACCTAAAACTTTGCATAGATGGATCCCAATCGCTAAATCTTTAGAGTCTAGGAATAACAATAAGTCTTCCATCACGCATAAGAATATCAACAATCCTAGACCTTGCCATAAGTGGATACCGTCTGTAGAATGTTTAAGGATGTTGGACTTAGGTGGATACCTACCGGAAAGTCAGCTACCGATGGCAAAATCAAGGTTGACCGTGAAACCCCAAAGGGTTTGGATACTAATGTCACAAACCAATATATATGCAATCAAGCTTGTAATGTTAGCGCATGTTGTCCTTACTCGCCAGATACTTCCATCCTTCACTACATGGATCGCTTAAAGTATGGATTACAAATGGATTGATATCTCATAACTCACGGGTTCAAGTAACTCAACCTTGATATTCAACTGCCATGACGTGCTCACACCGCTTAGGCCTCGCTTCAACACTATGGTGTCTCGAGATAACACTTCAGCCCGCTCCTCAAAAAAGAAAAGTGTATGCCTCAAGCGCTTTATATTCAAATGAAGATAAATCTTCATTTTATGATCATTCTCATCGACATTCTTCATCAACAAGCTTCATGTTTTTCCATGCTCATTCAATCCATATGTGGATCTCCGCTCATTGGTATATATTCTTATTCACTTGTTCAATCAAAATGGCAAACTTCATCCGCAATTTTGAGGGGAGAAGAGTGAATATACTACATGTTGATGGATGCTCGAGTTATGGTCATACGACTCTCCAATGCCTAATGTCTTCACTCACTAAGGATAACTAGTATTTACTATTCGGGATTCATTGTTTTTCAAGATACGCTTGATGAGTACTTCCAACCTCCAACGAATGTTAATCATCCAGCTTTTTGAAGCTCATGCTCCGGTTCCTACCGACTCAAATGGTTCACCATCTAAGAAGTGCTTCTCAAATTCTCAAGAAACCTTATCTCGAGTTACTTCACAAGGCGCTGATAATGTCTATCATAATATTGCAGAGCACTCATGAATAATGATCCGCTTTGGTATTCCTTTGCCAAATCTTCACGGATTATTGTTCATGAATAATGATCCGCTCTTTGGTATTCCTTTGCCAAATCTTCACGGATTATTGTTCCTCCCAATGTGCACTTTGTAAATCAACCAAATGAACATTGAAGAAAATGACAATCTCATCCTCTTGAAGACATTTTTTAATCTTCTAGATCAGTCTCTACATGTATATCGTTAGGAAGATGGCATCGATGTTAAGGAATCATTTGCTCCGGTTCATTCAATGAACCAATGTACACCTTATTGTATGTTTATTCACGTGTTGGGAATTTGACACAAAGTGATTACTTCAGAGTTATTCGTTTATCAATTATTTGAGATTGAAGTTGACTTTCACAAAGGCGTGTTCTTATTTTATCTTGAAGTCGGGGTTGGTTGGATGCATGACTCTCAATGATAACTTGCTCGTGCTTAAGATCTATGTAGAAGACTTGGTTTATCTAGTTACCAGTAGTCGATATGGATGGTTAAAGACCTGGTTAACTATCACTTTAAGGAGTTACGTTGTTTTACTCAGTGACACACGTAAATGTTGTTGTGGATAATCGCAAGAGGTGTTAATGTCTCACACTTTGATTGAGTATTGAGTATTTAGAGATTTGCTTGGAGGATAAATTCTCGACACCGCTTCTTCCAACATTAGTGCAAGATTATGATACAAATGCGGGAATTCTACTTCACCTCAAGTTTGGTATATCGGGTTTGTTCATCATGGTCACTCAAATTGTCTACATCCGGGTTGGTTAAGGTAGTCAAGAAGAGTTTCGAAGGGCTTGATTATCACAAGATACATTTAAGCTAAATTTTGTTCTTCTCTATTTCAAGAATATTGGGTATGTATAATGTGTTGTCGATTCCGGTATCAAAACCAACAAGGGAAAGAGACATACATCTAAAAGCACAAATGAGTACACATGATGAACTTAACACTTCTACCGATTGAAGTTATCCTGGAAGACAATGTTGTAACCGCAGAGAAACTCCGCTTAACTCGCGGCTTCGTGTATTATTCCAACTATTCGGGGAAGGATATATGATTCCAACTATTTGGGGAAGGATGTATTATTCCAACTATTTGGGGAAGTGGTCTCGGAGACTTTTGGTATGTGTTACTCAAAGGTTCGAGCTGGAAGAAATGAGAGAAGAATATTTGAACGTGAGATGATATTGCTTATCGACATCTTCTATATGGTTTATGATAAAGTGCTTCGTGTTATTGCTTCATCGTACACAATGTAATGATGATTTTGATGATCGCAACCATCGTGGAGAGATATGTGTACATCGAGGACACACATCATGTTCACATGATCGAGCTTAATCGTAAATTCGGAGCTTACATCCGCAGAAAGAATCAATGTCTCAACATGTTACTTGGATGTCATCATCTCTACTCTTTGCCGGGTACTTGTGTACATTATTATCGAGTGGTAAAATGGAAGATAACCGGAATGCACTTGGTAAAATGAAGATGTTGATGTATTGTTCCTAATAGACAATCGGTCAATCTCAAGAGTAATGTGTACATCGGAGACGCACAACAAGTTCATGTGATCGGACTTAATCAATTATTCGAATATGATAACCACCGAGACGATCAATGTTTCAACTTGTTACTTCGTGTTCTCGTGTTCTTCGTGGTGTTGAGCTTCATTCAATGAGACCAAATGGTCTTTATTCTTAGATTGTGGGTTTGGGGAAGCTACCAAAGATTCACATCTAGAAGGCTCATGTTCGACAGATTTATTAAAAAGCCTCGAATGCTTTGGTGGTGAAAGTTTAAGAGATGTTGATTACTTTCTTCTACAACGTGTTAAACGATATCCTTATCTCGTACTCAATCATCATCCTCTTAAACCGAATCATCTTCTTTGTACATATCTTATTGAAAAGCAAAATACAATATTATAAAAACTAGAAAAAGAAAATAGAAATATATATATATATATATATATATATATATATATATATATATATATATATATATATATATATATATATATATATATATATATATAATAAAAAATAAAAATTTGAAAAATCAAAAATGCCAAAATATTGTTTTTCTCAAGACATGTCTTCTGGTATCGATAACATCTACGGTCTTAGAAATGTCATTCAATAATGGCAAGGGACTTTAGATGAAGTTCGAGCAGGAGGTGTAAATATTTCTTTCCAAACATGTCTCTAAATATGGCTTACAGTTACTTGAGACTGTAACGCATGCTTAAACCATGGTTTGCTATTATTTCAGATAGCAACCTGCTCTTCAAGGAAGGAAAGTGTTGCGCTAAAACAATTTTCTTAAATTTCGTGCACTTATCCTAAAACAAAATGAGGAAAGTATGTCGAAGGACTTCTGTTCCTACTCAAATATTTTTTCTTCTAAAATTCTTCAGAAAAATATTTGTTTAAACAAAATGGTGGAAAAGTCAGTTGTTTGAAAATCAATCAGAATCAAAGTTTCATAAATTTGCAAAACCCAATCAATGACTTCACATTATTTAAAACTTTCTATTGAAAGAGTCATTAATTGAGTGGGAGAATGTTTTCAAATTTATATCATCTATCGGACTTATCTAATTATCCTAAATGCTTAACTGAAAAATGATGTTAACCTACGTTGAAGTACTAGGTGCCTAGGAAATAATTTTTAAGATTAGATGATTAGAGTTTGATGAATACATAAATCCCATGCCTTATGTGAACCGATTGATATGTTGAATTGACTTTTATTAGTCGATTGTTGTTTGGTGATGTCGACCACCATATATCTCAGATGTGTGTTCACTAACATATGCATGTATATTGATATATAAGAATGTTCCCTATCCGGATCCCACATAAGAAGATGATTGGATGCCGAAAGGAAGGGTAACTATATCTTGGTCGACAAAAGAAGAAACGGAGCTTAATCGTATCTCTCCATGGATAGTTGGCACGATAGATGCAACTCAGAGGTCTCACCGCATCACAGCATCGGTTTTCTTCCACCTTACAAAGAACAATGTGCTTCTCAACCACCTAACGATCTTTGTGCAGACAAGTAGTGGATGATAACATTTTAAAACATTCGAAAATATTGTTTTGAAAATGGAAAATATTGTTTGAAAATAAATTGGACTTAAATCTTGGAAATCACCGGACTTCATTTTATCAAAACTTAAGTCACTCAATCATCGACTATGGTCATCGATCGAGGGGAAAGTGATTTAAAAGAAAATATTTTCAAACGATATTTCTTCATAAAGTTCAAAGTTTGTATTGAAATAATGTGGTGATCTAAAGATTTAATGTTATGTCATGGTATGATTTTCTTTAAAACTCAAAGATCTTTCAAAATGAAATTTTTTCGTTTGTTTGATTGTGAAATTGTTTTATTTTACTTAAAGATCACTTAAAACTATCATACCCGACACTAACAATCTTTAATGTCTAAAACTGCTCCTTATCAATCATTTTTTAAAATTAAATCGTGTACGCCTTTCCCTAAAATTTTATAAATGGTTTAAATCATTTGGGATCACAAATCTCAAATGGTTTGATATTTTTGATTGGGGAGAGATCGTGATTTAAATCTCAAATCGGTTTTAAATGGTGATTGTTTCAAAAGAACTCATTCCTTCATGTGCCAAAAATTTTAAAATACATAATGCACATGATTGTGGAGGAGCATTTAACCATAAACCGAAGAGCTTTTAAATCGTGCACATTTTCTCCATGTTTTCTAAACCTTATCAAATCACTTGGGATCCGAAATATCAAAGGGTTTGATATTTTTGATCGGGAGAATTTGTGATTTAATAATGAAATTTGATAAAAAAAGTGATCATTTTGATTCAATGTGCAGTGCTTCTCCCATATGTGCTAAATGCTTTCAATCTCGAATCACATATTGAGGAGGAGCATTTCAAAAAGAAAATAAACTTTCAAGGTACAAAGATTTCTATGTTTCAACATAAAGTACCTTGATTGATTTTCTAATGGTTTCTTAATGGCTTTTGTGATCGTGGATGTGCTTCAAAAGAACTCTTTCCTCTATGTGATAAAACAATTTCAAAATCATATGCACATGTTGAGGGGGAGCATTTCTAAAATGATCAAAACAATTAAGGTACAAAATGCTTTGATTTTATATCACAAGTACCTTGATTTATTTTCCAAATGATTTTTCAATTGGTTTCAAGAAGAGAAAAAAAATACCAAAAGATCGACCAATTTACTTTATGCATGGTGTTATAAGGATGGTTAGGTTAGGTATTCGCTCCACGATCCCGCCGATCCGGAGGGATCTACTCATGGACAATCCACTAGATAGTGTAGAAGACCTTAGGTATGATGAAAAAGGAGAAAAGTGAGAAATGGGAAGAGTGCGGATCGAGAGAGCTAGAATCGAATAAACCCAACAAGGTTCTAGTTATGAAGTCTTGGTAAGCATCAAGGTTGAAGAATGAAAAAATTGAATGTGAAATGGTGAAAAGAAATAGCCCCAATAATTCAACCTTAGGGCGAAACCGGGTTCAATTCATATGCTACCTGGTGGTTACTAAGGTAACACTGGTATTGAAGACAAGACGTCATGGACCCAGGTGACGCATCGCACTAAACTTCCCAAGCTACTCAAGTTCCTCTTAAAATGGCTTGTTTCATTCTCACGGGAACCTACATAATCTATCGACTTTCTCTTAGAGATTGTTGATATTGAAGGAGACCTCTCCTTAGTCTCCCGCATAGGAACCAAATGTGCTATTGAGTCTAGAGCCAAGAGATCATCCACAAAATCTCATTAGGACACTAAATTAATGAAGACTTGTTTTTCATACAATGTGGAAAGTAAGAATATATTAAGAGTCCCACGCATCATCCTTGTGATTTTGCGTAACATCCGAGTGATATGTTAAATATTCACAATGAAGATGGAAATCCTTCTAGAGCCAACATCAAACAAGCTCTTGGTGGGTGACATGTGAGATCTTTTCTAAAGATCAAGCTTGTTACAACCGGACGAAAGCGATGGGGCGATATCACTCTTGAATCAATCTTGGTCCAGATTGGAATTGACGAATACTTTTGGAAAACCATTCGATGTGCAAACCTTCTTTTCTATGCGTCGAATGTGTACTCATGTTTTCAAACTCAAAAGTATCTACGATTGAAAAATACTTTGGAAAACCGCTCGATGTGCAAATATCTTCTTTCTCTAGCACATCGAATGTGTATTCTCTTTCAAATACAAAAGGTATTTTGATTGAAAATTGATCTTTCTCATAAAATTTCGTCGTATTGCAAAACTCTTTCTTCTAAGCAATACGCGATTATTTTCAAATCAATTTTCTTCAATCATGAATCTCGTCACCGGTTCACTCACTCTCGTGTTGTCTTCTTTGAGAAGTTCCGTTTGAGACCGCTAGAGCAAAAGGCGAAACCATGTCAAGGAGATTCTTCGAATTATACCGATCATCGCAAGATACTTGTACCGATCAACGGGGAACCGTGGGTCGTGTACTCAATTCGACGAAAAGTGATCAAAGACGCTGCAGTGTTTTTGCTAACTATTGTTTGCGGTACATTTGACGGTTGCATCCGATCGATATTAAGAAGTCAATTCATAGCCGCATGCTCACAAGATCCACACTTAATTAAAGAAATCATGAAAAGTGCTAATCTACATAACTGCCTCGGATATTTTTATACTACGTCACACTGTCAGCAAATAGCTTGAACTCAGTAAAGCTTCGCTACTCACGATGAAAAGATGTCATGATCCGTAATGTGTGAGCATGTCGGTCCAAAGTCACAACATCACATGAAGGCAACACTACAAAGGGTGATCCAGATTTCGCGTGGTCGATGATCTCAAAGAAAGCTCAAGATCATCAAAGATGGATCAGTTCAAAGACCTCCACGAAAGTACAAAATAATCGGACAATGAAGAGTCATTACTCAAGCACAAAGATTGGGTAATCAAGAATTGAAGTCTACGAGCTCAAGACCTAAGATAAAATAGAATGCTAGGATTCAAATGTAAACATGGGGTGACCTCCATTGGGGAGATTGTTAGGAATTGGAAATTCCATAGTGAAGTGTCGGTCACCGACTATAGTCTAGCACAAGTTAGCTCGTAGACATATCGTTATTTATCGTTTATTAGTTAGTTATTAGTTTAGTTTAGCATATAGTAACACCGTGGAGGAAGGACATGTCTTACCCATTGTATGCACCGATCCACATCCGAAAAGAGGACGCTTAGTGTGTATCTATAAATACCCTCTACCTCCTAAGGTAGTAGGTTGGACCTTTCACCAATCTAACATTTCTTTCTTTTGTTTACTTTCTCTCTTTAGAAAGGCTCCCATCTTCTACTTTCTCTCTAAACTCTTGTATAATTCGACCCATATATACTTTTATGTGATGTGTTTATGAAATCTAATATCTTACAAGGTGAATTATAACCTTTTCCGTTTTTTCCTGCTACTTCATTCTCCACTTGTAGCGCCACTGCCTCCGTTTGTTCCATCAGACACTAAGTTCATATAGTAATTGTTCAAAAAATCATAAAATATTACCGATGAAAATAATATAATCGATGAACATATGATAAAAACATATGTTCACTATACATTACATTATTAGGTAACAAAGTTATTATTACAAGTACCATCTTCGAGCTACAGATACTGTTAAACGCACAACCAACTATTAAGTACAACTGATGAACACTTTCCACCTACCAGTGCCACACACTATTATATGCACCTAGTCACTAATAGTTACAACTGATCAGAACCATATTCGACACCAAACTACCAGACAAACCCTACAAACATTAGACAATACCCAACAAACACTCACAACATACATCTAAATCCCTTCAACAGTAATCCAGAACTCATAGACAGCCAACCAAACTGTTACAAACGCAAAACTCCATTATCAGGTTCGGATAATTAGGTTCATTAGTTTATCATTTTTCTATACCTTTTGTTATAGGGATCCAACCTTCCTTATCATGATCCTTCCTTTTTGACTTTTGAAAAAGATTCCAATTATTTATTATGTTAAGATGCACATGCACAAGTAATGATAAACATATAATAAAATGCATACCTTTAGTAGTTATCGTTTTCCTTTCTTCTTTCTTGGAGTCCTTAGTTTTTAATCAACATGTTATCATCATCTTCTAGGATCACTGCAAGCATTTGTCTGTAAAGTTCATCAACCAGTTAGTTTAGATGCAACTAATTTTAATTTATTTTTTAAAAGATATATAATATATATGAAGAAAAGAGCAATTTTAAGATAACTGATGAACATATACATACCTTGTTTATCTTCTGGCGTCACTGCCTCGATTTGTTGGTTTTGTGCATCCATCTCTGAGTTTCGACATAAGTAGTTTTAAGTAAACATTTAAAACATTTAATAAAAATAATATAGTAAAACTGATGAACATCTGAAAAAATCATACCTTTAATCATCTTTAAACCCCACTCTGCATCATTGTTTTTTTTATGGATGAACATATAAAACTGTTTTTTAAGAAATGCTTACCTTCATCATTATTTTTCTCAGGTATCCTCATTTTTTAATAATGCTTCTTGTAAACCGTGGGTTTATTTGAGGGTTCAACAACATTATTTATTTCTTGTCCTCCAATCGTCTGAATTTCTTCTTCTGCAAGATTGTCCATTTCTTGTTCATTATCCTAAATTTCTTCTTCTTCTTCATCTTCATGTATTTCTTCTTCTTCATCATCCTCTATTTCTTCTTTGATGAACGAGGGTTTTGTCTTTGCCAAACATCTTCTGATCCAATTCAATTATCAAATTTGTTTTCCGGGTATTCAAATGATGGATATTTTGGATTTTCGAAGTGAATTGGCTAATATCATATACATTTTTAAGTTAAAGTGAGGAACATACTTTTAATGCAAAAAAACTATAAACACTTTTTTGTCGTATGAAAACTGAAAACAACTAATATGCAATAATAGATGGTGTTTGTTTCAGTTTATATAACCGGCTTGTACCGATGATTTTCAAAATAAGCCGCAACACAGTCTATATAAGCTAAAACAAACACCAACGCACTAACTAATTGATAACACAAACGCCGGCTATATAAGCTGAAACAAACACCTATACTGAGTAGTAAGTACTTAATTTTTGGTTATCAAAAACATGATTAACACCTTATTCGAATATATCTGCAACCTACTAATTGATAAACCAATGATTATGATGAACAACAACTGATGAACCAAAACTGATGAACAAAGAAACATAACAGCGTACATGTATCTAAAACATGATGAACAACAACTGGTTAACAAAAACAATAACTGATGGTTAAAATAAAAGAAAAAAAATGATGAACAATAATCAACAGTAAATGATGAACGTACTTTTATATATAACTTATGAACAAATCATGGTTTTATACCTTTAAAGCTGGTCGGTTTTGGAATCTTTTTGATCTCTTTTCTCCCAAGTTTTCACTGTCTGATTCTTCATATGTGCTTCCAGATTCTAAGAAATTTTAATAAAAATTATTAAAATCATATTATAAAAAATTAACTAAAAATAAACCGATTAACATAATCCTAATTTTATGCATTTAATTTTTCTTGTACTGTCAAATCTTCTATTCTTCATCATTTTCATTTGTTTGTTTATTTTTGAGTTTATTACTGCCTTGTTTCTAAAAATATGAATGGAAAACTAAAATTGAAACAAAATTAAAACATAAATGATTGACTTACCAACTTGTTTCATCTTTCGAGCAGAAATTCTGTATTTTAATCCCCAAATTTTTATCGGAAATACAAACCCTAGAAATACCAAAATTTTTATCGGTTTTAGAGAGTTTTTTGAGTGATCGGTTAGAGAGAAGAATAAATGAGACAGTTTTAGCGAGAGGAAGTGGGTTAACGCAGTTTTGTTTGTAAAATTACTTTTCTATCCTTGGGTTTGGTTAAAGACAGGATGGTTATGATCTAATTTGAATCACGACTGTGGGATTCTTTTTAGATGTAAATTGTATCAATCCAATGACAGAAATTACTTTTAGCCTTTTCAATTTGTATACCCTTTGCAAGGGATCACAACTCTTTATATGTCATACAAGCGAAGTATACGGTTGTGGTCACAACTCATAACCCCTCTTTGCCGTTTGATATTTTTCTTGGCCATAAATCGTTAAGCAATATTAGCAGAATTGAATGTTACAATCATTATTTCTGCAGAAGGTGATATCTATTTATTGGATTGTTCTCGACTATTATTACATGCAGAACGAGAACATGTCTGGCTAACTCGCTTTTATTGCTAAATTTCAGAAAGCAAGCACTTAAAATACACACTATGTTGGACACTAATTAAGCAAAACACACACTATCGAAGAAGATCTGTCCTCAAAATTTGCGTGTTTAGCCAAATTGAAGAAAAGTTCAACTTATGGATGTCCAAAGAAATGCAAAAAGAGTCAATAGAACACTAGTTACTGTCCTAGCGCATCACAAATATGGAAGAGCTTGCTTGTTGTCATGGTGGCAAATTATATGGTAATCTCGTGTTCTGCAATCAGTTTATTATAAACCATTAGTATATGTTTTAGTGATTTAGCACTTGACCTAGCTAGCAGTACATTGTAAAAGCAAATCATTGGCCTTTGCTTAATGCTAAGGATAAAATGATCTAAAACCATCTATAACATCATAGTTTTAATATGATTCTCCTTTATCTGTTAAAAAAAAAAAACCATTTAAATAAAGGGGTAATTATGTTTAAGTGAAAAGTTAAAGGATCAAAATAAATATATTGCACTACAGGGTTTTTGCATGAGATAGTCACTCTACTTCCAAAAAATATCTAATATACTCATTATGCCTTTCTCCTTTCTAAAATCAACACTCCACTAATAAAGCATTAAAGCCTCTTGTTTTAGTCACCACCATATAACCTGAACAGAATTTCAATAATAACCACCCATAATATACCCCAAAGCGAAGGTCCACCAGGGCACAGACAAGACTTTAACCCACACTTGTAGCAAAAAGAGCATCCACATCTGCAATATGTCATGTTTCATAAACGAGTTAGATTATCTTATATTTATATAAAAGATTACCATAGACAATAGAGTTAGAACCTGTTTTACAAAATAAGAAGTTATGAAATCACAAAACAGTTAACCATTCAAATTAATAGACAAGAACTGCCAAGTTGTATCTTTGTATACTAAAGCATCACAATGGTAAAACTTTGACAAGTTTATAAACTTAAGGAAATTACTAAATATAGCCCTAAAGGCTATGTATAAGATACTTAGACACGCATTAATGGCTTGTAACTTTAATACTAATTGCTCAACTCCTGCATTTAACCAACCCTATGTACAACAAATTATGCATATTTTTTTTAACATAGCCCTTAGGGCTATGTTTAGCAAAACCCTTTCTTAATATATCATGTCAAATCATAAACTTGTAAACCTCGTTAATTATGAAAATTTATTTGCATCATGATGTATACACCTTTAATTTCACAAAATGATCCACCAATCCCGCAGAATTAGAATACAAAGAGGTATGTATAGTATAAGATTTAGGAGACTTTAATTTCATGTCAATCGATATGAAATAGAAGTTCACTGTGATTGAAATATATGTATAAAAGAATAAAAGAAAACTAAAACTTCTTATGGGTCATATATCTTGAACCTTTCATTATACACTTATCATTAAACCTTCAATAATAGTGATCCTTTTATGTATTACTAAAGCTTCCTTTAATGTATTTTTGTCCATTTAACGACTTAGTAAACAAACGAATAAACACGAAGAACCTTATTTTGTAAAAAAAAAAAAAAAAAAAAACGAAGAACCTTATTTTGTTAAAAATACATGAAAAGGATAATTTGTTTCATTTATGCATTCGTGTTTGTTTGTTTCTATTTACACTTAAACAGAGAAACACATACAAGGTCTCGTTCATGTTCTTTCGCTATGCGTTACAGACCTAGTAACCTTTTCAAATTGGTTAATCTACAACAAATTAAACGTGACATACATTCTTAAACTTAGCTACAGGCTATATAGCAAAAAATAACTTAGATATTTAAACAAGATTGGTTAAATTATAAGCCTTGGTTTTGTTTCACCATGTTTATTTCTATAGTTTTTCACATGTAACCAATCATGTTTAAACCGCATATTTAACTATTCATGTTTAATTTATAGACCGTATCACAGAGACGGAACTTAGAAGGACCGAGGGGTTGTGGCCTCTCAAATTCAGCGTGGTGTATATAGGCACTCTGTATAAATATTTTGACACTCTGTATAAATGGTTTTAGTTATTTTTATACAAAAAATTCAGCGTGACGTGGTGTATATTGGCCCTTTAAAATAAATACTTTTCAAGTTAGCCCCCCACCAAGCTAACTCCACCAACAACGTTTGTTGTGTCCCTGCTATATCATATTCATTATCTGTGTGTGATAGAGGAAGGAGAACAAACCTGCATCTAATATGGTTGCAACCCCAAATACGTTCAACAACACGCCTACACACTGGACACCTTTGCCACTTTTTCGCCCTACAAAGAGCACGTAAAGCAACGTCACCTCTCTTCTCCTGAATCTCTTTGCAAGAATACCCATCATGCCAAGCTACCTTACACTCAAAACAAAAAGGTTGATCGCAAGAAGGACACACACATCTCTTTGGATTGTCATCACACTCGGACAAAATCAATTCCGAACATTCAATGTTAGGGCAATAAACCCTTTCAACCAAGGACACCGCTGCTTCACATAACTTATCACACCACTTATTAAACAGTTGGTATGTTAATCTAGGGCGGCAAGATAAGGGATCAAGAGGACGAGAGCATGTGGTTGCAGGACATGTAATATCTGAAACATTCTCATCGAGTTTACCTTGAATGTATCTACTCATACAATTAGTGCAAAACCGGTGTGCGCATTCATGACCATTCTTGAATATGCTGCTTAGCCTCACTTGTTCGAAACAAATCTCGCACATGATGGTTTCTTCTTCCTCTTGGACAGCTTGCTCAACTTGATCTTGATAAGGGTATTGTGACTTTAGTTGGCTCCTTAGTATTGCTTTCCCCATCAAAAGTTCTTCATGCCGAACTAAATCTAAACTAGGGTTTTGTGAACTTGCATCCCTTATCGAATAAGGACAATTCTTTTCTTGAATTGGCTCAAGAACTCGAGTAGGGTTTTCTGATATTACTCGTCCTCTAAGAATAATATTACTCATCGAATAAAGAGAACTCCACATCGTTATAAAATCTTGGAATATTGTTCGTCGATAGGATTTATATAATGGTTTTGATAAATACAACTAAAGATTTCGAATGAATAACTTACATAAATACGTAATATATAAATCAAATAAGATTGAACTAGGTTATATTGAATGGAAACCTGCATGAGAAAAGGAAAGAGAATAATTACATAAAGAATGGAAACAATCCAAGAAGATATGTCATCGTTTTTATTAATTAATTCTTCTACACAAATAAGAGCCAAGAAAGATATACAAGAGCTGAACCTTGCGTTTTATACATTTTACCTCTGAATAAAAATCGCATTTGTAGGCAACTGATCACTTATTGGAAGTACTGTTGTTTAGAGCTGCAAAGACTCGAGCTTTTATCATGCTATTTGGGATCTCAAATTAAGGTTAAGAGGGTCGAGAGTTAAGCTACTTGTTTTTATTAATCGACAATGGATTTATGTTCCATAATCGCAAAATAGGTCCCTAACATGAATAATAATAAAGCAATAAGATAACTAACCGTGCTTAAAAGTTGAAGTCGTGTCACTAAAAAAGTCGCTAATTGGCTAAGTAGTTATGTCCTAATTTATGTTTTCAGTTAAATATCTTCATAGTTAAACTAAAATAAAAAATAGAACGACATATGAAAAAAGATACCTGATTTTTTTTGAGGATTAGCTTTGATAAATGATAATGTTTAGTTAAACGATGATATATATATACGGAATCACAAACAATGAGTGAATAAAAAATGGCGCTTGGATTATTTGGGAATTGGACTCTACATGGATTTAGCAGCACATGTTCCATATAACATTGTATTGAGTTTAAAGTTGGGCTCTATAATTAATATACTAACTGGATTAAATTTGAGACCCTTATAACACATTAGCCCCTTACACTATATATACATCGTTGCTTACGAGTTTGCCGCAACAACTGAACAAAACTATCTGGACCGTTTAAATTTATAAACGCATTCAATCTTGGATGTGTTAATGACGATTTTAGATAGCCGTTGTGATGGTGGGGCCGCTGAATGAAAGAAACCAAACAAATCACAAATAACAAGGAATTGATAAAACCCGCAAGATGCTTAAAACGAGACTTAAAAGAGAAAACACTATTTTCTTATTTAATAATTCATGACTGTCTTCAAACATAAACATATTACAATTACTTTTACTCTAATAGAGTCTTGGAAAGAAACCTAAAATCTTTTCTAAAACTAATAATAAGGAAATAAATTATGACTTACAACTCTTCATAATTTAAACAAATCTATATATAAAATAACATAATGAGTCATATTATAAGATAGATTATAACAATTATAAATTATCATCTTTACCCTTCTAGAGAAAGTCAATATAGAATTATATTTGTTATATAACCAATTAATCAATCATACCATTTATTTTTTAATTAAAATATAAAGAATAAACCACCCTTTTAAAAATTAATATCTCACAAACCGTTAATCGTTACGCCAAAAATCATATGATCATTTAATTAAATTATTCTTCATAGATATGCATTGTTATATTTTGATTTAATTTTTAAAAAATTCGCCCGTAAAATCACATGATTTGTAAAATCACATGTGATTTCTCAAAATCATATGTGATTTGATTTTTACGAATCACATGTGATTTTACAAATCACATGTGATTTTTCTCGGACGAACTTAAAAAAAAAAGTTCGTCGAAGTATATAACAATGCATATCTATAGAAAGATAATTTAATTCTCGCCATGATAGTGTATTTTTGTACCTTGAAGATTTCATCGCTTGCAAGATATGTTGTTTTAAATAAATGATGAATGTGATTGGTTAATGGGTTCTATGACAAATTGTCTATATGGATCTCAACTCACCCTTCTATCTTCTTAAAAGAATTGACTTGACTTGTGTGTTGATCAAGAACCGGTATGAGTCAAGAGCTAGAGCTCGAACATGCCCTGTGATCATTCTCTCCTCTAGAAAAAGACTCCATCAAGTCTTATATTTCCACGGCTTATCTACTGGGAATCATGTTCCATATTTCCAACTCATTCGATAAGATTATTCAAGTCATAGAAAACTAGAAGGGGAGTTGAAGAGTTTTACGGATTAAAACTTCGCTTTTAAAATGTTTAGATCAACTTATGGCAATCTATTTGATGTTCGACATTGATAGGATAAAGAAATAATATAATACGAGTAAGAGTAAAGAAACATAAAACCATGACATAAGTATTTATAGTGGTTCGACTACAAGATCACATTCTTTGCCCTACTCCACTCCCCTGCACCCAACTCGAGAGTTTGGAAACACTACACCACAAGCTCCCGATCTCGAGGAGAAACCTTCACAACATCACTTACATTCTTTCCGTAACGGCTAAATACGGGTTTTTCCACAAGCTAGAACCAAACCTACATCGTTTCACAATGTCGCTACATTCTTTCCAAGATGAAGTTAAATACCGTGTTCTTCCACAAGGTAGAACATATATCAATTATCTATTCGACAAACATGGATAAGATGCATCATGTTTGAAAACAATTAATCAAAACCTGCATAACCTGAGTGAGTATACTTTTTTGAACAATGCGTAAGTATACCAATAGCAAATATAGGCATTACAACAAAGAATATCACATAACATATATCTTTACAAGAATCATGGTGCTTTATCTTCAAATAAAAATTTAAAAAGCGTCTTCTTTCCTCATGACCAAATATGCCACCAAGATCATCTCCTCGAGCTTCTTCATCATCGAGTTCATGGATCGTGTCCTTTTCGCTTCTTTCATTGCAATCATACCCTTCTTTCTCCTCTTCTCCAAATTTACGGATGATGCCTCCTATTATACTCGTGAAGTCCTTCCCGCATCAATTACCCAAATTTATCTTTCATAACAACAAGTGGATCTTTATCAACCGCCTTCGACCCTTTATATCCTTCTAAGTAAACCGTATAAATTTGATATTTATTTGTAACATAGAATATTCTGGATGCTTTAAAAGCAAAACATTTAACTTATCGAGTAATCCAAAATCCATCCTAAAATGACCAAGTTTCATGATTGCCGCCTTATTCCATAACGTGAATCGAAAGAAACTCATGTAACAAACCGATGGTTCTCTTCTAATTCTCGACCCGCCTACTAACGACTGTGATATGTATAAGGTGAAATGTAAGAAAATGAATCAAATTCACGAAATTTCTCCCATGATTTTACCCAAGTTGAGCGTAACCAACATGTGACGATGGATTGGAACCCTTCTTTGAGCTATTTTATCAATGGCGAAACGCCAAGTCTTGGTCCCACTTAATGAGCTCAATTTCCATCGAACTTTTCTTCCACTATAATTTATCACTCGGAACATATCAAGATACTTAGGTATGATTCTTATCATATGATCATCTGGCAATCCTAAGCTTCTACCAACTTCATTAAGTCTATGATTCGCAACCATCATTAACAACTTAGCTAATCTCTCAACAACTACCGGTTCTTGCACATCTCTTACTTTTTCTTCGTCTTGTATTACAAACATCATATTTTTAGTTATCCGGCAATAGATTCATCCTTTTCAAGATACATTTCAAAGCAACATGGGTATTTCTTAAGCCAATTTAAAGCTTTCCCTTTCTGGAAGAAATTAACAGACGCCACCTGATCAAGACACCACAAGATTATGTTTTTAATTTGGTTATTTACAATCCATCGGCGGTTTCGAAAGGTTTATGGATATAAATTAATATACGTATGACAGGATTCAAACACGAGACTTCATGATTGCACACATTATGTATGAGAATAAATGTAAAAATAATTAATATATAAAATGTTATATTTAATTTTTGAATCACAAATAAATAAATACTTAATGACCGTTAGTACTTAACAGTAATTGACTAATGACCGTTAAACGTTAAAGAGATACAAATATCAGGAAACAAGGCAAGAAGTTCTAGAAACCCCTTGGGTTCCAATATTCTAGGCCTCTTGTATTCATTCATTCTAATCCTTGATCCTTATGCTTAAGCCGATCGTGAACCCCCTAAACCCTTAGGGTCGATTTTCTTAAGTTCAACAAAAGTGTTTGGTTTGTTTGTGATTCAAGAACCTAGATTTTCTCATTGATTCGCTAGTAATACGTTTGTACAAGAACGAAGAGAAAATACACTTGTGTTTGCACATCTTGGGGTTCAACTTCTTTGTTTAGGTCGACATACACAAACCCTATTTGATTAGGGTTTTGGTTCTTGGTTCTTGATTACCGCTGTGTTTGTATTTTCTTAAAGGTACGCATCTATTTAAATTTGGTTAATTAGTTTACAAGTATTAGATCATTTGCTTTCGCTATTTGCTTTGATGATGTTTATGCTTTATAAGTGTTATGTGATTCATAAACCCAACAATTTCTAGTTAAGGCCGCTTCGGATCGTGGTCCTTTTCATTGACCAAAGAGAAAATCTCCGAGTTTGCACATAAATACGATCACCATTTTCCCATTTGTATCTTCATTATGTTATCAATAACTAACCCCTTTAAGACAACAAATAACATAGTGAAAAGAATATACAAGCTTCTCATTTCATAAGCTAAAGTAGATACATAATGATAAAATTACAGAACAAACATATAAGTTTGCATCTTATTTATAAGAAGCTTAACCGCAAATAAGTGTTGGAAAATTTAGTGCACTTGTGGGATTAGTTCACACCTTGTAATGGGTTAGAGGTACGGAGTGTACACCCATAAGGTCCATGAACACCCGACTCTATAGTGGTTTGTATTGGTAGTGCTTGGTGAAAGTATCGCTGTGGTTACCATCGATTATCGTGTTTCCACCG
The DNA here is from genome assembly GCA_022545495.1 of Chrysanthemum lavandulifolium. Lineage (NCBI taxonomy): Eukaryota > Viridiplantae > Streptophyta > Magnoliopsida > Asterales > Asteraceae > Chrysanthemum > Chrysanthemum lavandulifolium. The sequence goes on from CM040242.1 coordinate 32,557,592, forward strand.
GCAAGATTTCCATCGATCGTTGTTTCCACCGGGTGTTTCCACCGTGGTGTTTCACCAAGTAGTGTTTACATCAAGCAGCGGTGTTTCCACCAAGCAAAGGTAACCACCGATAGCACTATGAAAGTACCGATGATAGTACCGCTTGTAACGGCTTTGACCTATTCAAGTGGCGCTTAAACCGCATTATGACCACGCTTAATTGGTCATGTAACCACTAACGGCTATAATGGGGATAATTATGAGGCTATTAATGGGCCGATTAATACTCATAATTCCATTGACTAGCCAAGAGTATTTTCCTATAAATAGGAGATCCGCTTTTATGATGAACACAGATGAAAAACGCTTGAAAACAATACAAAAAACATAAACACTTATTAGCGAAAGGGTTATAGAATTGTGCCTAATTCTCTAACTACATTTGGTCTTATCCCAAGTAGATATTCGTGATACCCGTGCATTAGGGTCGAATAGTTTACTTTGGAAAGTGATCACACGATTCCAAGTGATATCCGTAACCACCTAGTGGTATTTGTTATCACGACCTTTGTTTGTTTCTCACGAATAGTTGCATATTTCTCGCCGAATTGATTATCTTACCCCGCCGCCGAGTCATACCCCAACAATCAAAGTAAACTATTTTGTGATAATCAATGGCAACCGCCGCAATGAACACATGGCTTCAAACTTTGCCAAGCTTGATAAGTTTGAAGGGTGGACTTTAGGAGGTGGCGTAAGAAGATGCACTTCTTGTCACAAGCATGAGTGTGGTGTATGTGCTAACCACACCAATTCCCGATGATGGTGATGATGCCACCGTGGAGCGATCGAGGAGGAGCAAATGGGAGAATGATGACTACATATGCAGAGGCTTAATTCTCAATGGTATGTCCGATTCTCTCGCTTGATATTTATCGTAACATTGAATCTTCCAAAGAACTGGGACTCCTTGGATGCCAAATATATGGTCGAGGATGCATCAAGTAAGAAGTTCCTTGTTAGTAATTTCACAAATTACAAAATGACCGATTCAAGACCGCTTATGGAACAATACAATGAACTTCTTGGAATACTTGGAAGGTTTACACAACATAATATGCACATGGATGAGTCTATTTCGCCTCTTGTGTAATTGACAAACTCCTCCTTCTTGGAAAGATTTCAAGCATACCTTGAAACATAAGAAAGAGGAGTTAACTCGTTGAGTTGGGCCATCATCGCGCATTGAGGAATCTCTCAAAGTGCGTGATAATGACAAGCCAAAGAGTAGCAATGCTATCGGTGCATCTGTTGTCAATATGGTGGAGCATAATAACTCCACCGTGTACAATGACAACAAAGGCAAACGCAAATATCATGATAACACAAGGCGATCCTAACAAGAAGGCAACACCTACTTGTTGGAAATGTGGCAAACCGGTCACATTAAAAGGGACCGCAAGGGTGTTAAAGTTGGTGGTAAAGCCAATGGATCGTGCACTAATGGTTCGTGGAGTGGTGGTTCTTCCAACTCACCGAAAGGTCGAATATGGTTAATAAGTCTTTTCGATTTATTATGTTACATATGTATCTCGAATCTCATTATGTGCGTGATGATGATGTTGCGTGGTGGGTTGACTCGTGCAACAGCTCATGTGTGCAAAGATAGAAGTCGGTTCAAGACTTATGAGTCACCGAATGATGGTTCTATTCTTCACATGGGAAATGAGTCAACAACCTTGGTGCATGGTCATGGTTGTGTAGATCTTAAGTTTAGTTCGAAAGATTGTAACTTTGTTTAATGTTATTCATGTTCCCGATATAAGGAAGAACTTGGTTTCAAGTAGTGTTTTGAATAATCATGGATATAAACAAGTTATTGAATCGATAAATTTGTCTTGTCTAAATGTGGTGTTTTTATTGGTTTTGGTTATTTATGTAATCAAATGTTCAGCTTAATGTTTCCACCGATAGTTTATCCGCTTCCACCGATAATGTTAATTCACCTTTGTGACCACCACCGACCGTGACCGACTCTACCCTTTGGCATGCTAGACTTGGCCATGTACACTATAAGAGAATGCAAGATATGTCTAAGGATGGGTTAATCCCAAGATTTGACATGGACACCGAAAAGTGTAAAACTTGCATGTTGACCAAGATAACCAAGAAACCTTTTCGTGGTGTTAGTCGTGAGACTAAGCTCTTGAGCTTATACACAATGACTGTGTGATTTGCATGCTACTCCATCTTTGGGGAATAAGAAGTACTTTGTGACATTTATTGATGATGCTTCTAGGTTTTGTTATGTTTATTTGTTACATACTAAGGATGAAGCATTAGATAAATTCAAAGTGTTTAAAACCAAGTTGAATTACAACTGGGTCTTTGATCAAAAGATTAAGGACCGATAGGGAGGTGAGTACATGGATACTCAGATTTTCATCTGTTGGTATAATCCATGAAACGATCGCCTTTATACTCCTCAAAGAAATGGTATTTCGAAAGGAAAACAGGTGTCAAGGAGATGGTTAATTCCATGTTGTCCTATTCAGATCGAGTCAAGGGTTCGGGGTGAAGCTATGTTAACAACTTGCTATTTATTAAATAGGGTTCCCAACAAAAGGAACAAGGTTACCCTTATGAACTCGACTAAAAGGAAACCCAACCCGAACTATCTCAAGGTTTGGGGTTGTAGGGTCATGTAAGACTCCCGATCCAAAGTTGAAAACTTTGGGTGAAAGAGGCATTGATTGCATCTTTGTTGGATATGCCGAGCATTCCAAGGCTTTTAGGTTCTATGTTATTGAACCTAATGAATATGTTTCGCTTAACTCAATAATTGAATCAAGGGATGCAAACTTTGATGAGAATAGATTCTCATCGCCCCTAGACCAAGTATGAGGATTCCTAATGGAACTCATGACACCGTGTATCGAGGTCCTCGATGATGAACCATCATGGTCCCCGATGAGGTTGTGGTTCAACAACCCGAACCTATGCTTAGAAAGAGCAAAAGGTTCGGACTCCAAAGTCATTTGGACCGAGTTTCAACTCATATTTAGTTGAAGGAACAAGGATGAGGTCTCGCACCAATACTCCTATTGCTTCATTGTTGAGGATGATCCCAAGACATTTGAAGAAGCAATGAAGTCCCGTGATATTGCTTTCGAAAGAAGCAATCAATGATGAGATGGATTCCATCATGGGCAACAACACTGGGTGTTGGTTGATCTACCACCGTTGCAAACCTTTGGGTTGCAAATGGATTTTCAAAAGGAAAATGAAGGTAGATGGAACTATTGAAAAGTTCAAGGCTAGACTAGTCATTCAAGGCTTTAAACAAAAGTCGTGGATAGACTATTTTGATACTTATGCCCCGTGGCTCGTGACGCACTATAAGATCGCCGATTGCTTTGGCATCTATTCACAACTGATTATTCATCGATGGATGTGAAGACAACTTTCTTGAATGGTGAATTGAAGAGGAGGTTTATATGAACCAACCTCGTGGCTTCATCATGCCCGCAATGAAAACAAGGTGTAAACCGATTAAGTCTCTTTATGGACTTAAGCAGCACCTAAGCAATGGCATCAAAATTTGATGAAGTGGTTTTGTCTAGTGGTTATGTTCTTAACCAAGTCGACAAATGTGTATATAGCAAATTTGATGAATCTGTAAAGGAGTCATCATTTGTCTATATGTTGATGACATGTTGATCTTTGGCACCGACCAAAATCAGTTGACCGACAAAGGAATTTTTGTCATCAAGGTTCTCCATGAAGGACATGGGGAGGCCGATGTTATCCTTGGTATAAGGATTAAACATGAAAGTAAAAGAATTTCTATCTCTCGCCTCATTATATTGAGAAGGTGTTGAGGAAATTCAATTACTTTGATTGTACTCCGTGAGTACACCTATGGATACTTGTGAGAAGTCGATGCCTAATAATGGCAAAGTCAGTATCTCAACTTGAGTATTCTAGGTAATTGGTCGCTTGATGTATGCCATGACTTGTACAAGACCCGATATTGGTTTTGCAAAGGGAAAATTGAGCAGTATACTAGTAATCCTAGTGCTCATCATCGCAAGCGCTCAAAGGGTATCAAGTATTTGAAGAGAACTATGGATTATAGTCTCTCATATATCGTTACCCATCGTTGTTGGAAGGATACACCGATGCAAGTTGGATCAAGAACATCAAGACAATTCGCCTACCAAAGGTCGGGTATTCCTACTTGGTGGAGGTGCAATTTCTTGGGCATCCAAGAAGCAAACTTGCATCACCGCTCAACAATGGAATCAATTTGTGGCTTTAGCAACACCGGTAAAGAAGTCGAATGGTTGAAAACTTGCTTTTTGAGATTCCATTGTGGCCTAAACCTATAGCACCTATTTCTATCCGCTGATAGTGCAACTACATTGGCTAAGGCTTATAGCCGATGTACAATGGTAAGTCTAGACACTTAGGTGTCGTGCATAGCATGATTCGTGAGCTTATCATGAATGGGGTGGTATCTATAGAGTTTGTTAGATCTCAACAAAACTTAGTCGATCACTTGACGAAGGGATTAGCTAGAGACTTGGTTATAAAGTCTCGCTAAAGGGATGGGTTTAAGTCCAACTTAGTCATCGAATGTTAGGACACCCAACTCCTCCTAAGGAAACTTGGGAGCCGAGTTCAATGTGGAAAGTCGAACATTCAAAGGACTGAGCACATGTTTTATTTACATCCCAAGGTTGTGCTCGTAACTCACCGAAAGGAGGATGAAGTCTTTACTTAATGGTTAATTTTCTTTGAAAAGTGCTTGGCAGAGCATGACTAAAGAGGAACCACCTATGTAAATGTTGAAGTTTTGCCGCTCAGAAGCTTTGGACTTTAGCTTCTACAACATTTATGAATTTGGATATGGACACATGGCTTGTATAGTGTCGAGTCGATAAGTGTTTGAAAGCTTGTGTGTAGTTATCTTCGTGTATTCAAATGGGTTGAAGGGTTCAATTCTTAGAACACCCCGATTCTCGAATATTTGAACGTAATTACTAAGATGGAAATTCAACTCGTGACATTTTCATTTATGCACATGTTTTGCTTGATGTTTGTTTTCATGCAAAGAAGTGAACTAAATTGGGGAGGATTGTTGGAAAATTTAGTGCACTTGTGGGATTAGTTCACACCTTGTAATGGGTTAGAGGTACGGAGTACACCCATAAGGTCCATGAACACCCGACTCTAATAGTGGTTTGTATTGGTAGTGCTTGGTGAAAGTATCGCTGTGGTTACCATCGATTATCGTGTTTCCACCGGGCAAGATTTCATCGATCGAAGCAATCGTTTCCACCGGTGGTGTTTCACCGAAGTAGTGTTTACATCGGCGTGTTTCAATCAAGCAAAGTGTAACCACCGATAGCACTATGAAAGTACCGATGATAGTACAACTTGTAACGGCTTTGACCTATTCAAGTGGCGCTTAAACCGCATTATGACCACGCTTAATTGGTCATGTAACCACTAACGGCTATAATGGGGATAATTATGAGGCTATTAATGGGCCGATTAATACTCATAATTCCATTGACTAGCCAAGAGTATTTTCCTATAAATAGGAGATCTGCTTTATGCATGAAAATAGAGAAAAACCACGCTTGAAAACAATACGTAAAACATAAACACTTATTAGCGAAAGGGTTATAGAATTGTGCCTAATTCTCTAATCGCATTTGGTCTTATCCCAAGTAGATATTCGTGATACCCGTGCATTAGGGTCGAATAGTTTACTTTGGAAAGTGATCACACGATTCCAAGTGATATCCGTAACCACCTAGTGGTATTTGTTATCACGACCGCTTGTTTGTTTCTCACGAATAGTTGCACATTTCTCATCAAGATTGATTATCTTATCAAGTAATACTAAACTAAGAATGTTCTAGATAAACATAACTTTCCATAAATGTTGTAACATAACCGCTTTTAAGTCTTTGCGAAGATTTTGACACAAGCAAGATTTTGACCTTCACTTAAGCAAGATTTTGACTCTCTTTAGCACTTTGACTTTCTTCAAGACTTTATATCCCAACAATCCTCCCTAACTTGAATTCTACTTGCTTGATTTCAAGTTCCTTTGTATCTTCATCTTTAACATCTTTGTCTTCAAGGAAAGATTGTGTCTTTATCTTCGATTTGTCTTTGTACTCTCGTGCTTGTATCATCATCATCAAAGTAGTCTTTATAAGCAATCCTTTTCAAAGAATCATTATCGAACCTTCATCTTTTCGAATCGAATAACATATGGCAAATTGTACATCATATCACAAAGTTTCATCTATTCTCATCACTTCCGGTGTGTTAACTCAGAAGAGGTGAATCATTGCAAATTTAATGGATTTTGATGTCTCTTTACCAAAGCCATTAACTCGGGAGTAGCCAATGTTTAGTGTGTAAAACCATGGTACATTGATAACCATATGACTTTTAGCAAATCATCAACTATCAATGGATTTGTTAAGTCTTTACCAATAGCCGCTTGCTTTTGGACTAGTTAGTTCTTGCAACCATAGTGAACTAATTACCATATAAATGGTTTTTCCACACCTTTACCACACGTCATTTTCTTGTGGGCTAGCCAACTCTTCACTATTAGAGATATGGTGAGTTGAAAACCATGTAAATTGTCAACTAAAAATGGATTTGATAATCACATCAGAGCCGTACCCACATGATGAGTCAAACTCTTTCTTGTTTATAAAACATGGTGAGTTGATTACCATCAGATGTTGTTCTCAAAACAATTTGTTGCTGATAACTTTGTGCTTCAAAAAAATGTTTTGCACATTACAAAAATTGCTTATTTATTTTCATTAAAAGACTTTTACTGGTTTAAGCTGCAAGCAGTACTTTGATAAAGTACTGTTTGTCCAGCAGTACTTTAAATAAAGTACTGATTTTTCAAAAGATTTATGTAAATTAAAAATCATACCAGTCTTTATGCATCATCATCAGCCATATTTGTCCATTTGATGAATAATTCAATGACCATAAGAGCTGTGTCATTCTCTTCTTCAACCTCCATTCCCTTGATCTAGCATCCTGATCATAAGATCCCTTGTGAGTGGATACCTTCTTTCTGCTAACATGTGGATCATGGTCCCATCTTCTAGCTCCAAAACATGCACCCATTCTTCAAGGAATCTCCACTAGTAATATCCTGCACTTCTTGGTTATTCCAAATTGCATCGTTTTGTTTCTTCGCTTCCCGATGGTTATGAGATCTCCCAAGAAGACTATGCCAATTCCATTTGATGGAATGTGTTCAAAATACTCTTGCACCAGCTTGGTATAAATGAAACATATCCTCTCTATTGATCATGTGCAATATATCCCATAGCGTATTAAATACTCTAAAACTCTCATATTCTATGGAACATAAGATAGTCTCCTTCCTTTGATTCTACAACTTCAAAAGTAGACATCTTTGACTTCTTTTTCTCAACATATTTGGACATAGGATGCTCAAAATCTACAACTCTAAGATAATTCCTCACTCATCAACATTCATCTCAATTGTATCTTCTTTGATGGTTGTTCATCTTTAGTTGTTCTTTTTCTTTTAAACTTTTTCTAGCATCCTCATTCTTCTTATCATTCATCAAAAGAAATAATACATTCTACATCTCTTTGATAAGCTTCTATAACAGCATTATACAGATCTTTCATCTCTATGTATTTCAACTTATGCAGACCTGTATATCCTCTTCCCTTTAGATAGGTCATCACAGCATTTCTTTCCTTAGCAATACTCTGAGGTCTTCTAGGTATAACTGCTGGCTTTTCTGGTATAGCAACTGCAGCATCAAATTTGGCTTGTAGCTTCCTAGCAGCTTCTTCATTTTAAGCCACTTCAAGAGCTCTTAATTCAGCCAACGTAAGCTTCTTTTTCTTCTTCTTCTTTGTTTCTACCAGAATACCTTTACCTTTGTCTTTAGGATCTAAAACAGGTTGAGAGGATTGCAAGACTTGAGGTTGTTCTTCAACTCCAGGGATACTAACACCTCTTGGTCTTGACATATTTTGCAATATCTCGAGCAATACCTCATCATCACTTGCGTGATGTTCCACTTTAGATGTATCGCCTTCCTTCTTGCAAGACTGTTGATGGACAAGCTTCTTCTTCAAAGTTTAGGGTTCTTGGTGTAATAAGATCTTGCCTATAAGTTCCTTGAATAGCAGTACTTGATCACCAAAGACTTTGAACATCAAGACCTTGATCACCGAAGATTTTGTACACCAAAGACCTTGAGGCTCAAGATTTTGAACTTGAACATCAAGATCTTTGAGGCTCAAGACTTGAGGCTCAGATTTCGACTTCTTTATCTTCCTTTGTAACTCATCAAAAGTATCGCCTTCTTCATAGGTTCGAGCATCTTCATTCAAATTTTCTTGCTCCAAATTCCTCCCCAATTGGAATGAAGAATGCTTGTGAATCTTTTTGCCTTTAGAAGCCTTCTTAAACTTCTTTCCTTTATTCATTTGAGACTTGACCCACAATCTATGATGTTGAACTAATGGCCATACAAAGTTCTTCAATCTTCTAAACTTGTTGTTCAACTTCATCAGTTGTGCAGCTTGAGCTTCATAGTCTTTCTTTAATCTCAAAAGTTCTCTTGTCAAAGCATAAGTATCTAAAACCTTACCCCCAGAAACCATATATCCCTCATCTCCTCCAGATGTTTGAGACCCATCTGTGGAAGTATAATCATTGGGAGAGGATGGTGGGTTGACCTCTGGTTCTGAATCATTATGCGCAATATCTTGCAAAGATGCAGTTGGTGGAGATGCAGTACCTTCTTGTGAAGCAGTACGTTGAGAAGGAGAAGCAGTACCTTCCCTTGAAACTGAAGGTTCATGTTCTTCACTTATAGCGCCTTCATCTCTAACAGCTTGGACAACTTCCATCATCTTAGTAGTCAAGGTGTATCCTTACGAAAAATTTATCACTCTTCCTAGCTATGAAAGTGAACACCTTTGGTGGAAGTACAACAACGGTAGCAAGCTTGAAGGTTTAGGTACATCCTGTCGCTTGTTCAAAAATAGTTGAACAAAACGAGGATACATGAGGAATGGTGATCCATTGAGATGTGAGATAGCATATCGTAGAAAACTAGAAGGGGTTGAATAGTTTACCAATTAAAACTTTGTTTTGAAACTTATTGAAAGATCAATTGATATTGATCTTGGATATGTTGATGAAATATGCAAGCAATATGTAAAGAGTAAATAAGGAAAGAAATGATCAAACCACAACAAGTTGTTTATAGTGGTTCGGTCTACAAGGACTCTTTTTCCTGCCCTACTCCACTCCCCGAGTCTCACACTCGAGAGTTTAACTTCACTAGTCAACAAGCTCCTTTCACCGGCGGAGAAAACCTTTACACTTCGCTACACTATATCCGACACTAAGCTAGATGTCGAGTTCTTTCCAAGGGTACAACTACTCCCACACACAATGTATTTTGAGGACTAATGTTGGGATATGAAAGTCTTTGACAGCTAAAGTAATCAAGATTTACAAAGTATCGCAGAATAGCAAAGAACCGGAGAAAGTCAAAGAGTCAAAGTATCGCTAATGATAAAGTCAAAGCACGCATACGAAGGTCAAAGTCGCAAGAGTTAAAGAACTGTCTATTCGCTTATGGAAAGTCTTGTAATTCTAGAATAGATTACTTGTCGCATAAGGATACATTATTGTAAACCGACTAGGGTTATCCTTGAGCCTATAAAATGATCCCTAGATTGGCATTAGAGATACGAATTCACAAATCTTAGAGTTTACGATTACAAGTTGTTTAGAGTTTAGAGAGTTCGATAATCTTAGAGTTGTTAAAGTATCTCGCATAAGAAGCGATTTAGAGTTATTAATAAAGTTGTGTGGTATCGAGCTTGTGTGGAAACTATGACTAAGAAGAAAACCGATTTCAACAAACCCTAAAGTTGTCGATCGATTCTATTCCACCACCTTCTATCACCTCAATGAGGATTCCAAGCCATCAAAAGGGTGAATATGACTTATGGTGTATGAAGATGAGGCGCAAGACATTGCCATTACTGCATCATGCTTTATGGAATGTAATTGTCAATGGTAATGAAGTAGTTCCAGAACTCGCATATCATTGGACAACCTATAGCACCTAAAGCAGTCCGCCAAAGAAGAACTTTAAGGAATCAAGAGAAGGCACTTAATATTCTCTTGTCTCGCCATTCGGATGGTCATCTTCTCAAATTTCATGATGCAAAAGATGCTAAACAACTACGACCGCTCTCAAGACCGATTTTAGGGAATGAAGCTTCTAAGAAGATGCACAAATCAATAAACAACACTTGAAACTTTCACTTGGGTGAAAGAGAGTCTTGATGTTGCATATGATAGGTTTCAAAATATTCTCAACATGTTGGAACTATACAAGGCGGAAGTATCATTGAAGATGCTAATCTGAAGTTTCTAAGGAGTTTGCCATCTACATGGCATGTTATTGCTATAATGATCGGGAGGACAACCGTGTTTGGATGTCATGGACTTTGATGATCTCTACAACCATCTAAAGGTGTATGAGCACGAGATGAATGGTCAAACAAGTTCTAAGTCTCACAGATTGCTTTTCTATCATCTAAAAGGGCGATTACTTCCAAAGTATCTTGCTTCTCCAACTCAAAGCAATTGTGACTCAGCACTCTTGTCTTGTATGTCGCCCCACCCATGCTCAAGAAGCACTACCACCTCCTACTATGTACTCAGATGAAGTTGTGTGTTCCTTCTTTGCTCAATGGGCTTCTTTACACACCACCTATGAAGAAGATCTCTCAGATCAAGAGGATGCTTTGGAAGAAATTGATATAAGGTGGCAAGTAGCAATGATTACCAAGGATTAAGAAGTACATGAAGAAAACAGAAAGAACATTGATTTCAAGCCAAAACAGGGAATCACTTTTGAAAAATAAAAGATTGAATGCTTCAATTGTCAAAAGATCGACACTTTGCAAGGGTCTGCAGTGCTAAGTATCAAGCAAATAGGATGACCGAAAACCAAAGCCGGAACTCAAAGAAATCCTTATTACTAAAACCAAAGCTTTGGTTGCTCAAGAAAGTTTATCGAGGTTGAATGGAGTCTTGAGTTTGATGATGAACCAAGAACCCATCCGATGGTTGCGTGGAGGAAGAGGTTGAAGATTCGTGGAAGAACTGACCTGAGCTTTGCTTTTGATGAGGAATCAACATGCCGCTTTGGAACCCAGAGACCGCTCAGAGGATTTGATTGGAGCTTGAGTCCAAGATGATCCTGTCATTACTTGCTATGGTAGCTACATCACCAAGTTCATCTCCTATCTCCGAGGTATGCTCAAATTGTCATGATTTCTATCAAAATTGCTACAAAACTATGTGTTTGAAAGAGACAATTGTGTTAAGGCTAGGTCGAGGTAGCGAGTTATCAAATTACTTTAGAGTCTTTGGAAGCTAAAATTATAACATGAAAATAATGAAATGGCTTGGTGAAAAGTATGAACAACAGATTACCGCTAAAACTCAATGAATGGAAACTAAACTCAAAATTGCTGAAATTGAGAAACCACTAAGGAAAGAGATAATCATTAGCTAAGTTTGATGCCCGGAAAGAATCAGCTTGTCTCATGTTGCTTATGTTGAAAAACAGAAGAGCTTACATTAGAACTGGCTTAGGATTTGGCATGGACTTTACTAACATAGAGAGAACACATCTAGTGATTAGGATGCCTTAGACTTAGAAGATGTGACCACTAGTGATGATGAACTCATTAATTATGTAGACACATCTAGTAATGAGGGTTCAATTAGTGATTCACCTCCGAGCTTAAGAAAGACAAAGGTTATCATCTTGCTCCACATCCAGCTGGTAGTCATCAACCCATAAGACCCGATGTTTCACGCTTTAGTGTAGACACCTTGAGTTTAGGAAAAGCTTATTAGTCAATCTAGGACCGAAACCCAAAAGAAACTGTTAATACTCAATGTTCAAAGTCAAGCACCTTCAACTCAAAGTATCGCTCACAAGCAAGACTTCAGAAAACCTTTTCAAAACAAAGATCGCTAAACCTTTTTGGGATACCTTTGGTCAAAACAGATTTAATCATTCATCTAGAAGGCAAAATAGTTTTGGTCATAGACATAGGAGTAGACACTTTGGAAGTATGGGTGAAAAGCGTGTTTTGTATGTTATAGTCCTAATCACTTAATCAAAGATTGTGACCACACTCGTAATATCTAAGCAAGTTTCCAAAGAATAGGTCTACTAACCAAACCTAGAGAAACAAACCAATGCGAATAATTCTAATAGGGTCAATCACATGAATCCTCATCGATCATAGGTACCCTCACCAAAGAAGACCTTTTACTAGACAACCAAGATCTTCCACAAGCGGTACCTTCTCAAAGCACCGTCAACAACACAAGGTACCGCTTCACCTTACTCGGAATAGGAACCCTAGGAGATCTCACTATTATCAACCTAGAAGGTACTATAATTCACATAGGGTATCTAGATCACAGAACCAACTGCTAAAAACCGAATGGGTTAAAAGGGAAATTCTTGAGGGACAAACTGTACTTTCAACAAAAAGTGAATCGATGTTTTCATAATACAGAAAAGAGAATGAATTTGCAAACGAGAGTTCTGTGAAAATCCGAAAGTTTTGAAAATCCACATGCTAAAAATCAAAAGATAATATCGATCATGTTTTGAAAAATAAATTGAAATTACATACTCAAAGAATTTGAGTTTGTAACTCCAAAGGGAACACAAGTCAAGATGGCTGGGTTCCTAAAAGGAACTAACTCTATATTTTGTGTGCCAAACCTGAGGAGGAGCTTAAAGATCATCCGATTGTAGATAGTGGTTGCTCGGAAGTATGACAGAGATAAGGAGATTCTCACGATTTTAGATCTATTAGTGGAGGAAGAGTTGCATTGGGAATGATCCCAATGGAGGAAAGATTAATCGAAAGGAACAATCAAAGTCGGAAGAATCGATTTTGAGAATGTTCGATATGTGAAGGAGCTAAAGTTAAACTTAATGCAAGAAAGAGGAGTTTTAGTTATTTAAAACAACAACCCAAGTCGGGTTGTGGTATCCTAAGGAGTCACCTTTTTACTTGGAAGCTTTTTAGATAGTGATTATCAGTGATAATTATGATAGAAGATCAACAAGCGGAGGATGCCAATATCTTGGAAGAAGGTTAGTTTCACGGCAATGCAAGAAGAGACAATGCAAACAACATCCTCATGAAGTTGAATATGTGGTCACGCCAAGTCAGTTGTGGACAAGTTTTGTGGATGCAGAATCAACTCTTGGACTATGGGTTCAATTTTAAGAATACTCCTATCAATATTGATAATGAGAATACTATCTATATTGTGAAGAATCCATTTTATCATTCCAAGACCAAGCACATTCAGATTAGGCATCACTTCATCAGAGATTGTTATGAGCACATGCTCATTAATGTTGTTAAGGTTCACACAGATGACAATGTAGCTGACTTACTCACCAAAAGCTTTGATGTTTCAATATTCAATCACTTGGTGGTGAGTATTGGCATGATTCACTACTGAGCTACATTTGAGGGGAGGACTATAACTTGTTAGTATAGTCCTATGCATTGTTTGAGGGGAGGATATGTATGTATACTTAGTTTTATAGAGGTATTTCGAAAAGCATCCGCTTTTACTTTCATGAAAGTACCGCTTGGGAAAGTATCTTGCTTATGTGGAAAGTATCTTGTTTGTCGATTAAAGCACTGTTCCAACGGTAATATTGAGGGTAATTGCTAGTAACGGTAACTTTGTTATTATGGGCTGTGATTTTCAAATCCCACCTATAAATAACTACTTTCCAAGTTTCTCAATATTGATTCATTAGAATCTTTTTCTTCTTTATCTCACCATTCACCATCTCTTTATTACTTGATCATATCTTTTATTTGTGCTTATCTATTCATCAATGGCGAATCGACCTCACTGTTTCAAAGCACAATATGGTGGCTAATTTGGACAAGACTGAGGCGATGTGGCTTTTCACGATATCATTGATTATCTTACTGGTCGCTAATCGCTTATGCTCTTTTAGTGGAGCCGGATATTATTGCACCTTGGATTCAAGAGTTTTGGGCTAATGCAAGAGATAATGGGAAGAAGATGAATACTATATTAGATCTACAGATTGTTGGAAGAACATGTGAAGATTATCAAGCATCTATTCGAGAAGACTTGTTGTTTAATGATGAAGAAGGGCTCTTCGCTTTGCTAAGGAGTTGATTTGGGAAACTTTTGGGCATATTGGTTATGAAGGATCTTTGATGTAACAAACATTCAAGAAAGCTTTATTTTGTCCTCAATGGAAGTTTTTGATTCATGTATTGCTCCATTGCATAAGTGCTAAAAGTACTTCTTGGGAGGCAAGTTTGGGTCAAATATTGCATCCGCAGTGGTTGGATTAGCTACAAATCGAGTGTTTAACTTTTCAAGGCTAATTCGATGGGATGCTTTCACATATATCATCCGGGTCAAAATGGTTGATGTACCAAGGTTTATTCAGGTTTTCTTAAACAAACAACTTGATGATGTACCAAAACCCACCGATTTACTTCCTCATATCGCCCAACAAGCAAAGATTTTTACTTTTATGGTGCGAAGAAGTGATTTATTCAGAGGTCCCGATACTCCTTTAACTACTTCCATGATGGAGGTTGTTCAAGCCGTTAGAGTTGATGTTGAAGATGATGAAGAAAGTGAAGGTATCAGACCATCTGCAATCCGCAAATCGCTCTGCAAGTACTTGGGTTCTCAAAGTGTTGCATTTTCGAAAGTGCCGATCTCAAGGAGGTACTGCGACTCATGATATCGCTTCTTCGAGTATTGAAGTTCAAGAAGAGGTCGCAGAGTTCACCTTCTATATCTCCACCACAACTGCTCCTCGCTTCTCAACCAGAGGAACATTCACCAATTCAAGGAGATGATCCATATACTATACCTCGTGAAGGTTTAACATTGGATAATTATGCTTTGACAAGGGAGCTAATCAAGTTGACAAAGACTTCTGAGGCTCGAGCAAAACAGATTAAGAAGTTGATGCTTAAGTATAAAGGTTGAAGAATTTTGTTGCGCCTTTTATTAAACGTTATAACTTATGGGTTAAGAAAGAACACAGCGCAGAAGGAAATTTAAGAAGACTTCAAAGTCAAACGGGTTTCTAAACCATCTTCCATCAATTTGGGAGGAATTTGGAAGATAGAAACTAAGAAGAAAAAGCTAACTTTAGCGGATCCTAGAGCAATTGAAGTTGCTAGGAATGAAGAAGTCGCTAAAAAGGTCCAAGAAGAACTTAATGCTGAAGTAGAGGCTGAAGTGACTAATGAAGAAGCAATGAATGAAGAGGTAGCTAGGAAGTTAAAAGAAGAATTAAATGTTGAACCAGTTCTTGAACCATTACAGATCACCTACTCCCTCGTTAGATATATGTCAAGAAGACCTAATTTAGCTAAAGAAAGGAATGCAATGATGGCATACTTGAAAGCGAGAGGATATAAGGGATTGCGTGTTGAATTATGTTTATATGAAAAGACTATATGATGTCGAGAGAAGCTTATAAGAAGGATGTTGCAAGCATAAAAGATTTTAGAGAAGCTACTTGACCAAGTCGAGAGAAAGAAAAGTTTGAAAGAAAAAGGAAAACCGGGGTTACGATGTTCGGTTTTCAAGAAAGAAAAGTTGAGTTAAGAACTGAGACTAGGGATGAACTAAGAAATTATCTCGAGTAGTAGACTTGAATATTCTAAAGAAGATCTTGATATGAAGATGAATGGATCTCGACATCGCTTTTTGAAGTTGTGAAATCCAAAGATGGAAATTATATGATGTTTCACGAGATGATGAAAGTTTCAAAGTGTTCAAGAGGTTATGGGATGTACTGCATGCAATTGACAGAGTGGATTTATTTCATCTATATCGTTTGGTGCGAGACTACTTTGAACATAATTCATCAGAAGGAATTGGTTTAGTTTTACATGGTGATCTCATAACAGCATGGGAAACTGAAGAAGAGAGCTCTAATGATATTTGGAAGAATCAAGAAAATTGGGAAATTGTTTGCTGGAGATTCTTTGAAGAGTCTGGAGTTCATGTTCTAGAGCTGGAAAATGGGACAATGATTCACATGTTTTGTTGGGATATGAAAGTCTTGAAGACATCAAAGTCTTGAAGATATGAAAGTCTTGTAATCGCAAAATCTTGGAAGAAGTCAAAGAGTCAAAGTATCTTAAAGACAAAGTCAAAGCACCGCAAGATAAAGTCAATCTAACGCTAGAATGAAGAATTGTTATATTCGTTATGGAAAGTATTGTATTCCATGTTTAGATTACTTGTCGTACAAGGTTATCAATTTGTTCAAAATAAATAATTACGCGATAGCGTTTATTTAATAGGAAATTATACGTTTAATGAAAATGCAAAACCATGCATGAACTATGACGATGATGTTATTAATGATATGTAGACTAATATTAGTCTATGAAATGTCCTCGATGATATGTTCATGAATTCACTAAACCATTAAGGTTACGCGATTTGATACCGTAAACCTAGTTTACGATAAATGATGAATAGTGAAGCATGAATAGTGATTTTCTCCGAGAATGAATAGTGTTTCGTGAATAGTAAAATTTTGAAATACGCTCGAATATCAAATCGACTTCAAAATGATGAATAGTAAAATGATGAATAGTAATCGATGAATAGTAAATTCGAGATGAATAGTGAAATTTTCAAAGTTTGTAAATGACCGAATTATTAGAGTTGTCCCATTCACCACTCCAAAAGGAATTCGTCCCCGATTCGGCTTTGTTGGTCTCTCCTTTAGGGTTTGATGTGCAAACTTTCCCATTCTAGTAAAACCCTCAAAGACTTTTAGGTAACCAATTTTACTTAATCACAACTCATCAAACGAACCGTCATGAGATTAGGCTAAATTAGTTTGAAGGAGGTCTTTTGAAAATTTGGCTCGACATATTGCTTACACATATGAGACTACTATCTCTTCATTGCATGATTCTTCCCGAATTAGACATAGGTGATCGCTATGTATAATTTAGGAGTAATAATGATGCTTGGACTAATCAACTCATATGATGTTTGGTGTTGAGTCATAAACCCGCATGTAAAGTGAATATGCACTTATAATGATGATGAGATGCTATGATGATGTAGTTATAGTCTAGGTCAATGATGCAACCTAGTTCTCTATAACCGATGCTCGATACCAATCACACCCCAAATTACTGCTTTGCAATGAATAAAATTCGGGGATAAGCATCACAAGCATCAAAGAGTTATATTGAACGACCTAAAGTGTCGTTTAGAAAACACATCGTTTGATTTATTAAAACAATCGAGTTTACAAAGTATAGGTCCCAAATGAAAATCAATATGTACGGAAATAAATTTGATAAGCCAAACGATGTTTTTAAAGTGCATAAATCCCATGTGGACGGTCGTCACCACGACTCTATGATATGTCCATATGCATGCCATGAAGTGAATGCCTTAGATACGAGATAAAACATAAAAAGTGTCAACACAAAGGTTGAGTGAGTTCATAGAGTTTGTGTTGAAATGAAAACCTTTAGAAAATGTTCAAGAAAGGCATGCAAATCCACTCGGCCCAAGTTCCGCCCATACAAAACTTGCAACCTGTGTTTACAACCCATTGCCAAATGTGTATAGTTTATGTTCACATGATGTCAAATGAATTCACAATAGTACCTAACTCGACGTAGAACCATAGCACATAATCAATAGTACATGACTCAATGTATCAAGAGTCAACGATTTAGAACATTATCGACATAGAACTATAGCACATAATCAATAGTACATGACTCAATGTATTAGTAGTCAAGCGATTTAGAACATTATCGTAGAACTATAGCACATAATCAATAGTACAACATTCGTTTTAAAACGATGGTGATCATGATAGAAGTTATCCTTAAAATCTAAAGTACTTGTGAAAATAGTTAAGCATGTATCTCCCCAAAAGTAGTTTAAAACAATTGAAAATGGGGCTATGGAACTCACGGCAATGTTTATGATGATATAATGGCAATATCAAATGAGACGCAACCTCGACCGTGACCTATCATGAATGATATGTTCTAATGTAAATCATGAGACAATGTCGTGCATGCAATCACATGTAATCTATACCACTTGTACGCTTTTGAAAATAATGTTTATCGTCAAAATATATGTTTATGACATCTCGTCATATTATAAAATACTTTACAAGTATTTACGTTGAAATGATATCCGATAGTCATTTAGTGATTCATTATGAAATTATAACTTTTGTCATAAAATAATGTCATTTGACAATTTCATGAAAGTGACTAAACGGCCTTGAAAAGCTAGTCGAATGGTGCACATTGAGTGTTAGAAACAAACTCAACGGTTTTGGGAAGCTTGTATCATGATCTCAATGTTTTAGCATTTAAGTTTTCATCATAGAGGTCTCGATCATGGAGAAAAATATAGGTAAAGTATGGTACTTGTGTCCAAAATATTTAAGTGGTTTCGGCAAAGTTTAAGTGACCGTATTTTATTCGTTACAACTCCGCTGACGAACGGTTGGACATTTTGGAAATATGCTAGGCAAACTTACTTTTACTAGAAGACATCATGTTATAAAAGTACTACATCAATGTTAAAACGACCTCAACATGGTCATTTGTACGTAATGTTTGTCTAATAGAAATATATTAGTTTTGCTATATAATATAGTTACGGCAACTTTATTTAAACGCTGTAATTTAATCGTTAAGTCCGTTTTCACGTTTATATGTCCTTAGCTTCAGAAAGTATACTAATACATTTTTGATAAGTCGACAAATTTAATAACTTAAGACTCATTTTGACTCGTAAAAAGTTAAAATAGTATGCTGAATTTTCTGAATTTATAGTTTTCGTCAAACTTGAAAATAGCATAACTTCTTCATATAACTCCGTTTAACCCATTCAAGCGACCACGGTTTCGTTTTAAATTATATTTTCAATATCTAGCCCAAAATATTTTACAAACTGTGAATTTTCCATTTCACATTTAAGATCAGACCACTATTTATTGTTGTCGAAATGGGTTTTTCTGCAGAAACTTATTCTAACCACTTCAAACCAACGCCAAAGCTATTCTAAACCTACCATACACCTTCTTAGGGTGTCATGGGTTCCTAGACATCACCAAAGTGATATGTTTTAAGGAGTAATTATAGGATGATATATATATATATATATATATATATATATATATATATATATATATATATATATATATATATATATATATATATAACTCTTAAAACAATAAAAAGTATAGACATCCATATAACTTGCATGTTTTTCTCAAGCATGATAAAATGAACATGATATGAATATGAAAGATGAAAGTGAACATGAAATGCTTACTAGTTACTTGATGAGGTTTAAATGAACAAGGGCTTATCCTAAATACCCTAGGTTTTTATTTCAAACCTTACTTAAGAGTATGCTAAGTTGTGAAAATAACTTGACTGAAATGCATGCACTCTAGCTTGTGATCACCCTTATGGCGGTTGAAGCTAATGAAATGGATGAGGATTTTTATTTCACACTTAAGATTTTTTTGTTGATGTGTAGTTTTAGTATATAAATAATATAAGTGCAAGTATCGTTAGATATTTTGTCTAAAAATTGTTGACTCATGTCTTGTGTCGACAAGAAGAAGAAAAAAAAGACAAGTAATGTATCTTGTATAATATAATATATAATAGTTTAAGTAATATAGGTTATTTGTGTATTTAATTAAGTATTTAGAGTAATAGCTAGAAATAATTTTAACGACAAAATAAAATATATTGAAGTCATAAAATTATAAAAATACATTTTTACAAAAATTGAGTGAAATAATAATTGTCGAGTAGTATTTATTTAAAACCGTAATTATATAAATTTCACAATTTATATACAAAATAAATTTAAAACACGGGTAATAATATTATTTTATAATCTTAATATGAGTATAAAATATATCGAATAGTTTTGAAAGTGTCGAATCAAATGTTCAAAATAAATAATTACGATAGAGTTTATTTAATAGGAAATTATCGTTTAATGAAAATGCAAACCATGCATGAACTAATATGACGATGATGTTATTAATGATATGTAGACTAATCCTAGTCTATATGAAATATCCTTGATGATATGTTCATGAACGCAGCCTAAACCATTAAGGTTACGCTAATTTGATACTCAAAACCTAGTTTACGATAAATGATGAATAGTGAAGCATGAATAGTGATTTTCTCCGGAATGAATAGTGTTTTGTGAATAGTAAAATTTTGAAACACGCTCGAATATCAAATCGACTTCAAAAATGATGAATAGTAAAATGATGAATAGTAACGATGAATAGTAAATTCCCGATGAATAGTGAAATTTTTAAAGTTTGTAAAATGACCAAATTACGAGTTGTCACGCTTTTCCGAGCTAATGGGTTCATCATCACTAGTTACTATCTCCTCTAAATCAACTTGTTCCTTATCACTAGTTGGATTTTCTTCACGTTACTATACTCAACACCAAAACCTAGACCGCTTTTAATATGTGCTTTCTTTGTTTTCAACAAAACTAACATGCATGCATCGACTTCTTTCCAACTAGCAGTTTTTAACAATTTATCCCTTTTTTAGTCATCTTTTCAAGTTTAGAGACCTTACATCCTAACTTTCATTCACTTAATTTTAATTGATAATCCTGTTGCTCATATTTTTCTCCCAAGCCATTTCATTATTTTCATGAGTTATTATTTTGGCTTCCGTTGACTCTAAAGTTATTTGATAACCGGCTACCTCAGACCTAGCCCTTCTATAATTATCTTTTCGTTACATAATCTTTAAGCACTTTTTGATAAAACCATTACACTTAGAGCATACCTCGAGATAGTGGGTGAACTTGGTGAAGTGCTACCATAGCGAGCGAACATGTTCTTCTTCACTTTCCATGCTCCAATCAAAGCTTCCAAGACCATCTCTTGATTCCAAAGCCAAATCCTCGTTCCTCATCAAAAGTTATGCTCCAATCAAATTCTTCCACTGCGAATAGAGTAGGTTATTGGTTCATCATCAAATCAAAGACTTATCAACCTCTAATAGATTTTCTTGAGCAACCAAAGCTTTTGGTTTTGGTTCAAGAATAGGAACTCTCTTATTTCAAGCTTGGGTCAATCATCCTATTTGCTCGATACTTAGCAAACTTGCATTCTCTTGCAAAGTGTCCAGTTCTTTGATAGTTAAAGCATTCAATCTTGGATTTGTCAAATGCTATACCCTGTTTGGGTTTGAAATCAACACCTCTTCCGATCTTCTTCATGAACTTCGATCCTTGGTTGATCATGGCAACTTGCCATCTTATGTCAATTTCTTCTAAATCATCCTCATCAATTTGCAACAAATCTTCTTCATAAGTAATAAAGTGGCTTGTTGAGCAAAGAAAGAACA
This sequence comes from Chrysanthemum lavandulifolium, assembly GCA_022545495.1. NCBI lineage: Eukaryota > Viridiplantae > Streptophyta > Magnoliopsida > Asterales > Asteraceae > Chrysanthemum > Chrysanthemum lavandulifolium. Next base: position 32,579,183 of record CM040242.1, read on the forward strand.
TAAAACTTCTTCATAGTTGATGGTGTCTCATGGTGATGAGGTGGTAGTAGTCATGGTTGTGCGATATTCTTTTTCACCAAGATTGGATAGGATAAGGAGTACTTTTAGTGAAGTAACGCCTCACTTTTCGTAATAAGACACAAAATACCGTGAGATTTTGAACTTGTTTGACCATTCATCTCATGCTCATATACCTTTAGATTGTTGTAGAGATCATCAAAGTCCATTGTATCCAAACCATATTGTCCCCAATCATAGTAGCAACCACATGCCATTGTGATGGCAAACTTAACTTCTTGATTAGCATCTTCAACAGATACCTTTGCTTCATACAACTCTAGCACACTAAGGAAATTTTGGAATTTGTCATAAGCATCATCAAGACCTTCTCCAACAAATGAATGTTTCAAACTGTTGTTTCAACAAATTTCTATGCATCTTCTGGAAGCATCATTACCTCCAAATCTTGTCTTGATAGTAGCCCATAGTTGTTTTGCATCCTTAGCATCATGAGACTTTAGTAAGTGACCATCGAAATAGCAGACATCGTGATGTTGAGAGCCTTCTCTTGATTTCTTTTGTAGTTGTCGGCAGGAGGAGGTGTGTTTAGGTTGTCCTTCAACCGCAATGTGTTCTTCAAGAACAACATTACTATTGACAATCACATCCCATAGTGCATGGTCAGAATAGAAATGTACTACCTCATCTTCATGCTCCGTAGATCATATTCTCCTTCGATGATAGGAATTCGGTGAAGGTGGATGTGAGCAGCAGCCACGTCATCTTTAGGGTTTGTTGTTAAATAGGTTTTAATGGTTTCTTCTAATCGAATTTTCACACAAGCTCGATACCACTGTTGGATCAATATACCGACCAAACTAACTATGTAGCTTGTAAGGGCTTGCAACCCTAAATCCTAAGTCACTAACAATGAAACACCGATAATGCTTTACTAAGTATGGAAACTACTTCAATAAAGCTTAAGAATAACGGTAAAGTAAAATAATAACGCATTCGAAAATTTAGTTGAACACATACTTTTTATTAACATATATTTCATGTATTCAAATTTTGTTCGAATTTACCCATATTGTAATAAAATAATATTATTTAATATAATATTATATTAATATAAATCGGTCATATGGGTGAAGTCGAACAAAATCAGTACGCGGGTATATGTTAATAAAAGTATGTGTTTCAACTCGGTAAATTTTAGAAAGCACGTTGTTATTTTATGGCTTTACCAAGAATAACTCTAAACTTCAATGATTTTATTAATAATAAACCTTGAACCCGCTTGATGTGATTCACTAACAAACCTAATCGCTAAAACTCTAATTCGTATTCTAAGAACGTATCTCTAATGCCAATCTAGGGTCCTTTGATGATTCTTTAACTGTTAGTGATGGAACAAAATTTGAGGTTGGCAAACAAACAGTTAGTGAAACACATAATATGCATATATTTAGCTAAAATAAATACAAATACTCTAATTACCGTAACCAAAGGAAATTAAAATGTTTTACCGTTAAAACAACAATATATTGATGATGACGCTCTACTTATGAGAGTAAGTGTTTAATAACACATGTGTATTGTTATTAAGGAGGTTTAATGGCAAACACTAAACCCGCTTATCTTCTTAAAATAAGCATATAAGCACCTAGAGTAAGCAATCCCAAACATCCATAGTTTATACCGATTACCATTGTTTCATTAGAACTGCTTAAAATTAATCAATGTATCAACGAGCTTATTTCGAGTGTATATTTCATTGTCACTAAGCAAATAAGCCGTTTCATTTTTAGTCAAACACTTTTTTCTAATATGTAAGCAAACAAGCACTTAAATAAGTGTTGGATCGATATACCGACAAAACTAACTATGTAGCTTGTAAGGGCTTAGCAACCTCGGATAAATCCTAAGTCACTAACATTGAAACACGATATTACTTTACTAAGTATACGAAACTACTTCAATAAAGCTAAGAAGAATAACTCTAAACTTCAACGATTTTATTAATAATAAACCTTAAACACGCTTGATACACAAATTCACTAACAAACCTAATCGCTAAAACTCTAATTGTATTCTAAGAACGTGTATCTCTAATGCCAATCTAGGGTCCTTTTATAGGCATAAAGGAGTACCCTAGTCGGTTTACAACTCTAATCCTTGTACATCAAGTAATCACTAAGAATATTCAAGATAAACATAACTTTCCATAAACATTGTAACATAACCGCTTTAAGTCTTTGCAAGATTTTGACACAAGCAAGATTTTGACCTTCACTAACCAAGATTGACTCTCTTAAGACTTTGACTTTCTTCAGTACTTTATATCCCAACAATAACCAATCCTAAACACCCACTTAGATAATGATAGATTCTGCAATCTATTAATGATGCAACACAAGTTGAGGTTGGCAAACAAAAAGTTTGTGGGAAACACAAAATATGCATATATTTCGCTAAGATAAATACAAATACCCTAAATACTTGAAACAAAAGGAAACTAAAATGTTTTTACCTATTAAAAACAGCAATATATTGATGATGACGTCTCTATTTATGAAGTAAGTGTTTGGTGATAACATGTACTTGCATTGTTATTAAGGAGGTTTTTGTTTTGGTCAGCTTATAAAAGTAGCTTAATAGTTTTTTCGAGCTAAATAAGTCATTTTTGTTGGTGGTAATAACATGTACTTGTATTGTTATTAAGTAGGGGTCTTATTTATGTTACCCCCTACGACCCGACTTCTAAGCTCCGGTCGTAGGAGCAGCCATTCCTATACTGTCAGAGACAACCTCATTTGCATCAATGATAATAGTAGGAACTCTGTGTTGAGGAACATCAGTGTTCTGTCTGGTATTATTCCTAAGTGGTAATGAAGATGATTTGGATGGTGATAAAGAACCATGAGGTTTGGGTGTGTTTTGGGAGTCGACTGGGATTGTTGATCCTTTACCCTTAATATGTAACATGTTTTCAAACAAAGGTACTACAATTCCATTGAACCCTGTTAATACAAATAAGCCTTAAAAACGTTTATTTATATTTTACAATCTTCTAATGTTTTGTCGATAACAAAAGTAAAATCATATTAACGAAACAAATAAAATACGTAAATGGTTTGAACTAATAGTTTTATAACACACTTACGCCACATAAAACACTATAACAAGATTAAGTGATTTTATATTTTAGATACACATGTACAACAACTAGTGTTTACATATTGGCTTAACAAGTTTAAGTAACTCTATGAGTTAGATACATATGTACAACAACTAGTGTTTACATATGAGTTAATACATACTTATATTAAGTACACTAAAATGGGTAAAAACAAGTATATAGTAAATTGGGTAAAAGCAAGTATATACTAAATAGATAAAAACTAGCAAATGGTTTTGACCCATAACCCATGGTTTTATATATACCACTTACACAAGTTCAATGTATCCTTAAGGTACATTGTATCTAGATGAAAACCATGGATCAAACCATAACCCATGACCCATAATCCAAAATACCCATGGGCAAGAGAGCGGACCACGGATCCCTAGCTTTGTGCTAGCGGATCCCAAGTGGAAGGATCCGTGATCCGAAAAAAGAGGTTTTTCCTCTATAAATAGTGAGCCATTTCTTCATTATATCTCACCCCTCCAACATACTTTCTCCCCGAGTTAAATCTCACTAACCTTAGATCCAAGAGATCTATGTTTGTAGTTTTGTTTTGTGTGATCTTTTAGGTTCCTCTAAAGGGAAGATCTCTACCTTTGAAGTCGAAAGCTCAAGTCCATGAGTTGCCAAGCTTCCTCATCGGCTATTGAAGTCCTCTTGTTGATAATCTCTTTCTTTCTTCAAAGAAGTAGTGTTAAAGACATTAGTGAAAGATGTCTCAAGTGTCAAGACGAAGATAGTAGTGAAAGGTATCCATCGATATAGGATAAGCACTTGTGTTAGGTGCTTAGAAGTCAAGACAAGAAGCATTAGTGAAAGGTGCTTAGAAGTGAAGACACAAGACATTAGTGAAAAGTGTCTTGTAGATCTAATCAAAGACATTAGTGAAAGGTGTCTTGTAGATCTAATCAAAGGCATTAGTGAAAGGTGCCTTAGATGTACATTCGATATGGTGTGTTTCGATGTACTAGATAGACTAGCATTAGATCCAAGGATATTGATGTCCTTGATGATGTTGTAAAGTAGTAGATCTCCTTTGGGATTAGTCGTTGGTGTAGTGTGGTAGTAGTTCCTCCATTGCAATGGAACTAGGTGCTTAGCCTAGTACCTAATAAAGGGTAGGCGACGTTGAAGGTGTAGTTCACCCAGGTGTGAAAGAATCCTGGTTAGCCTAGCACCGTATAAAGGGTGTAGGCGTTGTGTTAGGTGTGGTTCGCCTTGGTGTGAAAGAACCGGTATTTAGCTTTGTACCGTAAAAGGTTAAGCTTACGCCTGAAGGCTTCTCCGCCATAAGGAGATTGGTGTAGTGATTACAAACTCTCGAGTAGGTGACTCGGGAGTGGAGTAGGCAAGGAAGGTGTCCTTGTAGCCGAACCACTATAAATACTTGCGTTGTGGTTTTGCTTCTTACTCTTATCTTTTCATTACATATCTTTATATGCTTGTTTATCAACATCCACACACACAACCAAATAGATTGATATAAGTCGATCTAAATAGTTTAAAGGAAGTTTTAATTGGTAAACTATTCAACCCCTCTAGTTTTCCACACATTGGCATCGAGATTCACAAGTTTCTTGAAGTATATTGTACTTTAAAACTTGATACGATCCATAGTTAATTGAAAACTACAAAGAAGGTTTTCATAAAACAAACACCATGTTTTTCAAAACTATATGTTTGGATGTTGAGATGATAACAACATTTTTTTTTATATATATTTTTAATTGCACTAATCTTCCTTGTGATATTGATTAGTCAAAGCTCATACCCACCAAGCTTTAGGAGTTGCTTGGTAACAAGAATACCTTCCTTGAAGGTATCTTAGAGGCAAAAGAGCGGAATCGTCTAAGTGACATTTGTCATTTGTAAAGACATTCCTAAGTATTCGTGGTATGACTTTCTACTTATATCTAAATGATACTTGTTTAGTATATAAGTGTTATTTGCTAGGCTTTTATTTGAGTAGATTTTGTGTTTACACATGATTTACATGTAGCTCGTTAAGCTTGTTTTCTCACATCGTGTTATTTTTCTCGTCTATAGTCATAGTATGTAGAGCTTATGCTTTATTTCTTCTAATAAAACAAAAACACAATTTCAAAAATTCATCCTTCCCTATTAATAAACCCACTCAACGCCATTTTTTCAACCTTCACCTTTTCAAATTTTCCAATTTCAAAATTTCCTCTCATTCAAAAATTCATCTTCTTCCTCATTCCATCTCTTCCTAAACCAAGAAGATCCGTCATCAACATGGTCTACATCGCACTCGTGCTCATCGCCCCTAACACTCATCGCACTTGTGTTCCTATGATGAAGTTCACATATGGAGACATTTACTTTGTGTTGTTAATCTATATGGGGTCATTTACCCAACTTTGTATCATCCTTAGCATTGAAATGCAATATTATTAATTATCTATTTTATCTAGGATGTTTGTATTATTATGTGTTACATTTTTTTGATCTATATGTTATATTCTTTCGTGATACATTAGATGTCATGTATGCATGCTAAAAGAAAATGTAGGATAAAACATACTTCATGGTACAATAACCGTAAAACCTATGTTTTTATTAAACCGGTTCTACATTACGATCCACGGATCCCTGGTTACACTAGCCGGATCCTTTTGAAAAGGAGCCGGATCCGTCCCACGGAAAAGTTTTCATGCAAAATTAAAATCACTATCTTTCTAAAAGTAATAATCCACTAGAGCTTCAAAACCATGGGTTAGCTAAATACTAATTGTTAATAGAATATCTAGTAAAACATTAGATTATTATAGGTTGACCATAAACGCTTTTCCTTATTAACCCATCACTTATAGGTTCAACTATAGCGCATGAATACGAGTTTGATTTTTCACTCACCGCGTCACACCCCGAACATTTCTCTTGAGCCCAACACACCGGCAATCATGTCCCGGTTCAATAATCTCGAAACCGTCACTTTCATGAAGGACGTGTGTAGACCTCTCTACAATTCAAGAAGGTATCAATACCTCCTTCCGAGCCATAGGACTAGAATGTCTTTTGAAATTAACGAGAAGATATGTCCAAGGTTCATAATGGAATTCTTCCGTCAAGTGGAACTCGTTCTCGTAACGAGGATCGCTTTATCTCTTTGGTTTATATCAAAACCAAAATTCACTTTAATCCTTGGGCATTTTGCTCATCCTCCGAATTCCAAACCATGGACAATGTGCCTTCACGAAGATTGGTCTCTTGATTCTCTCTTCTTTTCGGAAGAAAATAGTCCATATTGTTCACATACCCTCCCGAAAGAATTAACATGATATGCACACTCGACCATATTACTCCAATCCAAACATTATCCATACACGGGATATCCGAGAAGAGTACAAGCCCGTCGCTCATTCTACGTGAAAATGTTTGGAGTCTTAGGAAATCAAGATATTCTTCCCGCTTGTTGGCTCACATGTTGTCTTGTTTGCTAACACAACAACCATACAATCTCGCCTACTTCTTCGCATAATTGCAAACCTTCAAGGCTTCAAGGATAAACTCATCCTTATGGAATGTTCTTGACACGCTTATCACAATGTTATGCACTTCCATCCTCAATTTCAAAGTCCGTTATGCGTGCTTGTGAACAAGATGATGGAACCGCTAAACATATCTCTCTCAAGACTTTCTTCATTCTTGATTCCACCAATACCCATCAAACACATAATGATCCTCCTAGCGAAGACACTCAAGGAACCTAGAATAGTTAAATAGGATCAATTCTACTCTCACTTGGTTATCAATGTAATCCTATCTCCTTCATGAAATAAAACATCTTACATTTGATATCCTAGTTTTAGAACTCCTTTAAACAAAACTTGGAATAAAATGCATTGTCAAGGATCATTGCATACCTTTAGTAAAGGTTCTCGCCTAGCGATAGATCCCAAATGTACTAAACGGATCCCACATCTAGGAACCGATCCCAAGAAACAGAAATGCAATTGCAAGCATTATATGTCAAACACATCCTTAGAACATCTCACAGCTAAACATAGTGTCTTAAGATTGATTAAGACTTTATCAAGATAGGTTGACCTTTTCTACACTTTCCAACTCACATAGATCACACTCTAAGACTTTGTTTGATCTACCATTTCAATCCATCACTCTTCCGCCTCAAAACTCACACTTCATTTTTTTACTTGATCCTCACACTAGGTTAGAAATCCTTCAATTATGACAATATTGATCATTAATCAACCTCACCTCAAAATTGATCAAAGTTGATCAAATCCTAGTTTTCCCATCTCAAACCATTAGATATTTTCCAAAAACACAATCCTATGACACAACTGATCTCTAGGATTATTTAGTTTCATTTAACTTCAATTGACATCTTTAATGTCATCCTTGCTCATCCATTGGTATTTTTTAAAGTTCCAAATCCTTCCATAAATAACAATCATTAGCTACACCACTCATTGCCTTCAAACACTTAAGCACCCCTTCATTTAAAACACTTGGGAGAATCGAAACACTCAAGGTGATGTAGGTCTAGGATCTTAGAAACATCATTTCCACTCTTTCATAAACCGAACGCACGATCCCTAGAACTAGCCTACGGATCCTCCGAGAAGGAACCATGGGATCGGATGATGTCTATGACAAATCTTGGTAAAACAATCATTTCAACTCATCTTCCTAACTCAAACACTCCATCTCATCTTAAATGAGTTCCTAGAACAAGACAACCTCGTAGTTGACTCTTGTGCATGCTAATCATCACATACCAATGAATCTTAATGGCTTAAGGCTTAAATGCACTTTCCAAATATCTTAGTTTATAAACAACCTTGTTAGGATCTCCATAGTCATCACTCTCATCCTAACTTTCAGCTTTTGCAATCTCTTCAAATCATCTCATCATGAGAAAACCCCAGTAACAACCTATCCACCAATGAACCACCCATCAAAAGGGCTCGTGTTGTACAGAAATCTCTTCAACCGAATCATCTCCGGTCAAACCAACAAACCTTCATCATCCAATCAAACCAATTCCTAGAAGGTTAGTACCACAAAATTACCTATGCCAAACACCACCATACCTCCTAGGCCAAACAATGTCATCTCCACTAAACCATCACCATTGGTTCCTAGAGCTATCTCTTTACATCCCCACTATCATCACCTCACCTCTACAATTTAGAGGACTTGCCACCTAGGCCGTCTCATCCTCCACGACAACATTCTCCTCATTAGAGGAACAATGATTCAAAATCAAGGTGTTGAGTCAACACTTGCTCCGCCTTTTTCGCCGTTTCCATCATATAATCCCATTGGATTATAAGAAATCACCAAAGTCAACCACCGACCTTATGGAAGTTGACACATCTTTACCACCATCATCATTCATGATCGAACCATTCCTAAATGGACCTCCACCAATCCCTCCATCATTCGAGGCTCCTCAAACCACTTCAATTGATCCTTTGAATTACCTTCATTTCATTCACCACCACTACTAGCCATGACAAAGATTGCTATCATTGTCAACATGTTGAAAGTTTGATACATGAAATACGAGAAGACCAACGTTTCATGTTCTATCATCTCCTCGAGCTTTTGACGAGATTAAACCTAAACATAACTTGAGCTAGAGGATTATAGTGGTGTCTAAGCTTCAAGCTTTAGTTGGTCTAAGAAATTCCTAGTTATGTATTGTCTATTCTTATTTTTGAGTCATGTATATCATAACTCTTGTTTTATTAAATGGAATTACATGCTACTTGTTATTTCTGAGCATATGATTACTTTGTACTCATATCTCATTTGTGATAACATTACTTGTTATATCACCTTGGCTGATTTTAGTCATCGCCTAGACGGATCCTCAATATGACCTAGACGGATCCCTACTAGGGAACCGTGGGATCCGTGAAGTCGAATGTTTTTCTTTATCACATTTGCGGAATTGTGAACTATACTTGTTTTCTAACCCTTGTTTTGCGCTTTTCAATTAACACATAAAGTTTTTGACATCCTAAAGCTAGGGAGCTGTGTCAAACAATATTGCAAAATCATTTGCAACTCAATCCATTTTTGGATTACACTTCATGTTACCCCATTGCAACTTTGCAATATTCGAGGGAGGAGCACGTTTTCGCACTAGACGAACCATTTGCAAATTTAATTGCAAACACAAGTAGCTTATTTTACATTATGTCCTTGACGCTTTTTAAAAGGATGGACTCGTCAAGGGGAGTTAAGACAGTACCATTCCGCCACTTGCTCTCATTAAATCTTTTATAATTTTTCTTATAAAAATTGTGTTAGTTTCTTCAAACACTTTTGTTTCGACAAAAGGGGAGAAGAAAGTAAAACTACTAATTCAAACATTTACAATTTTAGCTTTTCCTTAAAATAATTTTATGTTTTGTCATCAACAAAAGGGGAGATTGTTAATACAAATAAGCCGTAAAAGCGTTTATTTATATTTTACGATCTTCTAATGTTTTGTCGATAACAAAAGTAAAATCATATTAACGAAACAAATAAAATACGTAAAGTTTGAACTAATAGTTTTATAACACACTACGTTTTCACATAAAACACTATAACAAGATTAAGTGATTTTATATTTTAGATACATGTACAACAACTAGTGTTTAGATATTGGCTTAACAAGTTTAAGTAACTCTATGAGTTAGATACATATGTACAACAACTAGTGTTTACATATTGGTTAATACATACTTATATTAAGTACACTAAAATGGGTAAAAACAAGTATATACTAAAATGGGTAAAAGCAAGTATATACTAAATAGATAAAACTAGCAAATGGTTTTGACCCATAACCCATGGTTTTATATATACCACTTACACAAGTTCAATGTATCCTTGTACATTGTATCTAGATTGAAAACCATGGATCAACCCATAACCCATGACCCATAATCCAAAATACCCATGGGCAGAGGAGCGGACCACGGATCCCTAGCTTTGGCTAGCCGGATCCCAAGTGGAAGGGATCCGTGGGATCCGGGAAACAGAGGTTTTCCTCTATAAATAGTGAGCCATTTCTTCATTGTATCTCTCACCCTATCCAACATACTTTCTCCCCGAGTTAAATCTCACTAACCTTAGATCCAAGAGATCTATGCTTGTAGTTTTGTTTTGTGTGATCTTTAGGTTCCTCTTAAAGGAAGATCACTACCTTTGAAGTCGAGCAAGCTCAAGTCCATGAGTTGCCAAGCTTCCTCATCATCAAGGCTATTGAAGTCCTCTTGTTGATGATCTCTTTCTTCAAAGAAGCGTGGTGTTAAAGACATTAGTGAAAGATGTCTCAAGTGTCAAGACGAAGATAGTAGTGAAAGGTATCTATCGTCATAGGATAAGCACTTGTGGTAGGTGCTTAGAAGTCAAGACAAGAAGCATTAGTGAAAGGTGCTTTAGAAATGAAGACACATGACATTAAAGTGCTTGTAGATCTAATCAAAGACATTAGTGAAGGTGTCTTGTAGATCTAATCAAAGGCATTAGTGAAGTGCCTTAGATGTACATTCGATATGGTGTTTGATGTACTAGATAGACTAGCATTAGATCCAGGATATTGATGTCCTTGATGATGTTGTAAACACTTAAGATTTTTGTTGTATGTAGTTTTAGTATATAAATAATATAAGTGCAAGTATAGGTTAGATATTTTGTCTAAAATTGTTGACTCATGTCTTGTGTCGACAGAAGAAAAAAAAAGACAAGTAATGTATCTTGTATAATATAATATATAATAGTTTAAGTAATATAGGTAATTTGTGTATTTAATTAAGTATTTAGAGTAGCGTTAGTTAGAAATAATTTTTAACGGAGCAAAATAAAATATATTGAAGTCATAAAATTATAAAAATACATTTTTTTACAAAAATTGAGTGAAATAATAATTGTCGAGTAGTATTTACTTAAAATCGTCAGTAATTATATAAATTTAACAATTTATATACAAAATAAATTTAAAACACCGGTAAACTAATAATATTATTTTTATAATCTTAATATGAGTGTAAAATATATCGAATAATTTTGAAAGTGTCGAATCAAATGTTCAAAATAAATAATTACGCGATAGCGTTTATTTAATAGGAAATTATACGTTTAATGAAAATGCAAAACCATGCATGAACTATGACGATGATGTTATTAATGATATGTAGACTAATATTAGTCTATGAAATGTCCTCGATGATATGTTCATGAATTCACTAAACCATTAAGGTTACGCGATTTGATACCGTAAACCTAGTTTACGATAAATGATGAATAGTGAAGCATGAATAGTGATTTTCTCCGAGAATGAATAGTGTTTCGTGAATAGTAAAATTTTGAAATACGCTCGAATATCAAATCGACTTCAAAATGATGAATAGTAAAATGATGAATAGTAATCGATGAATAGTAAATTCGAGATGAATAGTGAAATTTTCAAAGTTTGTAAATGACCGAATTATTAGAGTTGTCCCATTCACCACTCCAAAAGGAATTCGTCCCCGATTCGGCTTTGTTGGTCTCTCCTTTAGGGTTTGATGTGCAAACTTTCCCATTCTAGTAAAACCCTCAAAGACTTTTAGGTAACCAATTTTACTTAATCACAACTCATCAAACGAACCGTCATGAGATTAGGCTAAATTAGTTTGAAGGAGGTCTTTTGAAAATTTGGCTCGACATATTGCTTACACATATGAGACTACTATCTCTTCATTGCATGATTCTTCCCGAATTAGACATAGGTGATCGCTATGTATAATTTAGGAGTAATAATGATGCTTGGACTAATCAACTCATATGATGTTTGGTGTTGAGTCATAAACCCGCATGTAAAGTGAATATGCACTTATAATGATGATGAGATGCTATGATGATGTAGTTATAGTCTAGGTCAATGATGCAACCTAGTTCTCTATAACCGATGCTCGATACCAATCACACCCCAAATTACTGCTTTGCAATGAATAAAATTCGGGGATAAGCATCACAAGCATCAAAGAGTTATATTGAACGACCTAAAGTGTCGTTTAGAAAACACATCGTTTGATTTATTAAAACAATCGAGTTTACAAAGTATAGGTCCCAAATGAAAATCAATATGTACGGAAATAAATTTGATAAGCCAAACGATGTTTTTAAAGTGCATAAATCCCATGTGGACGGTCGTCACCACGACTCTATGATATGTCCATATGCATGCCATGAAGTGAATGCCTTAGATACGAGATAAAACATAAAAAGTGTCAACACAAAGGTTGAGTGAGTTCATAGAGTTTGTGTTGAAATGAAAACCTTTAGAAAATGTTCAAGAAAGGCATGCAAATCCACTCGGCCCAAGTTCCGCCCATACAAAACTTGCAACCTGTGTTTACAACCCATTGCCAAATGTGTATAGTTTATGTTCACATGATGTCAAATGAATTCACAATAGTACCTAACTCGACGTAGAACCATAGCACATAATCAATAGTACATGACTCAATGTATCAAGAGTCAACGATTTAGAACATTATCGACATAGAACTATAGCACATAATCAATAGTACATGACTCAATGTATTAGTAGTCAAGCGATTTAGAACATTATCGTAGAACTATAGCACATAATCAATAGTACAACATTCGTTTTAAAACGATGGTGATCATGATAGAAGTTATCCTTAAAATCTAAAGTACTTGTGAAAATAGTTAAGCATGTATCTCCCCAAAAGTAGTTTAAAACAATTGAAAATGGGGCTATGGAACTCACGGCAATGTTTATGATGATATAATGGCAATATCAAATGAGACGCAACCTCGACCGTGACCTATCATGAATGATATGTTCTAATGTAAATCATGAGACAATGTCGTGCATGCAATCACATGTAATCTATACCACTTGTACGCTTTTGAAAATAATGTTTATCGTCAAAATATATGTTTATGACATCTCGTCATATTATAAAATACTTTACAAGTATTTACGTTGAAATGATATCCGATAGTCATTTAGTGATTCATTATGAAATTATAACTTTTGTCATAAAATAATGTCATTTGACAATTTCATGAAAGTGACTAAACGGCCTTGAAAAGCTAGTCGAATGGTGCACATTGAGTGTTAGAAACAAACTCAACGGTTTTGGGAAGCTTGTATCATGATCTCAATGTTTTAGCATTTAAGTTTTCATCATAGAGGTCTCGATCATGGAGAAAAATATAGGTAAAGTATGGTACTTGTGTCCAAAATATTTAAGTGGTTTCGGCAAAGTTTAAGTGACCGTATTTTATTCGTTACAACTCCGCTGACGAACGGTTGGACATTTTGGAAATATGCTAGGCAAACTTACTTTTACTAGAAGACATCATGTTATAAAAGTACTACATCAATGTTAAAACGACCTCAACATGGTCATTTGTACGTAATGTTTGTCTAATAGAAATATATTAGTTTTGCTATATAATATAGTTACGGCAACTTTATTTAAACGCTGTAATTTAATCGTTAAGTCCGTTTTCACGTTTATATGTCCTTAGCTTCAGAAAGTATACTAATACATTTTTGATAAGTCGACAAATTTAATAACTTAAGACTCATTTTGACTCGTAAAAAGTTAAAATAGTATGCTGAATTTTCTGAATTTATAGTTTTCGTCAAACTTGAAAATAGCATAACTTCTTCATATAACTCCGTTTAACCCATTCAAGCGACCACGGTTTCGTTTTAAATTATATTTTCAATATCTAGCCCAAAATATTTTACAAACTGTGAATTTTCCATTTCACATTTAAGATCAGACCACTATTTATTGTTGTCGAAATGGGTTTTTCTGCAGAAACTTATTCTAACCACTTCAAACCAACGCCAAAGCTATTCTAAACCTACCATACACCTTCTTAGGGTGTCATGGGTTCCTAGACATCACCAAAGTGATATGTTTTAAGGAGTAATTATAGGATGATATATATATATATATATATATATATATATATATATATATATATATATATATATATATATATATATATATATATAACTCTTAAAACAATAAAAAGTATAGACATCCATATAACTTGCATGTTTTTCTCAAGCATGATAAAATGAACATGATATGAATATGAAAGATGAAAGTGAACATGAAATGCTTACTAGTTACTTGATGAGGTTTAAATGAACAAGGGCTTATCCTAAATACCCTAGGTTTTTATTTCAAACCTTACTTAAGAGTATGCTAAGTTGTGAAAATAACTTGACTGAAATGCATGCACTCTAGCTTGTGATCACCCTTATGGCGGTTGAAGCTAATGAAATGGATGAGGATTTTTATTTCACACTTAAGATTTTTTTGTTGATGTGTAGTTTTAGTATATAAATAATATAAGTGCAAGTATCGTTAGATATTTTGTCTAAAAATTGTTGACTCATGTCTTGTGTCGACAAGAAGAAGAAAAAAAAGACAAGTAATGTATCTTGTATAATATAATATATAATAGTTTAAGTAATATAGGTTATTTGTGTATTTAATTAAGTATTTAGAGTAATAGCTAGAAATAATTTTAACGACAAAATAAAATATATTGAAGTCATAAAATTATAAAAATACATTTTTACAAAAATTGAGTGAAATAATAATTGTCGAGTAGTATTTATTTAAAACCGTAATTATATAAATTTCACAATTTATATACAAAATAAATTTAAAACACGGGTAATAATATTATTTTATAATCTTAATATGAGTATAAAATATATCGAATAGTTTTGAAAGTGTCGAATCAAATGTTCAAAATAAATAATTACGATAGAGTTTATTTAATAGGAAATTATCGTTTAATGAAAATGCAAACCATGCATGAACTAATATGACGATGATGTTATTAATGATATGTAGACTAATCCTAGTCTATATGAAATATCCTTGATGATATGTTCATGAACGCAGCCTAAACCATTAAGGTTACGCTAATTTGATACTCAAAACCTAGTTTACGATAAATGATGAATAGTGAAGCATGAATAGTGATTTTCTCCGGAATGAATAGTGTTTTGTGAATAGTAAAATTTTGAAACACGCTCGAATATCAAATCGACTTCAAAAATGATGAATAGTAAAATGATGAATAGTAACGATGAATAGTAAATTCCCGATGAATAGTGAAATTTTTAAAGTTTGTAAAATGACCAAATTACGAGTTGTCACGCTTTTCCGAGCTAATGGGTTCATCATCACTAGTTACTATCTCCTCTAAATCAACTTGTTCCTTATCACTAGTTGGATTTTCTTCACGTTACTATACTCAACACCAAAACCTAGACCGCTTTTAATATGTGCTTTCTTTGTTTTCAACAAAACTAACATGCATGCATCGACTTCTTTCCAACTAGCAGTTTTTAACAATTTATCCCTTTTTTAGTCATCTTTTCAAGTTTAGAGACCTTACATCCTAACTTTCATTCACTTAATTTTAATTGATAATCCTGTTGCTCATATTTTCTCCCAAGCCATTTCATTATTTTCATGAGTTATTATTTTGGCTCGTTGACTCTAAAGTTATTTGATAACCGGCTACCTCAGACCTAGCCCTTCTATAATTATCTTTTCGTTACATAATCTTTAAGCACTTTTTGATAAAACCATTACACTTAGAGCATACCTCGAGATAGTGGGTGAACTTGGTGAAGTGCTACCATAGCGAGCGAACATGTTCTTCTTCACTTTCCATGCTCCAATCAAAGCTTCCAAGACCATCTCTTGATTCCAAAGCCAAATCCTCGTTCCTCATCAAAAGTTATGCTCCAATCAAATTCTTCCACTGCGAATAGAGTAGGTTATTGGTTCATCATCAAATCAAAGACTTATCAACCTCTAATAGATTTTCTTGAGCAACCAAAGCTTTTGGTTTTGGTTCAAGAATAGGAACTCTCTTATTTCAAGCTTGGGTCAATCATCCTATTTGCTCGATACTTAGCAAACTTGCATTCTCTTGCAAAGTGTCCAGTTCTTTGATAGTTAAAGCATTCAATCTTGGATTTGTCAAATGCTATACCCTGTTTGGGTTTGAAATCAACACCTCTTCCGATCTTCTTCATGAACTTCGATCCTTGGTTGATCATGGCAACTTGCCATCTTATGTCAATTTCTTCTAAATCATCCTCATCAATTTGCAACAAATCTTCTTCATAAGTAATAAAGTGGCTTGTTGAGCAAAGAAAGAACATAAAACTTCTTCATAGTTGATGGTGTCTCATGGTGATGAGGTGGTAGTAGTCATGGTTGTGCGATATTCTTTTTCACCAAGATTGGATAGGATAAGGAGTACTTTTAGTGAAGTAACGCCTCACTTTTCGTAATAAGACACAAAATACCGTGAGATTTTGAACTTGTTTGACCATTCATCTCATGCTCATATACCTTTAGATTGTTGTAGAGATCATCAAAGTCCATTGTATCCAAACCATATTGTCCCCAATCATAGTAGCAACCACATGCCATTGTGATGGCAAACTTAACTTCTTGATTAGCATCTTCAACAGATACCTTTGCTTCATACAACTCTAGCACACTAAGGAAATTTTGGAATTTGTCATAAGCATCATCAAGACCTTCTCCAACAAATGAATGTTTCAAACTGTTGTTTCAACAAATTTCTATGCATCTTCTGGAAGCATCATTACCTCCAAATCTTGTCTTGATAGTAGCCCATAGTTGTTTTGCATCCTTAGCATCATGAGACTTTAGTAAGTGACCATCGAAATAGCAGACATCGTGATGTTGAGAGCCTTCTCTTGATTTCTTTTGTAGTTGTCGGCAGGAGGAGGTGTGTTTAGGTTGTCCTTCAACCGCAATGTGTTCTTCAAGAACAACATTACTATTGACAATCACATCCCATAGTGCATGGTCAGAATAGAAATGTACTACCTCATCTTCATGCTCCGTAGATCATATTCTCCTTCGATGATAGGAATTCGGTGAAGGTGGATGTGAGCAGCAGCCACGTCATCTTTAGGGTTTGTTGTTAAATAGGTTTTAATGGTTTCTTCTAATCGAATTTTCACACAAGCTCGATACCACTGTTGGATCAATATACCGACCAAACTAACTATGTAGCTTGTAAGGGCTTGCAACCCTAAATCCTAAGTCACTAACAATGAAACACCGATAATGCTTTACTAAGTATGGAAACTACTTCAATAAAGCTTAAGAATAACGGTAAAGTAAAATAATAACGCATTCGAAAATTTAGTTGAACACATACTTTTTATTAACATATATTTCATGTATTCAAATTTTGTTCGAATTTACCCATATTGTAATAAAATAATATTATTTAATATAATATTATATTAATATAAATCGGTCATATGGGTGAAGTCGAACAAAATCAGTACGCGGGTATATGTTAATAAAAGTATGTGTTTCAACTCGGTAAATTTTAGAAAGCACGTTGTTATTTTATGGCTTTACCAAGAATAACTCTAAACTTCAATGATTTTATTAATAATAAACCTTGAACCCGCTTGATGTGATTCACTAACAAACCTAATCGCTAAAACTCTAATTCGTATTCTAAGAACGTATCTCTAATGCCAATCTAGGGTCCTTTGATGATTCTTTAACTGTTAGTGATGGAACAAAATTTGAGGTTGGCAAACAAACAGTTAGTGAAACACATAATATGCATATATTTAGCTAAAATAAATACAAATACTCTAATTACCGTAACCAAAGGAAATTAAAATGTTTTACCGTTAAAACAACAATATATTGATGATGACGCTCTACTTATGAGAGTAAGTGTTTAATAACACATGTGTATTGTTATTAAGGAGGTTTAATGGCAAACACTAAACCCGCTTATCTTCTTAAAATAAGCATATAAGCACCTAGAGTAAGCAATCCCAAACATCCATAGTTTATACCGATTACCATTGTTTCATTAGAACTGCTTAAAATTAATCAATGTATCAACGAGCTTATTTCGAGTGTATATTTCATTGTCACTAAGCAAATAAGCCGTTTCATTTTTAGTCAAACACTTTTTTCTAATATGTAAGCAAACAAGCACTTAAATAAGTGTTGGATCGATATACCGACAAAACTAACTATGTAGCTTGTAAGGGCTTAGCAACCTCGGATAAATCCTAAGTCACTAACATTGAAACACGATATTACTTTACTAAGTATACGAAACTACTTCAATAAAGCTAAGAAGAATAACTCTAAACTTCAACGATTTTATTAATAATAAACCTTAAACACGCTTGATACACAAATTCACTAACAAACCTAATCGCTAAAACTCTAATTGTATTCTAAGAACGTGTATCTCTAATGCCAATCTAGGGTCCTTTTATAGGCATAAAGGAGTACCCTAGTCGGTTTACAACTCTAATCCTTGTACATCAAGTAATCACTAAGAATATTCAAGATAAACATAACTTTCCATAAACATTGTAACATAACCGCTTTAAGTCTTTGCAAGATTTTGACACAAGCAAGATTTTGACCTTCACTAACCAAGATTGACTCTCTTAAGACTTTGACTTTCTTCAGTACTTTATATCCCAACAATAACCAATCCTAAACACCCACTTAGATAATGATAGATTCTGCAATCTATTAATGATGCAACACAAGTTGAGGTTGGCAAACAAAAAGTTTGTGGGAAACACAAAATATGCATATATTTCGCTAAGATAAATACAAATACCCTAAATACTTGAAACAAAAGGAAACTAAAATGTTTTTACCTATTAAAAACAGCAATATATTGATGATGACGTCTCTATTTATGAAGTAAGTGTTTGGTGATAACATGTACTTGCATTGTTATTAAGGAGGTTTTTGTTTTGGTGACTATAAAAGTAGCTTAATAGTTTTTTCGAGCTAAATAAGTCATTTTTGTTGGTGGTAATAACATGTACTTGTATTGTTATTAAGTAGGGGTCTTATTTATGTTACCCCCTACGACCCGACTTCTAAGCTCCGGTCGTAGGAGCAACCATTCCTATACTGTCAGAGACAACCTCATTTGCATCAATGATAATAGTAGGAACTCTGTGTTGAGGAACATCAGTGTTCTGTCTGGTATTATTCCTAAGTGGTAATGAAGATGATTTGGATGGTGATAAAGAACCATGAGGTTTGGGTGTGTTTTGGGAGTCGACTGGGATTGTTGATCCTTTACCCTTAATATGTAACATGTTTTCAAACAAAGGTACTACAATTCCATTGAACCCTGTTAATACAAATAAGCCTTAAAAACGTTTATTTATATTTTACAATCTTCAATGTTTTGTCGATAACAAAAGTAAAATCATATTAACGAAACAAATAAAATACGTAAATGGTTTGAACTAATAGTTTTATAACACACTTACGCCACATAAAACACTATAACAAGATTAAGTGATTTTATATTTTAGATACACATGTACAACAACTAGTGTTTACATATTGGCTTAACAAGTTTAAGTAACTCTATGAGTTAGATACATATGTACAACAACTAGTGTTTACATATGAGTTAATACATACTTATATTAAGTACACTAAAATGGGTAAAAACAAGTATATAGTAAATTGGGTAAAAGCAAGTATATACTAAATAGATAAAAACTAGCAAATGGTTTTGACCCATAACCCATGGTTTTATATATACCACTTACACAAGTTCAATGTATCCTTAAGGTACATTGTATCTAGATGAAAACCATGGATCAAACCATAACCCATGACCCATAATCCAAAATACCCATGGGCAAGAGAGCGGACCACGGATCCCTAGCTTTGTGCTAGCGGATCCCAAGTGGAAGGATCCGTGATCCGAAAAAAGAGGTTTTTCCTCTATAAATAGTGAGCCATTTCTTCATTATATCTCACCCCTCCAACATACTTTCTCCCCGAGTTAAATCTCACTAACCTTAGATCCAAGAGATCTATGTTTGTAGTTTTGTTTTGTGTGATCTTTTAGGTTCCTCTAAAGGGAAGATCTCTACCTTTGAAGTCGAAAGCTCAAGTCCATGAGTTGCCAAGCTTCCTCATCGGCTATTGAAGTCCTCTTGTTGATAATCTCTTTCTTTCTTCAAAGAAGTAGTGTTAAAGACATTAGTGAAAGATGTCTCAAGTGTCAAGACGAAGATAGTAGTGAAAGGTATCCATCGATATAGGATAAGCACTTGTGTTAGGTGCTTAGAAGTCAAGACAAGAAGCATTAGTGAAAGGTGCTTAGAAGTGAAGACACAAGACATTAGTGAAAAGTGTCTTGTAGATCTAATCAAAGACATTAGTGAAAGGTGTCTTGTAGATCTAATCAAAGGCATTAGTGAAAGGTGCCTTAGATGTACATTCGATATGGTGTGTTTCGATGTACTAGATAGACTAGCATTAGATCCAAGGATATTGATGTCCTTGATGATGTTGTAAAGTAGTAGATCTCCTTTGGGATTAGTCGTTGGTGTAGTGTGGTAGTAGTTCCTCCATTGCAATGGAACTAGGTGCTTAGCCTAGTACCTAATAAAGGGTAGGCGACGTTGAAGGTGTAGTTCACCCAGGTGTGAAAGAATCCTGGTTAGCCTAGCACCGTATAAAGGGTGTAGGCGTTGTGTTAGGTGTGGTTCGCCTTGGTGTGAAAGAACCGGTATTTAGCTTTGTACCGTAAAAGGTTAAGCTTACGCCTGAAGGCTTCTCCGCCATAAGGAGATTGGTGTAGTGATTACAAACTCTCGAGTAGGTGACTCGGGAGTGGAGTAGGCAAGGAAGGTGTCCTTGTAGCCGAACCACTATAAATACTTGCGTTGTGGTTTTGCTTCTTACTCTTATCTTTTCATTACATATCTTTATATGCTTGTTTATCAACATCCACACACACAACCAAATAGATTGATATAAGTCGATCTAAATAGTTTAAAGGAAGTTTTAATTGGTAAACTATTCAACCCCTCTAGTTTTCCACACATTGGCATCGAGATTCACAAGTTTCTTGAAGTATATTGTACTTTAAAACTTGATACGATCCATAGTTAATTGAAAACTACAAAGAAGGTTTTCATAAAACAAACACCATGTTTTTCAAAACTATATGTTTGGATGTTGAGATGATAACAACATTTTTTTTTATATATATTTTTAATTGCACTAATCTTCCTTGTGATATTGATTAGTCAAAGCTCATACCCACCAAGCTTTAGGAGTTGCTTGGTAACAAGAATACCTTCCTTGAAGGTATCTTAGAGGCAAAAGAGCGGAATCGTCTAAGTGACATTTGTCATTTGTAAAGACATTCCTAAGTATTCGTGGTATGACTTTCTACTTATATCTAAATGATACTTGTTTAGTATATAAGTGTTATTTGCTAGGCTTTTATTTGAGTAGATTTTGTGTTTACACATGATTTACATGTAGCTCGTTAAGCTTGTTTTCTCACATCGTGTTATTTTTCTCGTCTATAGTCATAGTATGTAGAGCTTATGCTTTATTTCTTCTAATAAAACAAAAACACAATTTCAAAAATTCATCCTTCCCTATTAATAAACCCACTCAACGCCATTTTTTCAACCTTCACCTTTTCAAATTTTCCAATTTCAAAATTTCCTCTCATTCAAAAATTCATCTTCTTCCTCATTCCATCTCTTCCTAAACCAAGAAGATCCGTCATCAACATGGTCTACATCGCACTCGTGCTCATCGCCCCTAACACTCATCGCACTTGTGTTCCTATGATGAAGTTCACATATGGAGACATTTACTTTGTGTTGTTAATCTATATGGGGTCATTTACCCAACTTTGTATCATCCTTAGCATTGAAATGCAATATTATTAATTATCTATTTTATCTAGGATGTTTGTATTATTATGTGTTACATTTTTTTGATCTATATGTTATATTCTTTCGTGATACATTAGATGTCATGTATGCATGCTAAAAGAAAATGTAGGATAAAACATACTTCATGGTACAATAACCGTAAAACCTATGTTTTTATTAAACCGGTTCTACATTACGATCCACGGATCCCTGGTTACACTAGCCGGATCCTTTTGAAAAGGAGCCGGATCCGTCCCACGGAAAAGTTTTCATGCAAAATTAAAATCACTATCTTTCTAAAAGTAATAATCCACTAGAGCTTCAAAACCATGGGTTAGCTAAATACTAATTGTTAATAGAATATCTAGTAAAACATTAGATTATTATAGGTTGACCATAAACGCTTTTCCTTATTAACCCATCACTTATAGGTTCAACTATAGCGCATGAATACGAGTTTGATTTTTCACTCACCGCGTCACACCCCGAACATTTCTCTTGAGCCCAACACACCGGCAATCATGTCCCGGTTCAATAATCTCGAAACCGTCACTTTCATGAAGGACGTGTGTAGACCTCTCTACAATTCAAGAAGGTATCAATACCTCCTTCCGAGCCATAGGACTAGAATGTCTTTTGAAATTAACGAGAAGATATGTCCAAGGTTCATAATGGAATTCTTCCGTCAAGTGGAACTCGTTCTCGTAACGAGGATCGCTTTATCTCTTTGGTTTATATCAAAACCAAAATTCACTTTAATCCTTGGGCATTTTGCTCATCCTCCGAATTCCAAACCATGGACAATGTGCCTTCACGAAGATTGGTCTCTTGATTCTCTCTTCTTTTCGGAAGAAAATAGTCCATATTGTTCACATACCCTCCCGAAAGAATTAACATGATATGCACACTCGACCATATTACTCCAATCCAAACATTATCCATACACGGGATATCCGAGAAGAGTACAAGCCCGTCGCTCATTCTACGTGAAAATGTTTGGAGTCTTAGGAAATCAAGATATTCTTCCCGCTTGTTGGCTCACATGTTGTCTTGTTTGCTAACACAACAACCATACAATCTCGCCTACTTCTTCGCATAATTGCAAACCTTCAAGGCTTCAAGGATAAACTCATCCTTATGGAATGTTCTTGACACGCTTATCACAATGTTATGCACTTCCATCCTCAATTTCAAAGTCCGTTATGCGTGCTTGTGAACAAGATGATGGAACCGCTAAACATATCTCTCTCAAGACTTTCTTCATTCTTGATTCCACCAATACCCATCAAACACATAATGATCCTCCTAGCGAAGACACTCAAGGAACCTAGAATAGTTAAATAGGATCAATTCTACTCTCACTTGGTTATCAATGTAATCCTATCTCCTTCATGAAATAAAACATCTTACATTTGATATCCTAGTTTTAGAACTCCTTTAAACAAAACTTGGAATAAAATGCATTGTCAAGGATCATTGCATACCTTTAGTAAAGGTTCTCGCCTAGCGATAGATCCCAAATGTACTAAACGGATCCCACATCTAGGAACCGATCCCAAGAAACAGAAATGCAATTGCAAGCATTATATGTCAAACACATCCTTAGAACATCTCACAGCTAAACATAGTGTCTTAAGATTGATTAAGACTTTATCAAGATAGGTTGACCTTTTCTACACTTTCCAACTCACATAGATCACACTCTAAGACTTTGTTTGATCTACCATTTCAATCCATCACTCTTCCGCCTCAAAACTCACACTTCATTTTTTTACTTGATCCTCACACTAGGTTAGAAATCCTTCAATTATGACAATATTGATCATTAATCAACCTCACCTCAAAATTGATCAAAGTTGATCAAATCCTAGTTTTCCCATCTCAAACCATTAGATATTTTCCAAAAACACAATCCTATGACACAACTGATCTCTAGGATTATTTAGTTTCATTTAACTTCAATTGACATCTTTAATGTCATCCTTGCTCATCCATTGGTATTTTTTAAAGTTCCAAATCCTTCCATAAATAACAATCATTAGCTACACCACTCATTGCCTTCAAACACTTAAGCACCCCTTCATTTAAAACACTTGGGAGAATCGAAACACTCAAGGTGATGTAGGTCTAGGATCTTAGAAACATCATTTCCACTCTTTCATAAACCGAACGCACGATCCCTAGAACTAGCCTACGGATCCTCCGAGAAGGAACCATGGGATCGGATGATGTCTATGACAAATCTTGGTAAAACAATCATTTCAACTCATCTTCCTAACTCAAACACTCCATCTCATCTTAAATGAGTTCCTAGAACAGCACAACCTCTGTAGTTGACTCTTGTGCATGCTAATCATCACATACCAATGAATCTTAATGGCTTAAGGCTTAAATGCACTTTCCAAATATCTTAGTTTATAAACAACCTTGTTAGGATCTCCATAGTCATCACTCTCATCCTAACTTTCAGCTTTTGCAATCTCTTCAAATCATCTCATCATGAGAAAACCCCCAAGTAACAACCTATCCACCAATGAACCACCCATCAAAAGGGCTCGTGTTGTACAGAAATCTCTTCAACCGAATCATCTCCGGTCAAACCAACAAACCTTCATCATCCAATCAAACCAATTCCTAGAAGGTTAGTACCACAAAATTACCTATGCCAAACACCACCATACCTCCTAGGCCAAACAATGTCATCTCCACTAAACCATCACCATTGGTTCCTAGAGCTATCTCTTTACATCCCCACTATCATCACCTCACCTCTACAATTTAGAGGACTTGCCACCTAGGCCGTCTCATCCTCCACGACAACATTCTCCTCATTAGAGGAACAATGATTCAAAATCAAGGTGTTGAGTCAACACTTGCTCCGCCTTTTTCGCCGTTTCCATCATATAATCCCATTGGATTATAAGAAATCACCAAAGTCAACCACCGACCTTATGGAAGTTGACACATCTTTACCACCATCATCATTCATGATCGAACCATTCCTAAATGGACCTCCACCAATCCCTCCATCATTCGAGGCTCCTCAAACCACTTCAATTGATCCTTTGAATTACCTTCATTTCATTCACCACCACTACTAGCCATGACAAAGATTGCTATCATTGTCAACATGTTGAAAGTTTGATACATGAAATACGAGAAGACCAACGTTTCATGTTCTATCATCTCCTCGAGCTTTTGACGAGATTAAACCTAAACATAACTTGAGCTAGAGGATTATAGTGGTGTCTAAGCTTCAAGCTTTAGTTGGTCTAAGAAATTCCTAGTTATGTATTGTCTATTCTTATTTTTGAGTCATGTATATCATAACTCTTGTTTTATTAAATGGAATTACATGCTACTTGTTATTTCTGAGCATATGATTACTTTGTACTCATATCTCATTTGTGATAACATTACTTGTTATATCACCTTGGCTGATTTTAGTCATCGCCTAGACGGATCCTCAATATGACCTAGACGGATCCCTACTAGGGAACCGTGGGATCCGTGAAGTCGAATGTTTTTCTTTATCACATTTGCGGAATTGTGAACTATACTTGTTTTCTAACCCTTGTTTTGCGCTTTTCAATTAACACATAAAGTTTTTGACATCCTAAAGCTAGGGAGCTGTGTCAAACAATATTGCAAAATCATTTGCAACTCAATCCATTTTTGGATTACACTTCATGTTACCCCATTGCAACTTTGCAATATTCGAGGGAGGAGCACGTTTTCGCACTAGACGAACCATTTGCAAATTTAATTGCAAACACAAGTAGCTTATTTTACATTATGTCCTTGACGCTTTTTAAAAGGATGGACTCGTCAAGGGGAGTTAAGACAGTACCATTCCGCCACTTGCTCTCATTAAATCTTTTATAATTTTTCTTATAAAAATTGTGTTAGTTTCTTCAAACACTTTTGTTTCGACAAAAGGGGAGAAGAAAGTAAAACTACTAATTCAAACATTTACAATTTTAGCTTTTCCTTAAAATAATTTTATGTTTTGTCATCAACAAAAGGGGAGATTGTTAATACAAATAAGCCGTAAAAGCGTTTATTTATATTTTACGATCTTCTAATGTTTTGTCGATAACAAAAGTAAAATCATATTAACGAAACAAATAAAATACGTAAAGTTTGAACTAATAGTTTTATAACACACTACGTTTTCACATAAAACACTATAACAAGATTAAGTGATTTTATATTTTAGATACATGTACAACAACTAGTGTTTAGATATTGGCTTAAGTGATGAATTGAAGAATTATCTCGAGTGGTAGATTTTGATTATACCAAGGAAGATAATGACATGAAGATGAATAGATCAAAGATCGGTGTTTTCAAAGTTGAGAAATCTAAGAATGGAGATTACATGGTTTTCACAAAGAAGATAAAAGTTTCAAAGTTTTTAAACGGCTATGGGTTCTTTGCATATCATAGGCAGTAGATCTATTCTACTTATATCATCTTTGTGAAGACTTATTTTGAAGATAATCCATTAGAAGGAATTGGATTGGTCTTACAAGGAGATCTTATAACCATGTGGAAATTGATGAAGAAACGCGATGATATTTGGAAGGATCAAGAAAAGCGGGAAATAGTTTCTTGGAGATTCTTTGAAGAATCAGGTTCATGTCTTGGAGCTAGAAAATGGAACAATGATTCACATGTTTGCGAAAGAAGATATCCTCTTCAGTTGATCTAATGAGAAGAATGCTAGAACATGGATTGGAAGTAGAAAAGGATGATGAAATTGCTTGCATGGTGATCAATTTGTTTATAGATGGACTACCATTCTTTGAGAATGATCTATAAGCGGTATGATTTTTGAATAAATACTTTTGATATATCATTACTTTTATTCAAAGTCTCTTTGATCGAAAGACTTTCATCAAATCTTGTTCTTCGAACTAAACCGTTAAGTAAATTTTAGATGAAACCTTTTGCTAAATAATAAATATTTTTGAAGAAAAGGTTGAATAAATGGTTTTGTGATGATAACATCAATAGGTTATCAATCCACCATGGTTACAAAAGGATTGACTAATCCATGAGCAAGCGGCTCGGTAAAGATATATCAAATCATTTTTAGTTGACAACTTGCTAATAAGTTGGATGGTCATCAACTCACCATATCGATAATGTGAAGAGTTGGCTAGCCCACAAGAAATGGCTTGTGGTAAAGGCGATGGAAAAACCATTATTGGTACTTAGTTCACCATTAGATAAAAGAACTAACTAGTCCGGAAAGTGCGACTTTTGGTAAAGACAAAACAAATCATTGATAGTGGTGGTTTGCTAAAAATCATATGGTTATCAATGTACCATGGTCTTACACACCAAAACATTTGGCTACTCCAAAGATAATGGCTTTGGTAAAGAGTTCTAAATCCATTGAATTTTCAATGATTCACTTAGATGTGATGAGAATAGTATGCAACTTAAATTAAATTATTGTACACATTGTCATATGTTCTTTGTGTTCTTTGAAAAGATGGAGATTCTTTGAATCTTTGCGTGAAGAAAACAATTCTAAGAGATACTTTGACAAAAGCACAAATTCTCTGAGAGATATAATCTAAAGAATAAAGAACAATCCATTTTAAGATGAAGTCATTAAAGATATATTCACAAAGGAACTTGAAGTCAAGCAAGTAGAATTCAAGTTAGGGGAGGATTGTTGGGATATGAAAGTCTTGAAGACATCAAAGTCTTGAAGATATGAAAGCATTGTAATCTGCAAAAAATCTTGGAAGAAGTCAAAGAGTCAAAATCTTGCTAAAGACAAAGTCAAAATCTTGCAAGATAAAGTCAAAATCTTGCTAGAACGGAAGAATTGTTATATTCGTTAATGGAAAGTATTGTATTCCATGTTTAGATTACTTGTCGTACAAGGTTATCAATTGTAAACCGACTAGGATATCCTTGAGCCTATAAAAGGACTCCTAGATTGGCATTAGAGTGCGATTTGGAAAAAGAGTTTTAGAGTTTACAATTAAGAGTTTAGAGAAAAGTTCGAATATCTTAGAGTTGTATTAGAGTATCGCATAATAAGCGATTTAGAGATTATTAATAAAGTTTTCTTCTTAGCTTTGTTAAGTAAATTCCGCGTACTTGATAAAGATTGCTCAGTGTTTCTTTGTTAATAAATTAGGATTTATCCGAAGTTATTAAACCTTAACAAGCTAGTTTAGTTTGATTAAAGTATATCGATCCAACATGTTTGCAGATAGAAGATAACCTCTCACTGTTGATCTTATGAGAAGGATGCTAGAGCATGGGATGGAAGTAGAAGAGGATAATGAAACTGCTCTCATGGTCATCAATTTGTTTATAAACTGGACTACTATTCTTGAGGATGATCAATAAGCGGTATGAATTTTATTTAAATAAATACTTTTGATATATCAATACTTTTATTCAAAGTATCTTGATCGGACAATACTTTAGCCAAAGTCTTGTTTGCGAAATAAACCGAGTTAAATGAATTTTAGAAGAAACCTTTTGCTAAGTAATACATATTTTGAAACAAAGGTTGAATAAATGGTTTTGAGATGGTAACATCAATATGTTATCAATCCACCATGGTTACAAAAGGATTGGCTAATCCATGAGCAAGCGGCTCGGTAAAGATATCTCAAATCCGTTTTAGTTGACAACTTGCTAATAAGTTGTATGGTAATCAACTCACCATATCGATTAATGTGAAGAGTTGGCTAGCCCACAAGAGAATGGCTTGTGGTAAAGGCGATGAAAATCCATTATTGGTAATTAGTTCACCATTAGATAAAAGAACTAACTAGTCCAAAAGTGCGACTTTTGGTAAAGACAACTCAAATCTGTTGATAGGCGGTGGTTTGCTAAAATCGAGATGGTTATCAATGTACCATGGTCTTACACACCAAAACATTCGGCTACTCCAAAGTTAATGGCTTTGGTAAAGAGACTAAAATCCATTAATTTTCAATGATTCACCTCTCGGAGTTAACACACACGAAGTGATGAGAATAGTATGCAACTTAAAGCGAATTAATGTACAAGCTGTCATATGTTGTTGTGTTCTTTGAAAAGATGGAGCTTCTTTGGATGATCTTTGTAAAAGAATAAAGATACTTTGATAAAGTCGAAACTACAATCCAAAGATAAAGACAATCGTTCCTTGAAGTGGAAAAGTGAAAGTTTAATCTACAAAGGAACTTGAAGTCAATCAAGTAGAATTCAAGTTGGGGAGGATTGTTGGGATATGAAAGTCTTTGAGCAGTTAAAATCTTGAAGATTTACAAAATCTTCGAAATAGCAAAGAAGCTGGAGAAAGTCAAAGAGTCAAAAGTCTTGCTAATGATAAAGTCAAAGTCTCGCACATGAAGGTCAAAATCTTGCAAGAGTTAAAGAAGCTGTCTATTCGTTTATGGAAAGTCTTGTAATTCTAGAATAGATTACTTGTCGTACAAGGATACATTATTGTAAACCGACTAGCGTTATCCTTGAGCCTATAAGAGGATCCCTAGATTGGCATTAGAGATACGAATTCACAAATCTTAGAGTTTATGATTACAAGTTGTTTAGAGTTTAGAGTTCGATAATCTTAGAGTTGTTAAAGTATCTCGCATAAGAAGCGATTTAGAGTTATTAATAAAGTTGTTCTTCTTAGATTTATTAAGTAAATTCGCGTACTTAATAAAGATTACTCGATGTTTCATTGTTAATAACTTAGGATTTATCCGAGGTTATTAAACCTTAAACAAGCTAGTTAAGTTAGTTTGGTTAGAGTACATCGATCCAACAACTAAAATACTAACCACTCACACTCACAAGATTATGATGTTTTAATACAACAATGAAGTATGAATCAACACTAGATCATACAACACTAAACAAACAAGACTTCCAACTTCTCGTTTGGAGCTTGAATGTGACTTGATCTTCTTTGCTACAAAGAGATCACTAATATGATATGAAACGAGTTAGAAAGGTTAGAGAGAAGATATGTAAGAGTATGATAGAAAGGATGAAAAACTACTTGGTTTGACTTTGCTATCTATAGCCAAAACCATCAGCAGCATCCACGGACCGCGGACCCCTTAAAAGGGTTCCGCCCGTTGTGGATTTTGGTGCCGCCGGTTCTGACAGCAAGATATCAAAATCTTTGCCAAAGTCAACCATATCTATGTAAGATTGTGTAAGATATGAAGAGTACAAATCTACACAAAATATCTAATGAAATCTTCCAATGATTTCCATGATGCATCACATGATGTCATATGTTGTATTTCTATTTTTAGAAATATGCAAGTACTTAAGTAGTGTTTGGTTTTAAGAACCTAAAACATTCTAAAACTACTATCATACATAATGATTAGAGTCATATAAAGATATGACTAATCACAAATATAAATGCTTGAATGATGAAGATATTGTTTGAAAAAGCTTGTTTTAATATCTATTAAACTTGACAAGCTTTAAGCTTTTATACAAAATAAATTTACTTTTGTCGTTAACAAAACTTAGGTAAAGATCAAAAATATAAATAACGTTTAATGATGATATTTGTATTAACACATACCATCGAAAATCATTCTAGATAAGTTGAAGAGATGATTGGTAGCTAATCCTACTAAAGCAGAGGCAATATTGGAGCTAAACTGTTTCCATGAAGTACTCTTTGAACTTAAACAATGAAGCAACACATGAACAAGGTACTTCCAGTGTGGACTAAATAAGTGTTTCTTGAAAGTAGTTTCAGTTAAAGACCTTTCATACCCAATATCCCTTAATGTATCCCAAAGAACTTGCTTATCAAAACGAACAGCCCATTCCTCATCATTAAACAGTAAATCTTTTCTAATGGTGGCTTCACTAACTCTAACTATTTTCCCAGCAACCTTAGCCTGAATATATGATTCATCATCTTCCATATGAGATCTAGCAGTTGCCCAAAATTGTTGAATTTAAGGCTCAATGATATCAAGTTCGACCAAAAGAGCATAATTGATTGATGATCCAGTGAGGTAATCAATTATGTCATGAAAAGCAACATTGGATGGTGTTTTATCCAAGTTGGCGACCATATTATGCTTACTAACAGTGTTGCGATTAGCCATTGTTTGTAAAAGAATGTAAGAAACGGTTAGGGCAAACATGATATCAGGTCTAGATGCAGTTAAGTACATAAGACATCCAATCATTAATCTGTAAAGCTTGACATCCACAGGTTGTCCATCTTCATCCTTTCCTAATGAGTTGATAGCTTTTATGGGTATGGTGACAGGCTTCATGGCATCGAAGTTGAACTTCTTAAGAATGTCAGAGACATACTTATCTTGACTTATGAAAATTCCATCCTTTGATTGTTTAACTTGAAGCCCCAAAAAGAAAGTTAATTCACCCATGGAACTCATTTGAAATTCTTGTTGCATGAGCTGCTCAAATTCTTTCACCACGCATGTTTTGTAGCTCAAGATGATATCATCTACATAGACTTGAACAAGCATGATATCCTTCTTGTCTCTCTGATAAACAAAGTCTTATCAATTGCTCCTCTTACAGTAGCCATGTTGTAATAGAAAAGTGGAGAGTCTTTCATACCAAGCTCGGGAGCTTGATGAAGGCCATCTGAGCCTTAATAACTTTTAGACTTTGTTTGGATGTGCGGGATCCTCAAAACCGGGAGGTTGTTTTACATATACTTCCTCTGTAATCTTGCCATAAAGAAAGGCACTCTTGACATCCATTTGATAAACAGGAAAGCCCATATAAGATGAAAAAGCAAGGAATAATCTAATAGCTTCAATCCTTGCTACATGAGCAAACACTTCATCATAGTCCACTCCTTCTTCTTGTCTATATCCTTGTGCAACTAATCTTGCTTTGTTCTTGATGACATTGCCTCTTTCATCTCTCTTGACCCTAAACCCATCTTGTACCAATGACTTTCTTTCCATCTGGTAAATCACATAATACCCAAACGTCTTGTAGTTTAAATTGAAGAAGTTCTTCTTGCATGGCTTCAACCCAACTTTCTTTAGTTAATGCTTGAGCAACAGTCTTGGGTTCTTCATGAGAGATAAAGCAAGTGAATAAGCATGTTTGTTGATCCTTATGATTCAGCCTATTCTGTTTATGCACAAAGCTAAGTAAAGCATTATGTGGTGTAGAAAAACCTTTAGCTTTGGTTCTTGTAAGCACCCCTGATGTAGAAGGTCCAATGATTTGACCAGCAGGATGATCTTTATGAACTCTTAATGTAGGAGTTTGTGGAACTTCAAGATTATCACCTAAATTTGTGAAATCAGGATCTTCATTGGAATTTGAGAAAATACCTTCATCATCTAACTCATCATCAGTGTCTTCTAACCCAGGCATGGTTGGATCATTCAAATCATCAAAATCATGTCAATAGGTGCAGCGATGCTTTGATCCAAACCTTGTGATCAAAAGTCTTTGTGAGGGTATTCTGTAGACTTGCCCTTTTTATTTCATTCTTCATAAGCTCTTCTTTGATCATCCTCATAGGATTGTGCTAAGGTTTCTTGAAAAAGCATCCGATTAAGCTCATCTTGAATAGCTTGATCTTCAGCAGACAAAGTGGATTTTGGTTTATCAGTACTTTTCTCCTTTTCAATAGAAATAGGTTCTTCATCGGGAACAGCATCAGGTCTAAGATTGACTCCATGAACAATGTACTTTAAATCTTCTTCTTTGTGAACAACTTGATTTTCTTCTCTGACAGGTACATAGTTCATAGAAGGAGTCAAAACATCAAGATCAAACATCCAATCAGGACCTTTACCCTTTTGATTTTCTTGATCTTCTAAAAATTCAACATAAATACAATCTTGAACCTTTTTAGTAACCTTGTTATACACTCTAAATCCTTTGTTGTTGGTACAATACCCTAATAAGTATCCTTCATCTGACTTGCCATCAAACTTGCCCAAAGTGTCAATAGTATTGAGAATAGTCAGAGGACATCCAAACGATTTCATAAAGCGAATGTTAGGTTTGTTTCCCATAAGTAACTCATAAGGTGTCTTCATCGAGGTTTAGTTCTTGATACTCTATGCAACACATAACAAGCGAGACTTGCGACTTTAGCCCAAAATTGAATAGGTAATTGTGAATCGCAAGCATTGTTACGCTGCTTTCTATCGAGTTCTGTTCTTTCTTTCTGCAACATCATTACATTGTGGAGTTCTAGCAATGCTAAACTCCTCTTAATCCCTTTCTTGGCACAAAATTCATCCATAAACTTGTTCTTGAATTGATCTCATTATCACATCTAATACCTCTTACTTTGAGTCTCAATTGATTTTCAAGGGCTATTATAAGATCATGAATAGCATCAAAGGTTTCATCTTTAAATCCCAAGAAAAGACCCATAAATCTACTACAATCATCTCGTTACAACTAAGTAGTACTTCTTGTTGTTTAGACTTGTAACAGAAACAGGTCCAAACAGATCCATGTGCAACAATTCTAAATGATCTCTAATAGTTCTTTCCTCAATCTTCTTGCATGAAGCTTTGTGTTGTTTACCCTTTTTGCACGCCAAACATGAATGATCATTCTTGTATGTTTTGGACGGTAGACCTCTAACTAAATTGCCTTTAACCAACTTGTTGATATTCTTGAAATTCACATGTCCTAATCTTCTATGCCATAGATGTGCTTCCTCAAGTGTTGCCTTTGCTGCTAAACATGTTGCTCTTTCAGAAGAGTTAAGAGTTTTCATATCTAGACTGTACACATCATTGGTTCTTGGTACTCTCAGTGTTACCAAGTTATCATCAACAAGCTTGAACTCATGGGAAAGTATAAGACATTATGTGTTACTGAATAACACAGGATGCTTCTTGTCACAGATTTGAGAGACTGACAATAGGTTGAACTTGAGCTCCTTCACATAACGAACATTCTCAAAGTCTATACTTCCTGCCTTGATGGTTCCTTTGCCAGTAATTCTACCTCTACTAGGATCATTCCCAAATGCAACTCTTCCTCTAAATTAAGATCTAAAATATGACAGAATCTCTTTGTCTCCTGTCATGCTTCCAGAGCAACCACTATCAATAATTAAATGATCTTTAAGCTCCTCTTCTGGGTTGCCCTGCACAAAGATGAAAGATTTAGTATTAGGAACCCAAGCCATTACTGACTCGTGTTCCCCTTGTGGAGTGACATACTTAAATTCTTTAAGTATGTAATCTCCACTGTTTTTGAAAGAATGATTAATTATCTTTGTTTGTTCCAAAACTTGTGTTGATTTTTCAACAAAACTTTCTTTTCAACAAAATTCTCCTTTTCTTTTTCAACAGAAATCTCCTTTTCACCCTTACTTGTTGAAAGTACTGTTTGTTCCCCATAAGTACTTTCTTTCTTAACCCAGTTGGTTTTAACTTTTTGTGTAGGTTTCTTTGATCTAGATACTCTATTTGAAGTGTAACGCCTTCTAGATTGATAGTAATTGGATCTCCTAGGGCTTCCATTCCAAAAAGTGTTAGTAGTACCTTGATTGGGTGAAAATATAGTAGTACTTTGAGAAGGTACTGCTTGAGAAAAAGTCTTACCAGTACCTTGAAAAGCGCTTGAGGGTACTAGTGGTTTGGAAAAAGGTCTTTTCTGGTGAGGATACCTATAGTCCTTTGAGAAATTACTGTGGTTGACCCTATGTGAATGATTCCAAACTAGTTTATTCTCCCTTGGCTTATGGTTGGTAGATGTGGTCTTTGGAAATTTGCTTAAGTATTCTGAGTGAAAGTCACAGTCCTTAATCAAATGATCAGGACTATAACAAACAAAATATAATTTTTGACCTGTAATCCCAAAAATTTTTCTTTTAGTTCTATGACCAAATCTATCATGACCTTTTGGTGAATGATGAAAACTATCTTGACCAAAATTATCCCAAAAAGATCTAGCAGTATTTTGAAAAGTTTTTCTTGAAGGTACTGCTGAATTTCTAGCAGTACTTTGAGATGAAGGTACTGCTGAACTCTTAACATTGTCATCCTTAGGTTTCTCAACTGTTTCTTTTGTGGATTCAGAACTAGATGGGCCTGATTTAGATTGACCAGTAAGATTTTTCCTAAACTCTAAAATGTCTACTCCAAAACAAGAAACATCTGTCCTAGGTGGTTGAAAACTACCAGTGGGATGAGGAACTGCATGATAACATTTGTCTTTCTTAAATTCAGGAGGTGTTTGACTAATGGATTCCTCATTACTAGATGTGTTTTTGTCACACCCCCAAATTACCTGTTTTGCAGCGGAATGGAATTCCTGGGGGATAATTGTCATAGCATCAAAGTTATAGTTATATTGAACGACCTAAAGTGTCATTTAGAAAACACATCGTTTGATTTATTAAAACAACCAGAGTTTACAAAGTATAGGTCCCAAATGAAAATCAATATGTACGGAAATAAATTTGATACAAGCCAAACGATGTTTTTAAAGTGCATAAATCCCATGTGTGACGGGTCGTCACCACGACTCTTTGATATGTCCATATGCATGCCATGAAGTGAATGCCTTAGATACCGAGATAAAACATGCTAAAAGTGTCAACACAAAGGTTCGGTGAGTTCATAGAGTTTGTGTTGAAATGAAAACCTTTAGAAAATGTTCATGCAGCAAAGGCATTGCAAATCCACTCAGTTCCAAGTTCCGCCCATACAAAACTTGCAACCTGTGTGTTAACAACCCATTGCCAAAATGTGTATAGTTTATGTTCAAGCACATGATGTCAAATGAATTCACAATAGTACCTAACTCGACGTAGAACCATAGCACATAATCAATAGTACATGACTCAATGTATCAGTATTCAACTGATTTAGAACATTATACGACATAGAACTATAGCACATAATCAATAGTACATGACTCAATGTATCAGTAGTCAACTGATTTAGAACATTATACGACGTAGAACTATCATAATCAATAGTACAACATTCAGTTTTAAAACGATGGTGATCATGATAGAAGTTATCCTTAAAAATCTAAAGTACTTGTGAAAAATAGTTAAGCATGTATCTCCCCCAAAAGTAGTATAAAAACAATTGAAAATGGGGCTATGGAACTCACCTGGTGCAATGTTTATGATGATATAATGGCAATACTGAAATGAGACGCAACCTCTGACCGTGACCTATCATGAATGATATGTTCTAATGTAAATCATGAGACAATGTCGTGCATGCAAATCCACATGTAATCTATACCACTTGTACGTTTTGAAAATAATGTTTATCGTCAAAATATATGTTTATGACATCTCGTCATATTATAAAATACTTTACAAGTATTTACGTTGAAATGATATCCTACGATAGTCATTTAGTGATTCATTATGAAATTATAACTTTTTGTTGTAAAATAATGTCATTTGACAATTTCATGAAAGTGACTAAACGGCCTTGAAAAGCTAGTCGTAAAATGGTGCACATTGAGTGTTAGGAAACAAACTCAACGGTTTTGGGAAGCTTGTATCATGATCTCAATGTTTTAGCATTTAAGTTTTCATCATAGAGGTCTCGATCATGGAGAAAATATAGGTAAAGTATGGTACTTGTGTCCAAAATATTGTTTAAGTGTGGTTTTCGCAAAGTTTAAGTAACCGTATTTTATTCGTTACAACTCCGCTTGACGAACGGTTGGACATTTTGGAAAATATGCTAGGCAAACTTACTTTTACTAAAAGACATCATGTTATAAAAAGTACTACATCAATGTTAAAAACGACCCTCAACATGGTCATTTGTGGCCGTAATGTTTGTCTAATAGAAATATATTAGTTTTGCTTATATAATATAGTTACGGCAACTTTATTTAAACGTGTAATTTAATCGTTACAAGTCCGTTTTCTCGTTTTATATGTCCTTAGCTTCATTAAAGTATACTAATACATTTTTGATAAGTCGACAAATTTAATAACGCTTAAGACTCATTTTTGACTCGTAAAAAGTTAAAATAGTATGCTGAATTTTCTGAATTTATAGTTTTCGTCGTCAAACTTGAAAATAGCATAACTTCTTCGTTATAACTCCGTTTTAACCCATTCAAGCGACCACGTTTTCGTTTTAAAGTATATTTTCTGAATATCTAGCCCAAAATATTTTACAAACTGCCGAATTTTCCAGATTTCACATTTAAGATCAGACCACTATTTATTGTTGTCGAAATGGGTTTTTCGCGTAAAACTTATTCTAACCACTTCAAACCAACGCCAAAGCTATTCTAAACCTACCATACACCTTCTTAGGGTGTCATGGGTTCCTAGACATCACCAAAAGTGATATGTTTCAAGGAGTAATTATAGGATGATATATATATATATATATATATATATATATATATATAACTCTTAAAACAATTAAAAGTGGTATAGACATCCATATAACTTGCATGTTTTTCTCAAGCATGATAAAATGAACATGATATGAATATGAAAGATGAAAGTGAACATGAAATGCTTACTAGTTACTTGATGAGGTTTAAATGAACAAGGGTTTATCCTAAATACCCTAGGTTTTTATTTCAAAACCTTACTTAAGAGTATGCCTAAGTTGTGAAAATTACTTGACTCGAAAAAAATGCACTCCTAGCTTGTGATCACCCTTATGGCCGGTTGAAGCTAATGAAATAGATGAGAGGATTTTTATTTCACACTTAAGATTTTTTTGTTGTATGTGTAGTTTTAGTATATAAATAATATAAGTGCAAGTATAGGTTAGATATTTTGTCTAAAAATTGTTGACTCATGTCTTGTGTCGACAAGAAGAAGAAAAAAAAAAAAGACAAGTAATGTATCTTGTATAATATAATATATAATAGTTTAAGTAATATAGGTAATTTGTGTATTTAATTAAGTATTTAGAGTAGCGTTAGTTAGAAATAATTTTTAACGGAGCAAAATAAAATATATTGAAGTCATAAAAATTATAAAAATACATTTTTTTACAAAAATTGAGTGAAATAATAATTGTCGAGTAGTATTTACGAAAATCGTCGTAATTATATAAATTTAACAATTTATATACAAAATAAATTTAAAACACCGGGTAAACTAATAATATTATTTTTATAATCTTAATATGAGTGTAAAAATATATCAGAATAATTTTTGAAAGTGTCGAATCAAATGTTCAAAATAAATAATTACGCGATAGCGTTTATTTAATAGGAAATTATACGTTTAATGAAAAATGCAAAACCATGCATGAACTAATATGACGATGATGTTACTAATGATATGTAGACTAATATTAGTCTATATGAAATGTCCTCGATGATATGTTCATGAATTCGCAGCTAAACCATTAAGGTTACGCGAATTTGATACTCGTAAACCTAGTTTACGATAAATGATGAATAGTGAAGCATGAATAGTGATTTTCTCCGAGAATGAATAGTGTTTCGTGAATAGTAAAATTTTGAAATACGTTCTCAGAATATCAAATCGACTTCAAAAATGATGAATAGTAAAATGATGAATAGTAACCGATGAATAGTAAATTCCCGAGATGAATAGTGAAATTTTCAAAGTTTGTAAAATGACCTGAAATTACGAGTTGTCCCATTCGCCCACCCAAAAAGGAATTCAGTCCCTGAATTCAGTTCGTGTTGGTCTCTCCGGTTTAGGGTTTGATGTGGCAAACTTTCCCATTCTCGAGTAAAACCCTCAAAAGACTTTTAGGTAACCAATTTTTACTTAATCTCACAACTCATCAAACGAGAACTGTCATGAGATTAGGCTAAATTAGTTTGAAGGAGGTCTTTTGAAAATTTGGCTCGATTACGGAATTGCTTACACATATGAGACTACTACTCCCTTCATTGCATGATTCTTCCTGAATTAGACATAGGTGATCAGGCTATGTATAATTTAGGAGTAATAATGCAATGCTTGGACTAATCAACTCATATGATGTTTGGTGTTGAGTCATAAACCCGCATGTAAAGTGAATATGCACTTATAATGATATGATGAGATGCTATGATGATGTAGTTATAGTCTAGGGTCAATGATGCAACCTAGTTCTCTATAACCGATGCTCGATACCAATCATCACACCCCAAATTACTGCTTTGCAATGAATAAAATTCACGGGGATAATCGTCATAGCATCAAAGTTATAGTTATATTGAACGACCTAAAGTGTCGTTTAGAAAACACATCGTTTGATTTATTAAAACAATCAGAGTTTACAAAGTATAGGTCCCAAATGAAAATCAATATGTACGGAAATAAATTTGATACAAGCCAAACGATGTTTTTAAAGTGCATAAATCCCATGTGTGACGGGTCGTCACCACGACTCTATGATATGTCCATATGCATGCCATGAAGTGAATGCCTTAGATACCTGAGATAAAACATGCTAAAAAGTGTCAACACAAAGGTTGAGTGAGTTCATAGAGTTTGTGTTGAAATGAAAAACCTTTAGAAAATGTTCATGCAGCAAAGGCATTGCAAATCCACTCAGTTCCAAGTTCCGCCCATACAAAACTTGCAACCTGTGTGTTTACAACCCATTGCCAAAATGTGTATAGTTTATGTTCAAGCACATGATGTCAAATGAATTCACAATAGTACCTAACTCGACGTAGAACCATAGCACATAATCAATAGTACATGACTCAATGTATCAGTAGTCAACTGATTTAGAACATTATACGACATAGAACTATAGCACATAATCAATAGTACATGACTCAATGTATTAGTAGTCAACTGATTTAGAACATTATACGACGTAGAACTATAGCACATAATCAATAGTACAACATTCGGTTTTAAAACGATGGTGATCATGATAGAAGTTATCCTTAAAAATCTAAAGTACTTGTGAAAAATAGTTAAGCATGTATCTCCCCAAAAAGTAGTTTAAAAACAATTGAAAATGGGGCTATGGAACTCACCTGGCAATGTTTATGATGATATAATGGCAATATTGAAATGAGACGCAACCTCGACCGTGACCTATCATGAATGATATGTTCTAATGTAAATCATGAGACAATGTCGTGCATGCAATCCACATGTAATCTATACCACTTGTATGCGTTTTGAAAATAATGTTTATCGTCAAAATATATGTTTATGACATCTCGTCATATTATAAAATACTTTACAAGTATTTACGTTGAAATGATATCCTACGATAGTCATTTAGTGATTCATTATGAAATTATAACTTTTTGTCATAAAATAATGTCATTTGACAATTTCATGAAAGTGACTAAACGGCCTTGAAAAGCTAGTCGTAAAATGGTGCACATTGAGTGTTAGGAAACAAACTCAACGGTTTTGGGAAGCTTGTATCATGATCTCAATGTTTTAGCATTTAAGTTTTCATCATAGAGGTCTCGATCATGGAGAAAAATATAGGTAAAGTATGGTACTTGTGTCCAAAATATTGTTTAAGTGTGGTTTTCGGCAAAGTTTAAGTGACCGTATTTTATTCGTTACAACTCCGCTTGACGAACGGTTGGACATTTTGGAAAATATGCTAGGCAAACTTACTTTTACTAGAAGACATCATGTTATAAAAAGTACTACATCAATGTTAAAAACGACCCTCAACATGGTCATTTGTGGCCGTAATGTTTGTCTAATAGAAATATATTAGTTTTGCTTATATAATATAGTTACGGCAACTTTATTTAAACGCGTGTAATTTAATCGTTACAAGTCCGTTTTCTACGTTTTATATGTCCTTAGCTTCGTATTAAAGTATACTAATACATTTTTGATAAGTCGACAAATTTAATAACGCTTAAGACTCATTTTTGACTCGTAAAAAGTTAAAATAGTATGCTGAATTTTCTGAATTTATAGTTTTCGTCGTCAAACTTGAAAATAGCATAACTTCTTCGTTATAACTCCGTTTTAACCCATTCAAGCGACCACGGTTTCGTTTTAAATTATATTTTCTGAATATCTAGCCCAAAATATTTTACAAACTGTCGAATTTTCCAGATTTCACATTTAAGATCAGACCACTATTTATTGTTGTCGAAATGGGTTTTTCTCGCGTAAAACTTATTCTAACCACTTCAAACCAACGCCAAAGCTATTCTAAACCTACCATACACCTTCTTAGGGTGTCATGGGTTCCTAGACATCACCAAAGTGATATGTTTTAAGGAGTAATTATAGGATGATATATATATATATATATATATATATATATATATATATATATATATATATATATATATATATATATATATATATATATATATATACTCTTAAAAACAATAAAAAGTGGTATAGACATCCATATAACTTGCATGTTTTTCTCAAGCATGATAAAATGAACATGATATGAATATGAAAGATGAAAGTGAACATGAAATGCTTACTAGTTACTTGATGAGGTTTAAATGAACAAGGGCTTATCCTAAATACCCTAGGTTTTTATTTCAAAACCTTACTTAAGAGTATGCCTAAGTTGTGAAAATAACTTGACTCGAAAAAAATGCACTCCTAGCTTGTGATCACCCTTATGGCCGGTTGAAGCTAATGAAATGGATGAGAGGATTTTTATTTCACACTTAAGATTTTTTTGTTGTATGTGTAGTTTTAGTATATAAATAATATAAGTGCAAGTATACGTTAGATATTTTGTCTAAAAATTGTTGACTCATGTCTTGTGTCGACAAGAAGAAGAAAAAAAAAGACAAGTAATGTATCTTGTATAATATAATATATAATAGTTTAAGTAATATAGGTTATTTGTGTATTTAATTAAGTATTTAGAGTAAGCGTTAGCTAGAAATAATTTTAACGGACAAAATAAAATATATTGAAGTCATAAAATTATAAAAATACATTTCTTACAAAATTGAGTGAAATAATAATTGTCGAGTAGTATTTACGAAAAAACCGTCGTAATTATATAAATTTCACAATTTATATACAAAATAAATTTAAAACACGGGTAAAATAATAATATTATTTTTATAATCTTAATATGAGTATAAAAATATATCAGAATAGTTTTTGAAAGTGTCGAATCAAATGTTCAAAATAAATAATTACGCGATAGAGTTTATTTAATAGGAAATTATACGTTTAATGAAAAATGCAAAACCATGCATGAACTAATATGACGATGATGTTACTAATGATATGTAGACTAATCCTAGTCTATATGAAATATCCTTGATGATATGTTCATGAATTCGCAGCTAAACCATTAAGGTTACGCGAATTTGATACTCCAAAACCTAGTTTACGATAAATGATGAATAGTGAAGCATGAATAGTGATTTTCTCCGGGAATGAATAGTGTTTTGTGAATAGTAAAATTTTGAAATACGTTCTCAGAATATCAAATCGACTTCAAAAATGATGAATAGTAAAATGATGAATAGTAACCGATGAATAGTAAATTCCCCGAGATGAATAGTGAAATTTTTAAAGTTTGTAAAATGACCTGAAATTACGAGTTGTCACAGTTTTCTTCTGAGCTAATGGGTTCATCATCACTAGTTACTATCTCCTCTAAATCAACTTGTTCCTTATCACTAGTTGGATTTTCTTCTGTGTTACTATACTCAACACCAAAACCTAGACCAGTTTTAATATGTGCTTTTCTTTGTTTTTCAACAAAACTAACATGTGACAGACCAGCTTCTTTCCAACTAGCAAGTTTTTTTAACAATTTATCCCTTTTTTTAGTCATCTTTTCAAGTTTAGAGACCTTACATCCTAACTTTCATTCACTTAATTTTAATTGATAATCCTGTTGCTCATATTTTTCTCCCAAGCCATTTCATTATTTTCATGAGTTATTATTT
Organism: Chrysanthemum lavandulifolium; assembly: GCA_022545495.1. Classification (NCBI taxonomy): domain Eukaryota; kingdom Viridiplantae; phylum Streptophyta; class Magnoliopsida; order Asterales; family Asteraceae; genus Chrysanthemum; species Chrysanthemum lavandulifolium. The sequence goes on from CM040242.1 coordinate 32,622,001, forward strand.
TGGCTTCCGTTGACTCTAAAGTTATTTGATAACCGGCTACCTCGCACCTAGCCCTTCTATAATTATCTTTTCGATTACATAATCTTTAAGCACTTTTGATAAAAACCATTACACTTAGAGCATACCTCGAGATAGTGGGTGAACTTGGTGAAGTAGCTACCATAGCGAGCGAACATGTTCTTCTTCACTTTCCATGCTCCAATCAAAGCTTCCAAGACCATCTCTTGATTCCAAAGCCGCAAATCCTGGTTCCTCATCAAAAGTTATGCTCCAATCAAATTCTTCCACTGCGACCATAGAGTAGGTTACTGGTTCATCATCAAATTCAGCACTTCAGTCAACCTCTAATAGATTTTCTTGAGCAACCAAAGCTTTTGGTTTTGGTTCAGCAATAGGAACTTCTCTTATTTCAAGCTTGGGTTTCTCAATCATCCTATTTGCCTGATACTTAGCAAACTTGCATTCTCTTGCAAAGTGTCCAGTTCTTTGATAGTTAAAGCATTCAATCTTGGATTTGTCAAATGCTATACCCTGTTTGGGTTTGAAATCAACACCTCTTCCAGTCTTCTTCATGAACTTCTTGATCCTTGCAGTGATCATGGCAACTTGCCATCTTATGTCAATTTCTTCTAAATCATCCTCATCAATTTGCAACAAATCTTCTTCATAAGTAACAGGTAAAGTGGCTTGTTGAGCAAAGAAAGAACATAAAACTTCTTCATAGTTGATGGTGTCTGATGGTGATGAGGTGGTAGTAGTCATGGTTGTGCAGATATTCTGTTTTTCACCAACAGTACTTTGGATAGGATAAGGAGTACTTTTAGTGGAAGTACTGCCTCACTTTTCAGAAGACACAAAAGCAATACTGTGAGATTTTGAACTTGTTTGACCATTCATCTCATGCTCATATACCTTTAGATTGTTGTAGAGATCATCAAAGTCCATTGTATCCAAACCATATTGTCCCCTAATCATAGTAGCAACCACATGCCATTGTGATGGCAAACTTCTTAAGAACTTCAGATTAGCATCTTCAACAGATACCTTTGCTTCATACAACTCTAGCACACTAAGGAAATTTTGGAATTTGTCATAAGCATCATCAAGACCTTCTCTTTCTCCAACAGTGAATGTTTCAAACTGTTGCTTCAACAAATTTCTATGCATCTTCTTGGAAGCATCATTACCTCCAAATCTTGTCTTGATAGTAGCCCATAGTTGTTTTGCATCCTTAGCATCATGAGACTTTAGTAAGTGACCATCAGAAATAGCAGACATCAGTATGTTGAGAGCCTTCTCTTGATTTCTTTTTGTAGTTGCTGGCAAGGTAGGATGAGGTGGTTTAGGTTGTCCTTCAACTGCAACAGGTTCTTCAAGAACAACATTACCATTGACAATCACATCCCATAGTGCATGGTCTGTAATAGAAATGTACTACCTCATCTTCATGCTCCAGAGATCATATTCTCCCTTCTTGATGATAGGAATTCTGAGTGAGGTGGTGGATGGGAGTGGTGCAGCTTCAGTCGTCATCTTTAGGGTTTGTTGTTAAATAGGTTTTAATGGTTTCTTCTTAATCAGAATTTTCACACAAGCTCTGATACCACCTGTTGGATCAATATACTCTGACCAAACTAACTATGTAGCTTGTAAGGGCTTAGCAACCTCGGATAAATCCTAAGTCACTAACAATGAAACACTGATAATGCTTTACTAAGTATGCGGAAACTACTTCAATAAAGCTAAGAAGAATAACGGGTAAAAGCTATAAAATAACAACGTACTTTCGAAAATTTACCGAGTTGAAACACATACTTTTTTATTAACATATACACCCATGTACTTTCAAATTTTGTTCCGAATTTACCCATATTGTAATAAAATAATATTATTTAATATAATATTATATTAATATAAATCGGTCATATGGGTGAAGTCGAACAAAATTCAAATACGTGGTATATATGTTAATAAAAAAAGTATGTGTTTCAACTCGATAAATTTTAGAAAGTACGTTGTTATTTTATGGCTTTTACCCGAAGAATAACTCTAAACTTCAATGATTTTATTAATAATAAACCTTGAACCTGCTTGATACACAGATTCACTAACAAACCTAATCGCTAAAACTCTAATTCGTATTCTAAGAACGTGTATCTCTAATGCCAATCTAGGGGTCCTTTGATAGATTGCTGCAATCTGTTAGTGATGGAACAAAATTTGAGGTTGGCAAACAAACAGTTAGTGGGAAACACATAATATGCATATATTTAGCTAAAATAAATACAAATACTCTAATTACCAGAACCAAAAGGAAATTAAAATGTTTTTACCTGTTAAAAACAACAATATATTGATGATGACGTCTCTACTTATGAGAGTAAGTGTTTGGTAATAACATGTACGTGTATTGTTATTAAGGAGGTTTAATGGCAAACACTTGAAACTGCTTATCTTCTTAAAATAAGCATATAAGCACCTAGAGTAAGCAATCCCAAACATCCCATAGTTTATACCTGATTACCATTGTTTCATTAGAACTGCTTAAAATTAATCAATGTATCAACGAGCTTATTTCGAGGTGTATATTTCATTGTCACTAAGCAAATAAGCCGTTTCATTTTTTTAGTCAAACACTTTTTTCTGCTAATATGTAAGCAAACAAGCACTTAAATAAGTGTTGGATCGATATACTCTGACAAAACTAACTATGTAGCTTGTAAGGGCTTAGCAACCTCGGATAAATCCTAAGTCACTAACATTGAAACACTGATATTACTTTACTAAGTATACGGAAACTACTTCAATAAAGCTAAGAAGAATAACTCTAAACTTCAACGATTTTATTAATAATAAACCTTAAACCTGCTTGATACACAAATTCACTAACAAACCTAATCGCTAAAACTCTAATTCGTATTCTAAGAACGTGTATCTCTAATGCCAATCTAGGGGTCCTTTTATAGGCATAAGGAGTACCCTAGTCGGTTTACAACTCTAATCCTTGTACATCAAGTAATCACTAAGAATATTCAAGATAAACATAACTTTCCATAAACATTGTAACATAACCGTCTTTAAGTCTTTGCAGTACTTTGACACAAGCAGTACTTTGACCTTCACTTAACCAGTACTTTGACTCTCTTCAGCACTTTGACTTTCTTCAGTACTTTATATCCCAACAATAACCAATCCTAAACACCCACTTAGATAATGATAGATTACGCAATCTATTAATGATGCAACACAAGTTGAGGTTGGCAAACAAAAGTTTGTGGTGTTAATACAAATAAGCCGTAAAAGCGTTTATTTATATTTTACGATCTTCTAATGTTTTGTCGATAACAAAAGTAAAATCATATTAACGAAACAAATAAAATACGTAAATGGTTTGAACTAATAGTTTTATAACACACTTACGTTTTCACATAAAACACTATAACAAGATTAAGTGATTTTATATTTTAGATACACATGTACAACAACTAGTGTTTACATATTGGCTTAACAAGTTTAAGTAACTCTATGAGTTAGATACATATGTACAACAACTAGTGTTTACATATTGGGTTAATACATACTTATATTAAGTACACTAAAATGGGTAAAAACAAGTATATACTAAAATGGGTAAAAGCAAGTATATACTAAATAGATAAAAACTAGCAAATGGTTTTGACCCATAACCCATGGTTTTATATATACCACTTACACAAGTTCAATGTATCCTTAAGGTACATTGTATCTAGATTGAAAACCATGGATCAACCCATAACCCATGACCCATGACCCATAACCCAAAATACCCATGGGCAAGAGGAGCGGACCACGGATCCCTAGCTTTGTGCTAGCGGATCCCAAGTGGAAGGATCCGTGGGATCCGGGAAGCGATGAGTTTTTCCTCTATAAATAGTGAGCCATTTCTTCATTATATCTCACCCTCTCCAACATACTTTCTCCCCGAGTTAAATCTCACTAACCTTAGATCCAAGAGATCTATGTTTGTAGTTTTGTTTTGTGTGATCTTTTAGGTTCCTCTTAAAGGAAGATCACCACCTTTGAAGTCGAGCAAGCTCAAGTCCATGAGTTGCCAAGCTTCCTCATCATCAAGGCTATTGAAGTCCTCTTGTTGATGATCCCTTTCTTTCTTCAAAGAAGCGTAGTGTTAAAGACATTAGTGAAAGATGTCTCAAGTGTCAAGGCGAAGATAGTAGTGAAAGGTATCTATCGTCTATAGGATAAGCACTTGTGGTAGGTGCTTAGAAGTCAAGACAAGAAGCATTAGTGAAAGGTGCTTAGAAGTGAAGACACAAGACATTAGTGAAAAGTGTCTTGTAGATCTAATCAAAGACATTAGTGAAAGGTGTCTTGTAGATCTAATCAAAGGCATTAGTGAAAGGTGCCTTAGATGTACATTCGATATGGTGTGTTTCGATGTACTAGATAGACTAGCATTAGATCCAAGGATATTGATGTCCTTGATGATGTTGTAAAGGTAGATCTCCTTTGGGATTAGTCGTTGGTGTAGTGTGGTAGTAGTTCCTCCATTGCAATGGAACTAGGTGCTTAGCCTAGTACCTAATAAAGGGTAGGCGACGTTGTGAAGGTGTAGTTCACCTAAGGTGTGAAAGAACTCGGTGGTTAGCCTAGCACCGTATAAAGGGTAGGCGACGTTGTGTTAGGTGTGGTTCGCCTTGGTGTGAAAGAACTCGGTATTTAGCTTTGTCTGGAAAAAGGTTAAGCGGCGTTGTGAAGGCTTCTCCGCCATAAGGAGATTGGTGTAGTGATTACAAACTCTCGAGTAGGTGACTCGGGGGTGGAGTAGGGCAAGGAAGGTGTCCTTGTGGCGAACCACTATAAATACTTGCGTTGTGGTTTTGTGCTTCTTACTCTTATCTTTTCATTACATATCTTTATATGCTTGTTTATCAACATCCAACACACACAACCAAATAGATTGACATAAGTCGATCTAAATAGTTTAAAGGAAGTTTTAATTGGTAAAACTATTCAACCCCCTTCTAGTTTTCCACAATTGGCATCGAGCTTCGTTACCAAGTTTCTTGAAGTATATTGTACTTTAAAAACTTGATACGATCCATAGTTAATTGAAAACTACAAAGAAGGTTTTCATAAAACAAACACCATGTTTTTCAAAAACTATATGTTTGGATGTTGAGTTGATAACAACATTTTTTTATATATATATTTTTTAATTGCACTAATCTTCCTTGTGATATTGATTAGTCAAAGCTCATACCCACCAAGCTTTAGGGTTGCTTGGTAACAAGAATACCTTCCTTAAGAAGGTATCTTAGAGCATAAAGAGCGGGAATCGTCTAAGTGACATTTGTCATTTGTAAAGACATTCCTAAGTGCATTCGGTATGACTTTCTACTTATATCTAAATGATACTTGTTTAGTATATAAGTGTTATTTGCTAGGCTTTTATTTGAGTAGATTTTGTGTTTACACATGATTTACATGTAACCGTTAGGAAGCTTGTTTCTCACATCGTGTTATTTTCTCGTCTATAGTCATAGTATGTAGAGCTTATGCTTTATTTCTTCTAATAAAACAAAAACACAATTTCAAAATTCCTCCTTCCTATTAATAAACCCACTCGGCGCCACTTTTCAACCTCACCTTTTCAAATTTTCCAATTTCAAAATTTCCTCTCATTCAAAACTTCATCTTCTTCCTCATTCCATCTCTTCCTAAACCAAGAAGATCCGTCATCAACATGGTTTACATCGCTTTCGTGCTCATCGCCCTAACACTCATCGCACTTGTGTTCCCTATGATGAAGTTCACATACGGAGACATTTACTTTGTGTTGTTAATCTATATTGGGGTCATTTACCCAATCCTTTGTATCATCCTTAGCATTGAAATGCAATATTATTAATTATCTATTTTATCTAGGATGTTTGTGTTATTATGTGTGTTTCATTTCTTTTGATCTATATGTGTTATATTCTTTCGTGATACATTAGATGTCATGTATGCATGCTAAAAGAAAATGTAGGATAAAACATACTTCATGGTACAATAACCGTAAAACCTATTTTTTATTAAAAGCGGTTACATTACTACGAGATCCACGGATCCGGAAGTTACACTAGCGGATCCCTTTTGAAAAGGAACCGTGGGATCCGTCCTCTTTGGAAAAGCAGTTTTCATGCAAGATTAAAATCACTATCTTTCTAAAAATAATAATCCACTAGAGCTTCAAAACCATGAGTTATCTAAATACTAATTGTTAATAGAATATCTAGTAAAAGCGTTAGATTATTATAGGTTGACCATAAACGTCTTCCCTTATTAACCCATCACTTCTATAGGTTCAACTATGACGCATGAATCGAGTTTGATTTTTCACTCACTAGCGTCTACACCCGAACATTTCCTTGAGCCCAACACACGGCAATCATGTCCGTGGGTTCAATAATCTCGAAAACCGTCACTTCCATGAAGGACGTGTTGTAACACCTCTCTACAATTCGAAGAAGGTATCAATACCTCCTTCCGAGCCATAGGACTAGAATGTCTTCTTGAAATTAACGAGAAGATATGTCCAAGGTTCATAATGGAATTCTTCCGTCAAGTGGAACTCGTTCGTAACGAGGATCGCTCTTTATCTCTTTGGTTTTATATCAAAACCAAAATTCACTTTAAGCCTTGGGCATTTTGCTCACATCCTCCGAATTCCAAACCATGGACAATGTGCCTTCACGAAGATTGGTCTCTTGATTCTCTCTTCAATTTTCGTGAAGAAAATAGCCCATATTGTTCACACATACCCTCTCGGAAGAATTAACACGCATGATATGCAAACCTCGACCATATTACTCCAATCCAAACATTATCCATACACGGGATATCCGAGAAGAGTATAAACTGCTTTGCTCTTATTCTACGTGAAAATGTTTGGAGTCTTAGAAATCGAGATATTCTTCACCTTGTTGTGCTCACATGTTGTCTTGTTTGCTAACACAACAACCATACAATCTCGCCTACTTCTTCGCAAGGCGGTTGCAAATCTTCAAGGCTCCAAGAATAAACTCATCCCTTATGGAATGTTCTTGACACGCCTCTATCACAATGTTATGCACTTCCATCCTCAATTTCAAAGTCCGTTATGCGTGCTTGTGAACAAGATGATGGAACCGCTAAACATATCTCTCATGAAGACTTTCTTCATTCATGATTCCACCAATACCCATCAATCACATAATGATCCTCCTAGTGAAGACACTCAAGGAACCTAGAATAGTCAAATAGGATCAATTCTACTCTACTCATTAGTTATCAATGTAATCCTATCTCTTTCATGAAATAACACATCTTACATTTGATATCCTAGTTTTAGAACTCCTTTAAACAAAGCTTGGAATATAATGCATTGTCATGATCATTGCATACCTTTAGTAAAGGTTACATCTAGCGAGATAGACGGATCCCAAATGTTGTACTAAGCGGATCCCTACATCTAGGGAACCGTGGGATCGACAAAGCAGAAAATGCAATTGCAAGCATTATATGTCAAACACATCCTTAGAACACCTCACACTAAGCTAAACATAGTGTCTTAAGATTGATTAAGACTTTATCAAGATAGGTTGACCTTTCCTACACTTTCCAACTCACATAGATCACATTCTAAGGCTTTGTTTGATCTACCATTTCAATCCATCACTCTTCCGCTCTCAAAACTCACACTTCATTTTTCTTGATCCTCACAACTAGGTTAGAAATCCTTCGATTATGACAATATTGATCATTAATCAACCTCACCTCAAAATTGATCAAAGTTGATCAAATCCTAGTTTTCCATCTCAAAACCATTAGGATATTTTCCAAAACACAATCCTAAGACACAACACGATCTCTAGGATCATTTAGTTTCATTTAACTTCAATTGACATCTTTAATGTCATCCTTGCTCATCCATTGGTATTTTTTGAAAGTTCCAAATCCTTCCATAAATAACAATCATTAGCTACACCACTCATTGCCTTCAAACACTTAAGCACCCTTCATTTAAAACACTTGGGAGAACTGAAACACTCAAGGTGATGTAGGTCTAGGATCTTAGAAACATCATTTCCACTCTTTCATAAAGCTGCGAGAGCGGATCCTAGAACTAGCCTAGGCGGATCCCTACGAGAAGGGAACCGTGGGATCCGGATGACAGTCTATGACAAATCTTGGTAAAACAATCATTTCAACTCATCTTCCTAACTCAAACACTCCATCTCATCTTAAATGAGTTCCTAGAACAGCACAACCTCTGTAGTTGACTCTTGTGCATGCTAATCATCACATTCCAATGAATCTTAGTGGCTTAAGGCTTAAATGCACTTTCCAAATCTCTTGGTTTATAAACCACCTTGTTAGGATCTCCATAGTCATCACTCTCATCCTAACTTTCAGCTTTTGCAATCCCTTCAAATCATCTCATCATGAGAAAAACCCCAAGTAACAACCTATCCACCAAAGAACCACCCATCAAAGGGCTCGTGTTGTACACGAAATCTCTTCAACCGAATCATCTCGGTCAAACCAACAAACCTTCATCATCCAATCAAACCAATTCCTAGAAGGTTAGTACCCACAAAATTACCTATGCCAAACACCACCATACCTCCTAGGCCAAACAATATCATCTCCACTAAACCATCACCATTGGTTCCTAGAGCTATCTCTTTTACATCCCCACAATCATCACCTCACCTCTACAATTTAGAGGACTTGCCACCTAGGCCGTCTCATCCGCTTCCATGACAACATTCTCCTCATTAGGAGGAACAATGATTCAAAATCAAGGTGTTGAGTCAACACTTGCTCCGGCTTCCTTTTCGCCGTTTCCATCATATAATCCCATTTGGATTATAAGAAATCACCAAAGTCAACCACCCGACCTTATGGAAGTTGACACATCTTTACCACCATCATCATTCTTGATCGAACCATTCCTAAATGGACCTCCACCAATCCCTCCATCATTCGAGGCTCCTCAAACCACTTCAATTGATCCTTTGAATCTAGCCACTTCATTTCATCCACCACCACTACCTAGCCATGACAAAGATTGCTATCATTGTCAACATGTTGAAAGTTTGATACATGAAGTGCGAGAAGACCAACGTTTCATGTTCTATCATCTCCTCGAGCGTTTCGACGAGATTAAACCTAAACATAACTTGAGCTAGAGGATTATAGTGGTGTCTAAGCTTCAGCGTTAGTTGGTCTAAGAAATTCCTAGTTATGTATTGTCTATTTTCTTATTTTTGAGTCATGTATATCATAACTCTTGTTTTATTAAATGGAATTACATGCTACTTGTTATTTCGTTGAGCATATGATTACTTTGTACTCATATCTCATTTGTGTGATAACATTACTTGTTATATCACCTTTGCGATTTTAGTCATCGACCAGACGGATCCTCGATATTGCCTAGAGCGGATCCCTACTAGAAGGGAACCGTGGGATCCGTGAAGTCGAATGTTTTTCTTTATCACATTTGCGGAAATTGTGAATTATACTTGTTTTCTAACCCTTGTTTTGCGGTTTTCAATTAACACGTAAAGTTTTGACATCCTAAAGCTAGGGGAGCTTTGTGTCAAACAATATTGCAAAATCATTTGCAACTTGCAATCCATTTTGGATTACACTTCATGTTACCCCATTGCAACTTTGCAATATTCGAGGGAGCACGTTTTGTCATAGGCGAACCATTTGCAAACTTAATTGCAAACACAAGTAGCTTATTTTACATTATGTCCTTGGCGCCCTTTTTCAAAGGGATGGACTCGTCAAGGGGAGTTAAGACAGTACCATTCCGTCACTTGCTCTCATTACATCTTTTATAATTTTTCTTATAAAAATTGTGTTAGTTTCTTCAAACACTTTTGTTTCGACAAAAGGGGAGAAAAAGTAAAACTACTAAATTCAAACATTTACAATTTTAGCTTTTCCTTAAAATAATTTTATGTTTTGTCATCAACAAAAGGGAGATTGTTAATACAAATAAGCCGTAAAAGCGTTTATTTATATTTTACGATCTTCTAATGTTTTGTCGATAACAAAAGTAAAATCATATTAACGAAACAAATAAAATACGTAAATGGTTTGAACTAATAGTTTTATAACACACTTACGTTTTCACATAAAACACTATAACAAGATTAAGTGATTTTATATTTTAGATACACATGTACAACAACTAGTGTTTACATATTGGCTTAACAAGTTTAAGTAACTCTATGAGTTAGATACATATGTACAACAACTAGTGTTTACATATTGGGTTAATACATACTTATATTAAGTACACTAAAATGGGTAAAAACAAGTATATACTAAAATGGGTAAAAGCAAGTATATACTAAATAGATAAAAACTAGCAAATGGTTTTTGACCCATAACCCATGGTTTTATATATACCACTTACACAAGTTCAATGTATCCTTAAGGTACATTGTATCTAGATTGAAAACCATGGATCAACCCATAACCCATGACCCATGACCCAAAATACCCATGGGCAAAGAGGAGCGGACCACGGATCCCTAGCTTTGTGCTAGCGGATCCCAGTGGAAGGATCCGTGGGATCCGGGAAAGCAGATGAGTTTTCCTCTATAAATAGTGAGCCATTTCTTCATTATATCTCACCCTCTCCAACATACTTTCTCCCACAGTTAAATCTCACTAACCTTAGATCCAAGAGATCTATGTTTGTAGTTTTGTTTTGTGTGATCTTTTAGGTTCCTCTTAAAGGAAGATCACCACCTTTGAAGTCGAGCAAGCTCAAGTCCATGAGTTGCCAAGCTTCCTCATCATCAAGGCTATTGAAGTCCTCTTGTTGATGATCCTTTCTTTCTTCAAAGAAGCGTAGTGTTAAAGACATTAGTGAAAGATGTCTCAAGTGTCAAGGCGAAGATAGTAGTGAAAGGTATCTATCGTCTATAGGATAAGCACTTGTGGTAGGTGCTTAGAAGTCAAGACAAGAAGCATTAGTGAAAGGTGCTTAGAAGTGAAGACACAAGACATTAGTGAAAAGTGTCTTGTAGATCTAATCAAAGACATTAGTGAAAGGTGTCTTGTAGATCTAATCAAAGGCATTAGTGAAAGGTGCCTTAGATGTACATTCGATATGGTGTGTTTCGATGTACTAGATAGACTAGCATTAGATCCAAGGATATTGATGTCCTTGATGATGTTGTAAAGGTAGATCTCCTTTGGGATTAGTCGTTGGTGTAGTGTGGTAGTAGTTCCTCCATTGCAATGGAACTAGGTGCTTAGCCTAGTACCTAATAAAGGGTAGGCGACGTTGTGAAGGTGTAGTTCACCTAAGGTGTGAAAGAACTCGGTGGTTAGCCTAGCACCGTATAAAGGGTAAGCGACGTTGTGTTAGGTGTGGTTCGCCTTGGTGTGAAAGAACTCGGTATTTAGCTTTGTCTGGGAAAAGGTTAAGCGGCGTTGTGAAGGCTTCTCCGCCATAAGGAGATTGGTGTAGTGATTACAAACTCTCGAGTAGGTGACTCGGGGAGTGGAGTAGGGCAAGGAAGGTGTCCTTGTGGCGAACCACTATAAATACTTGCGTTGTGGTTTTGTGCTTCTTACTCTTATCTTTTCATTACATATCTTTATATGCTTGTTTATCAACATCCAACACACACAACCAAATAGATTGACATAAGTCGATCTAAATAGTTTAAAGGAAGTTTTAATTGGTAAAACTATTCAACCCCCTTCTAGTTTTCCACAAGAGATGCTTCAGTAAGAATGATGATAGTGCCATCAACTTTAGCTTTAATCTGTTTGTTTCCATCTTCAAAAGTATTGACAGTGGCAGTCTGCCAAAACTGCTTGACATGAGAAACAAAGACAGTTGGATGAACTGTAAGAGCATACCTAATGTGGGTATGATTCAAAAAATCCACTATCTCATGGAAGTCGCATGCTTCTTTGGTTTTCCATAGGAATGCCACCTGGTTGTGTTTTGCAGGAAATTTAAGAGGTGCCATTAAAGAGAATTTAGATTTTAGGGTTAAAAAATGTTTGGAATACTGGATTTTAGATCGATTTGGAATTGAATGATACTTCTGAGAGCTAATTAAGTTTTTATAGACAAAATTTAGGGTTTTAAGATTAACCGACTCTAATGTTTAGGAAACTTTAAGAGAAAAGAAATATGTTGAAAGATAGAAAGTAAATGCTTTCCAAGTTAGAAACCCCAAAATAACAAACTCTCAATGGCTATTTTCAAAAAGTAATTATTTCTGTACATTACTTGAATAACTTTCCATCATAGCAATACCAAAATTTTGCCTAGCAGTACAAACCTTTCCAAAACATTTTTCTAAGCAGTATTAACTCCATTTTCTTACACAACAATACTGCATTGAGTTTTATGAAAGGATTAAGTGTAAAGGAAGACACTTAATCAAAGTTCGGTCTCATATGACCTCTGGTTATGTGAAAACCAATACTTTCAGTACTTAGTCCCTCCTGTGATAGATAGACTCATTCAAAGAGCCTTCTTGACAGGGTTTCCAGCTTGTCGCAGTTGTTACCTCTAACACAGAAGTGTTAGATTCACTTTTGATCGTTGTTCTCAATGTCAAAGCTCCTTAGAGTAACACACTATCATGAAACATGATAGAATGGCAAAGAGTGGGTTAGATTAGAATAAAATGGCTAACTATAACCATCAATTCATTTTCAATAAGGGTCCAGATGCCTCATAATGCTTTGGCATCTAGATGATTATCAGCATAGTAAATCTTCTGATTATACCTCCCCAATGCCTAGGACTGCCAAGGTTTCACACATCTTAATCCATTCAAAGTGCTTTACTCCACGTGAAAATGTTAGTCTAAAACAAAGAAAACACGAAACAAAGTATTTCCATTTTAACAGGACAAAGTATGACTAACATTTCAAAAGAAAGGAAATTAGATTCCTTTGGGAAACCAAACCATTTCTGGCTTGGATCTGCCATGTGCATCATAATGGGCATTTTTCTTAGATGCACAATTGGGTTTGATGGTCTTTCTAACCTAAACAGGTGTGGTCTTTGAAACATTCCCTTTGTTATCCCATACAACATTACTTTTAGACCTGAAGATGTTAGATTTTGGTCTAGCAGTATCTAGTTTAGGCCTACCAGTACAAACTGTTGGTTTGGTATTACTAAACTTCCTTTTGTAAAATTCAACCTGTTGATTAAAGTTTTGAAAGGATAATGTTTTTGTTTTATTTTAATGGGTCTTGGGTCAGTTAATGGTGCTTGTTTTGTAAAATATTTCATGGGTCTTGCACCAAAAATAGTTGGTTGGGGGTAAACAGTATAATTTGGCCTTGAGGTACTCAGAGTTTTAATGCCAGTTTTCAAGAGAGCTGATCTTGGATTGAAATAGGTTGAATAATAATAGTCATACTTCCTAGCAAAATTGTTCTCATGAATCATACTACCCCTTTGATGATGCTTAAGGCTTCCACATTCAAAACATGATTTGTTGTGCCTAACAAGCAAATCTTTTAGGTGTTGTGATTGTTGTCTATTCCAGCTCCTTTGGTTTCGCTAGGAGTAGGTGATCTTTCTTTAAACCTATACATCTCAGCATACCTAACTGTGTTCCTAAATGGTTTTGCCTTTTGTTTAGGTTGAACAGTCTCTACTTTTGGGACAGATTTAGTTTCACCATCTTGAGAACTTTTAACTTGTGAGGTACCAGAATTGTCCTTAACCTCACCAATTACTTCTTTTCATCCTTTTTAAGCCCATACTGCATTTTAGGTTCTTTAATATCCTCTATTCCTGTGCTAGAAAGCTCAAATTTAGGAGTCTTGTATAAACCTGAAGTGGGTGGTGCAACACTATTGTATCCTAAACTTTTTCCTGGTTTAAAAGACCAGCTTCTATGATCCTATGTGAAAAATCTTTTGAATAAGAATATTTGTCCACACGAGCTTGAATGTTATCCTTTTCTAACTTGATTTTATCTAAGTCAGTTTTAAGCAAGGATATTTCAGCATCTTTATACAGCATGTCCCTTTTAAGAACTGCAACCTGTTCATTCAAAGCTTCCTAATTTTCTCTGTAGTATTCTAACTGTTTTTCTACAGGCTAATCCTCTATTATGATTAGCTAAATCATACTCATTTTGATTTAATTCTATCCTTAACTTGTCATACTGAGTTTTCAAAGATTCATAGCTATTTATACAAGTTTTAGTACAAGATTTATCATCGTGTACCTCAGAGTCTGAAAATGCCATTAAAGCCATGTTAGGAGGAGCTGTTTCTTCATGAGCCATGTAGCTCCAGTCATACCCAACTCCATTAATGGCCACCATAGCCTTGGTGTTGGAGTATGCTCGTGTCATAATAAATAATTATATGGCTAGTCATATGTGAGCCTATGGGGTCACACACATATACACTTAGACACCATTATCATAATGCATTTATCGTATTTTCATTATGAATAACCTTTGATACATAAGGATGTAAAGTGGAGCTTTTGGACTTTGAAGGGCCTAATGTGTAACTATTGATTTGACATCAATTAGCTTTAATGCTAATTGATGATAATTGATTATGATTGAAAGGAGGTTACAATTTGCTCTTCAAACTCACCTCCCTCCCTATTGTGTACGACACAAACACACACCAAAAGGTGTTTTGGTTTTGTTTTCCTTTCTTGATAATTCTAAGGGTTATCTAGTGCAAGGATTGGTGTTAAGGTTAAGACTAGCATCTAAGGGTGTTCGTTGGACGTGTAGTGTGTTTCACTCATTGGGAAAGGCCAACCTTATTGGTCTTTTGGTTTCTTGGTTCCATTCGTGGAGGTGATTGGTGTCTCGTTACCGGAATCACGCTACAAAGGTATAAACCTTATCTATGTTCTATTTGATTGATCATATGGCAATATGGATCCGTTGTTGGTGATGATTCCGCTGCGTTTATTTGATATTTATATGTTTATTATTTTCATCATCACCTATAGTGGTATCACGAGCCATCATATGTGCCATATGATTATCGGTATCTTGAAAAAATGGTCAAAACGTGTTTTTAAGTGTTTTATGTAACCACTTTCAAAACAGCCCCGAGGGCTCCATTTTTCATGGATTAAGAATGTTATTAGTAATATAAACATCTGTGATTTTTGGTCCTATGGCCATTGGTTTCGCATTTGTTAATTAAACAATGTGTTCGGTACGCTAAAAATGGCTTTAATCGCGTTGTTTTAATCGATTCTTGAAACGATTTGAAAACAGCCCCTAAGGCTTAATTTTCTGTGGTAAAATGATTTTTAGAAGGTCTAATTTCAGTAGGTTTGAGAACCTAAATCCATTTTACTCGCGTACCAATCGGGGTTTTAATTCTTGTTGATTATTTCTTCGATTCGTTGGCTAAATCTTTTATTTCATGCTATTTAAATTGTTCCCATGGCAAATACATGCATGTTTTCTCATGGGATTAGCCAACACCGTGTTATGTTCATAATTTTATGGTATTATTATGTATATGCAAAGCCGATGAAAACCTAGACCACTTGTGCTATGAATGATTGTGATTGTCGTTAATTTCTTGTTATTTGGGGTTTGCCATTGTTTGGCTTTTATGTATGAATTTTAATTTGGTTTTGCCATTGTTTGGGCATGTTACAATAGATAGATAGTAGATTAGTTTTATTTTACATTCTATATATTGTAACCGATGCTTGGAATGGAATGGCGACATAAAAGACATAAAGACATAAAATGGCTGCTCGTACAAGCTGCAGTAAACGGCGTTTCCGATGATTGGTTGAGTATTTTTAACCAAATTTTTTGCAGGTAGACAACTCATGGGCCCACAACTTTGTAGTTTGGTGCTAAGCTCGGGATGACTCCTTCTAGGCCATTTGGGCCTCCAATGCAGAAATTCTGGGCTGGCAGATTCACTTTTCATGTGCATTATGGGCTTCTACTTGTCCTTGCTTGGTCTTGGTGCAAGTGGGAGTCCTCCGTGTGGTTGTGGTTTATGTCCCTAGATGACTCTTGGTTCTCGTGATGGCTCACGAGACCAAGCATAGGTTCTTTCATCGGTTGAGGCTTTGCATATTGTGGTTGTGTGTTGGTTGTTTGCTTATTATGTATGTTGTGAATGTATATAACTTGCAAATAGTTTTCTAAAACTTAAAATGCAACACAAACCATTTTCAAACTAAATCTTATGATTTAGTTTAACTAAGTTTAAATATGGATTTAACTTAAAATCATTGTTTAATAATAACACTTAACTTGTTATGTATGTTATTCGATTTATGTATTGTCCTATCTCTTTATTATCCACATAGGTTCTATATTAGACTTGAATATGGACAACTTGACACACATAAATTAAAACAATGATTAGACTTAAGTTAAGAAGAGTTTTAACTTTTGCTACGAAGAATGAATGCATGCTTTTTCGACACCTTTTTGATTCACATCAAAATATTTTACCGTCACAAATTTAAGTCATGCCGTCCAATCGCTTGAGAACACTTGCAATTACTTTTTGCCTATGCGTGGGACCTAGGTTGAATTGTAACCCAAGGTGATTATTGTCTGTGCGCTGGGACCTATATTTATTTTCGCATTCTCAAATTGGATGACTTAATCGAGTTAAGCGGTGAGACCTTGACCCGAGGCAAGGATGGGACTAAACATGCCGACTGACACTAGATGCTTGTTCATTAGTGCCATGGGTCCCATAAGGATCTAAGAGTTGCACTTGATTTGCAATTGGTCGACGTTACCTACCTATTGAATCCACCATTGCTAGCAGATCAACTGATGTGATGGTGGAATCTCAATGAGGATCTTAGCCTTTTTCGCAAAATTAATTGTTTTTCTTTTAAAACTTGGGTAGTTAATTTTAAAAAGGATTAATTATTGTAAGATACTAAAATTTGAATTTTGTTTGTTTTGTAGATGACAACTCCAACTCAAACCATCAACAACTCGTCAATCAGATCAATTCTCGAGAAAGAGAGATTGAATGGTAACAACTTTTTGGACTGGTACCGAAACTTGAGGATTGTCCTCAAGTCTGAACAAAAGTTTTACCATCTGGAACAGGCTTTACCTGAGCCTCCTGCTTAAAATGCCACTGCTTCTATGCAAAATGCCTACACTCGTAGGTTTAATGAATACCAGGAAGTCGCTTGTCTTATGCTTGCGAGCATGATCCCAGAAACTCAAAAGAATTTAGAGGACCTCACAGCATTTGACATGATAACCGAACTAAGAACAATGTTCGAGCGACAAGTCGGCGGTGAATTATTTGAAACTGTCAGATCATTCCATGCTTGCAAGCAGGAGGAAGGACAATCGGTCAGTAGCCACGTCATGAAAATGAAAGGCTATCTGGATCAGATGGAGCGGCTTGGATACCCCATGCCTCAGATCCTTGGAGTGAGCATGATACTTACCTCACTTTCAAAGGAATTTGAACAATTTGTGCAAAACTACAACATGCACAACATGGGCAAGACCATACATGAACTGCATAATATGCTCAAACTTGCAGAAAAAGGTATGCCCAAGAAAGCTCCAGTTGTCCTAGCTATCAAGCAAGGCAAAATCCAGAAAAAGAACAAGGGGAAACCGCAAGCACCTGGCAAGGGACAAGGGAGAGGCAAGGGTAAGCTTGCTTACGCCCCCAAACCTAAAGTCCCCCCACCTGCTAAGAAGGAGCACCCAGCCAAGGACGCACCCTGCCGTCACTGTGGAATGGTAGGGCACTGGAAGAGAAACTATCCGGTGTACTTGGCAGAGTTGAAGAAGAGCAAGGCTAGCGGGGCTAGTACATCAGGTATCTTCACTATAGAACTCTATACTTTTCCTAATAAATCACGGGTATATGATACGGGTTGTGGGACTCACATTTGTAATGATGTGCGGAGCTCTTGGGGAAGTCGAAAGTTGAAGCATGGCGCTTTGGACTGTCACGTTGGTAATGGAATCGTGCACGATAAAAGCGATAGGAAGCTATGATTTAATCCTTCCTAATGGACTAGTTATTGTTTTGAATAATTGTCATTTCGCACCTACTATTACTAGAGGTGTTGTTTCACTTTCTCGTTTGAAGGATGATGGTTTCATTCATGTTTTTATGGATTTTGGCATTTCGGTTTCTAAGGATAATGTTTTTTATTTTAATGCTATTCCTAGAGATGGTATTTTTGAAATTGATATGCGTGATCCTAATTCAAACAATGGTTCTATATATAATGTTAGCAACAAGAAATCTAAACGTAACATGGATTCCACTTTTCTATGGCATTGTCGTCTTTGCCACATAAACAAGAAACGCATTACGAAGCTGCAACAAGATGGGCTTTTAGAATCAATTGACGGTACGTCTTTTGATAAATGTGTTTCTTGCATATCCGTAAGATGGCGCAAGAAGCCTTTTCCCATGTTGGAGAAAGAGCTAAAGACCTACTTGGACTCATACATATTGATGTATGTGGCCCATTTAGGATAATGTCTGGGAAGGAGCTAACTACTTAGCCACTTTTACCGACGATTTCGATCGATATGGTTATGTTTACTTGATTAAACATAAACATGAAGTCTTTAAACGTTCAAAGTATTTCAAAGTGAGGTAGAAAATCAACTCGATAAGACTATAAAGGCTCTTGATCCGATCGTGGAGGCGAATATATGAGTCAAGAGTTTTAGATCATCTAAAAAGTGTGGGATAGTCTCACATTCACTCCTCCACATACACCACAACATAATGGTGTATCGAAGGAGAAATCGAACTTTGCTAGACATGGTTCGATCTATGATGAGTCTAACAACGTTGCCAATGTCCTTTTGGGGTTATGCCTAGAGTCTGCTGCTAGCATTCTCAACATGGTTCCAACCAAGAAGGTAGATAAGACTCCATACGAAATATGGCATGGAAAGTCCCTAACTTGTCTTACTTGAAGGTGCGGGGTTGTGAGGCCCTCGTGAAGCGAGAAACGCCAAACAAACTTGAGTCTAGATCTATCAAATGTATCTTCGTAGGATACCCAAAGGAAGCGATGGGTTACTACTTACTACCCACCCGAGAACAAAATATTTGTTGCTCGTTATCTTGAGTTTCTTGAGACAGTCTCATTTCACAAGAAGCAAGTGGGAGCACCGTAGACTTTGACGAAATTCAAAGTGAAGATGCACAACCTTCTCGTAACACTAGTGAGCATCGAAATGGGATTGAACATGAAAATGTCGAGCCTCTTAGAGATGTTGCTCCGATTCAGATCCATGAGGATACCTCAAGCACACGAGAGATATGGTTTCTATGTCGATCTTTGAGGAACATGAGTTAGGGATCAAGATGAACTCGCTAACTATCGAGTGCATTATCGAGTTCGAACGCGATAAATGGCTCGGTGCTATGAAATCGGAGATGCAATCCATGAAAGACAATGAAGTGCGGGTCGAAGTTGACCGCCTCCTAATGCTAAGACCGTTGGGAGTAAATGGATCTTCAAGAAGAAGACCGACATGGATGGCAATGTACACACCTATAAAGCTCGTCTAGTAGCAAAGGTCACACTCAAACCTACGGGATTGACTATGAAGAGACCTTCTCACTTTGTTCGACGTTAAAGCTATTAGGATTCTTATAGCCATAGCGATACTATGACTATGATTTGGCAAATGGATGTCAAGATGACCTTCTTGAGCGGCCACCTAAACGAAGATGTTTACATGGTGCAACCCGAGGGCTTCGTGAATCCTAAACATCCCAACAAAGTGTGCAAGCTTCAAAGATCCATTTATGGATTAAAGCAAGCATCTAGGAGTTGGAACAAGAGATTTGATGAAGAAATCAAAAAGATTGGTTTCGCTCAAAACTTTGATGAGCCATGTGTATATAAGAAAACTAGTGAAAGTAATGTCGTATTCCTAGTCTTATATGTCGATGACATATTACTCATGGGAAACAACATTCCAATGCTACAAGATGTAAAATCCTGGCTTGGAAATTGTTTTGAAATGAAAGACTGTTAAGATCGTTTATAAGCTCAGCTAGGGATCAATAACAAAGATAATAAACACAATACGCAGCAGAATAATCAAAACAATACTTTGTTATTGAACAAGGTTTTTCATTCACTAATACTCTAATAATCTTAGACGTTTATAGGACCACGTCTACTAACTAAACTAATAACCTAGGCGTTTACATGAACATACGCCTAGGACACACTATAATCTAAAACTAATACCCTAGACGTTCTTCCCTAACGTCTAGGCTAAACACACACCTTTAGTCGACTACATTATTGGAAGACTTAATTAAAAACCTACACCTATGTCCTCTTTATATACTAGAGGATAAGGACTAAATAATAAAACTTCCATTGCAAGCAAGCCCTTCCATCTTTTAGTAGGTTTCCTTCTTGTCACATTAAGTCCCTCTTGTTTCATTCTTTTTGTCTTTATCAACTCAAACGTCTAATTCCCAACAATCTTCCCTAGTTGATAATGACAAAACCATTCTTGAACGAACTTCCCTAGGCGGCAGTAGAAATTGAGATCGGGGATCTCACCATGAATGAAACAAGTATGTCTTCCTTTGTCTTCCCTTAATCCATGTCATGTCACTCAAACATCTCTTCCCTTTTGTTATTATCTAAATAGGGAGCGTATGCAAATAATGATCTTGACCACCACGAACCAATATCATACTTCCAATCTAAGCCGTCAATGTTTCAAATCGCCCACCATTACACATCATAAGAAAATGGATCCAAAACAGAGAAAACTTCAACTAGCGTAGTAATAATGATCAACAATAGTAAAATCAACAACTTCCCTTGAGTGATGCATGTGGATGGTTAAACTTTTAACAATAAGCTTCTCCTAAAAACCATATGTTAACCATCTTCTTGATTCTTCAAAATCTGTAAGCTCCTTGTAATGATCACTTTGTGAAGAAAACCAAATATAACGAACTTGATGAAAAAGTAAAATTTCCCAAACTTGTGTCTTAAATCGTTACTATCCACGGAACTCCATACTTATACGAAGCAAATATAAGTAGACCGCAATCCCTTGACAAGAATCCTCAACTATATGAGACACTGAGCACTACAATGTAACTCCTTCAAGTGATAGACAATGTGTGCATAGAGCATTATAAGAAAAATCACACATTGCTAGATTCATCAAGCTAGATGATAAGAACACAAACCAAGTAATTCCACTTCACCTTCAAATAAGTGATAAATAATCCTCTTCGTAATCAATTCTTCAATAAATCTCCATAACGAGCCTTTATTAAAACCTTTTTAAGAACATAAATTTCTTCCTGTGTGTGTGAACAATAACCTGTGTGTGTCATCCAAAAATCATGACAATAATTATGCTCAACTTCCCCTTAAATCAAAAATCTTGAAGAAAAACGCAGCAGCAGTACTTTCATCTATCCAAGCAGTACATTCAAATCTGCAGTACTTTAACACAAAAAATACGAGCAGCACCTTTGAGCATAAAACAGTACTTTGTGTAAACAGTACTTTCAAAACCTCCGAGCTGCAGTACTTTAAAATCTGAATATGCAGTACTTTGAAAACTCGTCTTACCACTACAAACCATAACGTATAATTGTTTGTGTGAACCACCAGTACCAATTAAAAAACCAATAATAAACCCGATCAGTGGCCCACATGTAATACCCTTGTGACCAATCAAAAATCATAACCACTGTAATATTCATGTACCTCAACTCACTGAATCAAAACCCACATGATTCATAGTACCGAGAGACCAGATGAGGTTAACAATAATTTTTAATCATCCCTTACATAAATTATTCCAAGTGGGGACCAAAGCAGTATTCAACATCCAATTTAAAAGATTTGACCAATAAAAATATCATTATAATTTACCTTCAAGTGTGGACCAATCACAAAGCATGTCCACCATATCATCCAAAGACCTTATAACATAGAATCCATCCCTTTTGCATCTCCACGTTTAAACCAAGTCAAAGAACAATCTTGAGATATATAATATACTGTACCATCATTAAAAACGAGAGCCCCACATCCAAAAGTTTAAGCCACGTGCTATTTGTATGAGACCAACTTATGAGACCAATTAAACAATCTCCTTCGTGTGAGCAATTGCACGTGTACCAACCAGATTAACATTCAAAGCGAAGGGCATTAAAAACACAAACAAAAATTATCCCAATAAAATAACTTGCAAGTGAATAAATTATTACCGAACCATCAACCAATCAGGAAGTATTCGATCAATAAATAACGCATCATGTATAACCAGACAAAAGAGAATTCAATGAATCTACCTTCACTCCCAGCCGCCTTTATTAAACGTGACACCTTGAATAACATTAGCATGTGAATACCAATCACGATTTTTCAATGCTAAAGGATTTAGCAATAATTTAACGAATCTGCTCATCTGCTCTTAAAAAAAATACGAATCATAACTGCTCAAAAACTGCTTTCTTCAACAACTTAAAACCTTGTGATTCCCTATATCAAGAGCTCCCTGCTCTGATACCAATTGTTAAGATCGTTTATAAGCTCAGCTAGGGATCAATAACAAAGATAATAAACACAATACGCAGCAGAATAATCAAAACAATACTTTGTTATTGAACAAGGTTTTTCATTCACTAATACTCTAATAATCTTAGACGTTTATAGGACCACGTCTACTAACTAAACTAATAACCTAGGCGTTTACATGAACATACGCCTAGGACACACTATAATCTAAAACTAATACCCTAGACGTTCTTCCCTAACGCCTAGGCTAAACACACACCTTTAGTCGACTACATTATTGGAAGACTTAATTAAAACCTACACCTATGTCCTCTTTATATACTAGAGGATAAGGACTAAATAATAAAACTTCCATTGCAAGCAAGCCCTTCCATCTTTTAGTAGGTTTCCTTCTTGTCACATTAAGTCCCTCTTGTTTCATTCTTTTTGTCTTTATCAACTCAAACGTCTAATTCCCAACAAAGACTTAGGCGAAGCTGCGTACATACTTGGAGTCAAGATCTACAGGGATAGATCAAAGCGGTTAATTGGCTTGAGTCAAAGTGCATACATTGACAAAATCCTAAAGCGATTTAGGATGCAAGATTCCAAACGTGGAAATCTTCCAATGCAACCGAATACGGAATTGAGTAAAACTCAAGAACCTTCTACACCCAAGAGGTGAAAAGGATTATGGTATCCCATATGCTTCTGTGTGGGATCCATCATGTATGCGGTAAGGTGCACTAGACCGATGTAGCGTTCGCTCGAAACACGACGAGTAGGTATCAACGTAATCCGGTGAATGTCATCGATTTGTTAAGAACATATTAAAGTATCTTCAAATACTAAAGATATGTTTCTTGTTTATGGTGGTGATGACAACCATGAGCTCAAGATCACTTGCTATATCGATGCTTGGGTTGGCGACCGATCGTGATGACACCAAGTCCCAAAATGGATTCGTTTTCATCATGAATGGAGGCGCCATTGATGGAAGAGTTCAAAAGCGAGCACGATTGCAATGTCCTCTCTGACGAGAATACATTCTTTGCCGCTCGTGTCGCAATGAAGGCGATTTGGATCCGAAAATTCATTTCGGGCTTGGCGTTGTCCCCAACAATGAGCTACCCATGGATATGTACTTGTGATAATACAGTGCCATTATCATTGCAAATGAACACGGTGTTCGTGGGTGCCAAACACTTTCGTCGGAAAGTTCATTACATTCGAGAAGTTATCGAAAGTGGTGATATTCGTCTTCTAAAAGTTCACACAGATGACAACTTAGCTGATCCTCTTACTAAAGCAATGCCTTGCACCAAACATGTTGGGCATGCTAGGAACATTGGACTTCGACCAGCTAGTAGTCTCATGTAGATCTGTTTATTTTAGTATTTGAATAATTGGAATGCTAAGCGCTTTATATTTTGTAATGAATTGATTTAATGGTTATTATCATTTTCATTCATATCAACTGTATTCTATATTTGTATGTTTAAATCCATGAATGATTTTCTTCATTCAAAACTTGTCCATTGTCGGTTGATTTGTATGGGAGTACCATCAAATTAAGACAATTGTGAGTGTGTTGGTGACCTTTTGCCAAACTCACATGTTGTTCATGGTGATGAGCATTGGGTGACCCAACCTACTAGATTTCACCGCATGGATCGGCCATATAGTGAATCTCAAAATGGTTATGTCTATTATCCTTAGACTTGAGATGCAAGCGGGTTTTGCATGTGTGAAGTTTCATTCCTTGATATGGTTAAACGTCACGAACAAGGTAGTTATAAAGGCCACTATCGGAATGATTTGAAGCTACATGAATGACACTTGATCAAAATAGGATTTGTTCCTCCACATGATTTGGAGTTAGATACTATTGGGCCCTCGATGATTTGAGCAGATGTTTGTATGGCAGTACCCAAATGAGATTAAGATGAATCTTAATTCACTTGGTAATCTTGTTCAATATCTAGATCGAGAACATAATTGTTGAACCATTAGAATGACTTTTTGATCCATGTCTAAAGTTCAACTCGGTATCTCAAACAAAGGATATATGATATATAAACCATTTAATGAAATGTTTGAGAAACTAACCTCACATATCACTAGGGGCATTGGCGTGTTGCTAGACGCTAGCCATTGCTTATATAATTACATATCTATTATGGCGTCATGAGTGGGAGGCCGTTGGAGTATGCTCGTGTCATAATAAATAATTATATGGCTAGTCATATGTGAGCCTATGGGGTCACACACATATACACTTAGACACCATTATCATAATGCATTTATCGTATTTTCATTATGAATAACCTTTGATACATAAGGATGTAAAGTGGAGCTTTTGGACTTTGAAGGGCCTAATGTGTAACTATTGATTTGACATCAATTAGCTTTAATGCTAATTGATGATAATTGATTATGATTGAAAGGAGGTTACAATTTGCTCTTCAAACTCACCCTCCCCTCCCCTATTGTGTACGACACAAACACACACCAAAAGGTGTTTTTGGTTTTGTTTTTCCTTTCTTGATAATTCTAAGGGTTATCTAGTGCAAGGATTGGTGTTAAGGTTAAGACTAGCATCTAAGGGTGTTCGTTGGACGTGTAGTGTGTTTCACTCATTGGGAAAGGCCAACCTTATTGGTCTTTTGGTTTCTTGGTTCCATTCGTGGAGGTGATTGGTGTCTCGTTACCGGAATCACGCTACAAAGGTATAAACCTTATCTATGTTTTATTTGATTGATCATATGGCAATATGGATCCGTTGTTGGTGATGATTCCGCTGCGTTTATTTGATATTTATATGTTTATTATTTTCATCATCACCTATAGTTGGAAGATGAATCTTCACCATTGACTGTTCTGCTCCTGTTTCTTCCATCTTGTGACCTTAGGTTCCTGCATTCCCTAACAAAGCGTCCAAGCTTCCTTCAATTGTAACATTCCACTTTAGACTTGTCAAAGCCAGCAGTTTCATCATTGTAGATGATAATCTTCTTTCCAGTCTTCTGCAAAAACTTCTTTGCTCTTAAACTCAAAAGAGCTACTTGCCACTTAATGCCTGTCTCTTCAAGGTCATCCTCATGTATCTGCTCCAAATCATCATGAATAACCTGAGATCCATTTGGCTGACTGGCTAGAAAAGAATTGACAGTGGCATTACTCAGGCTACCAGAAGTATCCTATAGGCCAGCAGTACCAAAATTAGTACTAGCAGTACTAACTTTAAGAACATCATTGGTGCTGCCAGTGCTTGGTTGAGCCATAAATGCAAGATTTGGTGACTCTGAGTTTGCAGTTGTAGTGGACTTCTTAACTTGATTCTGAAAAATTTTAAAATTAGTGTATAGATCAACAGTTTTTATATTTTCAAAGTCTGGCTTGTTGGTCCAAACTACTACATGTGTATTCCACTTACTTGGTACCACTTACTTGGTAGACTTCTCATGAACCTAGAGTTCACATGTTCAACGGAGAGATCCACACCCAGAATGGACAATTTATTGACAATCTTTTGAATATTGTATATGGAATCAAGAGATTCTACACTGGTTGCACAAAAGTTTTCAAACTGCTATTTTAACAGAGTCTTGTGAGTCTTTCTAGTGGCTTCATTCCCACCAAAACCATCTTCAATAGCTTCAAACAACTTCTTTGCATCCTGATGCTTGGAATAGGTCAACAATAGTTCATCAGGGAGAGACATTAGCAACAGACTTCTTGCCTTTAGATCATTCTTTCTCCTGATCTTTTCATCATTGGATGTTGGCTTTGGAATGGTTGGAGGTTCTCTTTCTTTGCCTGGAATGAGAACTGCAAAAAAGGAGTTTCCATTCTCAATGATCTCCCAAAGATTGTAGTCCAGCATTAGAAAATACTGCTCAATCTTTGTCCTCCACACATCATATTCTCCCTACTACACCTTGGGGATCTTTGCAGTAACATGTGTTTGGCTGTTTTCAGATTCCATTGCTTATTGTTTGGAATGAACTTCTTCTAAATCAAAGTTTCAGATACACAAGCTCTGATACCACTTGTGAGTCCCAAACCTTGGATCTACTTAGCTTGTATAAGTATATTGCCTTGGATGAATCCAAAACAAATGTGAATGAAACAAAGCTTAATGTTAATCAAGTATGCGAAATCTACTTGATAACACTTAGAAGAATAATCAATAGAACAGTGAATATGCAATAGACAAGGTAATGATCAAAACACTTCAATATTATTAAGCAATAATACGGATACTTGGATAGTATCAGGGTATACAAGCTTGAAGTTCTTAACACGACTGTTCTAATTGATTGTGTATTGGTATGTGTCTAACAATATAACCTAGGACATCCTTTTATATGACAAGGAGTCCTTTACAAGAAAACTAACACTATAAAATCGTATAAGATATACAATATCTATTCTTAAAATACATAATGTGTGCATATCCTATTAGCAGGCTAAACAAACCATATATACTAGTAGTACTAAGACATGTAGTACTGTTAGTGTATCAAGAGCAGTTAGTAATGCTATTGTTTAATTCCCAACATGAACGAATTTAAGAGGAGTCACCAAGACACTTGGTGTCTTGGTGATGACCTTGTCCAAGATCTATACACCTTGAAATCTTAATGCTTAAGTCTTGATTAATCTTGCAACACATGCATTACTTAGCTTGTAAGAATATGACTCATGCAACATCTGAAGGTTCTGGATCTGCACCAATAGAATGCTCAAGTTGTAATGCCAAAGATCTTAGGATAAACGTGCTAGAATCACAAAAATAGCTGCTAGAGACAAGAGTAAGGATGCTCGAGGCAACACTTGAAATGGCAAGGATTCCTGATGACCATGCATGTTAGTCGGATGCAATACTTCGTGAGCTGTTAGGTGACATGGAAAACCTTCGTATGTAGTTGCTGTCGTTGTTGTTCATGTAATTGTTGTTATTGTTGTCCTTGATGTTGATGTTGTTGTTGTTGGAATAATGCGTATGTAATATGGCTTTTTCTGATAAGAACCATATTCATCATAAATTTCGGTGCTATACGTATTAAGAACTTCATTAAAGAGATACATCGACGATAAAACCATTGTCCACTCCCGTTCCGGCGTGTAACCAGCCATTGTTATGTGTGTTTTGTGCGAATTGACGATTGGGTTTTTTTGTGTCTATTTGTGTTTTGCCGAATTGAGGATGATCGATTAGGTTAAACGGTAAAAAATTAAATTATATAACTTTATTTAAAATTGAACACTTTTAAATAATTATGCGTAACATGTTCAAATAAAATCAATATTAGAAGTTTTATGTAGGCAGCTTTGCAGACGACATGTCGTCGGCATAATAACCAAATAAATAATCATTTATATTACTGCCGACGCCATGGCGTCGGCATTGTTAAAATAAAATTAAATAGCATCAATCACACGCTAATCACCCAGGAATTATATGGATATATATTCCGGACGACGTGGCGTCGAAAATATATGAGCGCCAAAAGATCCCGCCAAAAAATTGCATGAAAATTTGACTTTTATATTGCCGATGTCCTGTTGTCGGCATTATCTTGACATAAATTTTCAACGCATCTCCCCCTGTCAAGGGCTTTTTTGTCGTGTAGCGTATGTTGCCTACTCAACAGTGGCGTCGGCAATGTGTTCGTCGCCTGTTCTCTTGATTCTTGTAGTGAATGGCAGAAATTACTTTTTAGCCTTTTTAATTTGTATCCCCTTTGAAAGGGATCACAACTCTTTTTATGTCATACAAACGAAGTATACGGTTCTGGTCACAACTCACAACACTTCTTTGCCGTTTGATATTTTTCTTGGCCATAAATCGTCAAGCAATATTAGCATAATTGAATGTTACAATCATTATTTATTGAACGTTACAAATTGAAGAAAGGTTCAACTTATGGAAGTCCAATGAAATGCAAAAAGAGTCAATAGAACACTAGTTACTGTCCTAGCGCATCACAAATATGGAAGAGCTTGCTTGTTGTCATGGTGGCAAATTATATGGTAATCTCGTGTTCTCCAATCAGTTTATTATAAACCATTAGTATATGTTTTAGTGATTTAGCACTTGACCTAGCTAGCAGTACATTGTAAAAGCAAATCATTGGCCTTTGCTTAATGCTAAGGATAAAATGATCTAAAACCATCTATAACATCATAGTTTAAATATGATTCTCCTTTATCTGTTAAAAAAAACCATTTGAATAAAGGGATAATTATGTTTAAGTGAAAAGTTAAAGGATTAAAATAAATATACTGCACTACAGGGTTTATGCATGAGATAGTCACTCTACTACAAAATATCTAATATACTCATTATGCCTTTCTCCTTTCTAAAATCAACACTCCACTAATAAAGCATTAAAGCCTCTTGTTTTAGTCACCACCATATAACCTGAACAGAAATTCAATAATAACCCATAATATACGCCAAAGCGAATGTCCACCAGGGCACAGAGAAGACTTTAACCCACACTCGTAGCAAAAAGAGCATCCACATCTGCAATATGTCATGTTTCATAAACGAGTTACATTATCTTATATTTATATAAAAGATTACCATAGACAATAGAGTTAGAATCCTGTTTTACAAAATAAGAAGTTATGAAATCACAAAACAGTTAACCATTCAAATTAATAGACAAGAACTGCCAAGTTGTATCTTCGTATCACAATGGTAAAACTTTTGACAAGTTTATAAACTTAATGAAATTGCTAAATATAGCCCTAAAGGCTATGTATAAGATATTTAGACACGCATTAATGGCTTGTAACTTTAATACTAATTGCTCAACTCCTACATTTAACCGACCCTATGTACCACAATTTATGCATATTTTTCTTTTTTAACATAGCCCTTAGGGCTATGTTTAGCAAAACCCCTTTCTTAATATATCATGTCAAATCATAAACTTGTAAACCTCCTTAACTATGAAAATTTATTTGCATCTTTGCATCATGATGTATGAGGTGCGATCCTCTACAAAGCCACAAATTATAAAAAGTCTGCAAAGCCATTTATCTTGTGACACGTGTCCTCCACTAATTTTATCCCTTTCCGTCTTTTTTTTCTTAATATTTTCAGCTAAGGGGCATTTGAGTCATTTGACTTGTTTTTTTTCCACCCCAATCTTCAAATGCAAATAACTTTCAAACGACATATTTTTATGAAAAACCGATTTCACCATAATTTTTAAAATTTAATCCTCTTTAATTTGGTATGCATTTTGATATAAAAATAGGAACATTTTTTTTTAATTTCAAGTGGGTTATGATTTTCTTGAAATTTTCGGCATATTCAACCCTACTTTTATCTAATTTAAAGGTTGATTTACGCAAAATTTAAAACACGAAGTTGTAGATTTTAGTTCACTCTTTACACAAGTTTTGAATCACTTAAATTGATATGAATTAAGTGAGATATCGCACGTTAAAATGGCGTTTTAGTCATATTTGTTGCACTATGTGTTTGATAAAATGTCTACCTTAGATTTTTAGTGTTAAAATTGCGTTAAATGCTCTAAATTTTGTACCACAAAGCATCATTAATCATTTTATTAATGTAAGATTCAAAAAGTGATTGTTTTTAGTACTTAATTTAAAATAAAAATGCAAGTTTTGTTCATCAGTTAATCTTGGTTCATCAATCGATGAACTAATGAATCAAATCAAAGCGATGAACCAAACCAAATCGATGAACTGATGAACCAAATCAAACATAGTTCATCGGTTTATTTTTGGTTCATCAATCATAGTTTCACTTAACATGTTGGTGTTTGTTTTGTTCTCATTCATCGCTTTATTTTGGTTCATCAATCACGCTTCAGCTTTTAGTTTGGTTCATCGCTTTTGGTTTGGTTCATCGCTTTGGTTTGGTTCATGGATCATAGTTTCGCTTTTGGTTTGGTTCATCGATTTTGGTTTTGGTTCATCGCTTTTGATTTGGTTCATCGCTTTTGGTTTGGTTTATCAGTTTGATTTAGTTCATCAATCATAGTTTCGCTTTTGGTTTGGTTCATCGGTTTGGTTTAGTTCATCAATCATAGTTTCAGTTTTGGTTTGGTTCATCGGTTTAGTTAGGTTCATCGGTTTTGCTTTTATGCTTTTTTTAACAGATTTGATTTGGTTCATGATTCATCACTTTGGTTCATCGCTTTAATAGTTAAAACATTAACTATTAAAACATCACTTTGAATCTTACATTAATAAAATGATTAATGATGCGTTGTGGGACAAAAATTAGTGCATTTAGCTCAACTTTAACACTAAAATCTAAGCTAGACATTTCATCAAACACCTTGATGCAACAAATATGAGTAAAACACCATCTTTAACGTGTTATATCTTACCCATATGACATCGAATTTGAGTGATTTGAATTTCGGGTAAAGAGTGAACAAAATCTATAACTTTCATGTTTTAAGTTTTTCAATATTCGACATTTAAGAGCGTAAAAATAGGGCCGAAAATGCCAAAAATCAAGAAAATCAAGAACCACTTAATATGTAAAAAAGTTCAAATATTTATCAAGATTTATACCAAATTAAAGAGAATCGAATTTTAAAAATTACGGTGAAATCGGTTTTTCGTAAAAGTTTGTCGTTTGAAAGTTATTTGCGTTTGAAATTTGGGGTAGAATATGAAAGACGGGTTAAATGACAAAAATACCCATCTAACCAAATTTAATAAGAAAAAAAATGAGAGAGTGGGTGGAGGACACGTGGCACGAGCTGAATGGCTTTGCAAACTTTTTATTTTTATTCCCTTTCTATTTGATCCGGTACCCATGATGTATACACCTTTAATTTCACAAAATGATCCACCAATCCCGCAGAATTAGAATACAAAGAGGTACGTATAGTATAAGATTTAGGAGATTTTCATGTCAATTAGATATGAAATAGAAGTTCACTGTGATTGAAATATATGTATAAAAGAATAAAAGAAAAACTAAAACTTCTTATGGGTCATATACTTATTCTTGAACCTTTCATTATAGACTAAAAAATAGAAGTTCACTGTGATTGAAATATATGTATAAAAGAATAAAAGAAAAACTAAAACTTCTTATGATACATTTTGATTCTCTCGTGAGATCATAATAGAACTAGAGGTTCTATATTTTTTTTTCTAACATAACATGAGGTTGTGTTATTGATCCAATTGATCAAACCATATTAGAACTTGAGGTTCTAATTACATTTTTTTTACATCATAACATGAGGTTATGATATTAATCTTTATGAAAGATCAGTATTAAAACTTGAGGTTCTAATTATATTTTTTTTCATAAACAACAATATGAAGTTGTATTGTTTTGATTCTCTCTTTGTAGTCACAATAGAACATTATACTGTTCTTGTAAACTAACAATAAAATAATACAATTCTCTTATGTTCAATTATATGTACTTGTAAAATATAATAAAGAACATTAGTGTATGGCGTCTAAAGTCTAATGACTGCTATTATACTCTTGTCAATGTTGCCGACTAAAAAAAATCACGCAATACAATATTCATGTAGATGATAAAATTGTATTTATTATATTATATCACCATAATGTGTTCTAACTGGTGTGTGCCAATTAAAAACATTAGTAGTGTATACTGGATATTACCTTTTGTACTGAAGCGACCACTTTTTATATAACATATAAAAAAGAGCAGCACATTATATCGTTCACACTCAATGCCTTGAATTTCTGCGAATGGCTTCCACCAAGTGAGCTTCGTGCTGATAACGTATTGTAAAATAATAAGCAAGAACACAAGAATGAGAGGAGAATAAGAGAGAATTAACATTGAGTTGCAATCCAAAAAGCTACAAGAGTGTATCTACTTATAGTGTAGAAGATTACATGTAAACGGTCGGGCTAGTAAGCTAAAAGTGAATAGACATAAGCCCATTTGTTATGAATAATTATGATTATGGCTATCCATATACCTTAACCCCTCAAACCTTTCATCTTTCATATTCCCCCTTTATGATTGTACTAAATACTTTGATTATGAGAGTCCTATAAATTGAGGATCATTTGTAGTATGTGGGATTAATCTCAATGAAATATATTGGTCTCGATTCTCTCTATTTTATTTTTTCATACATTGTTATGTGTTATTGCTATTAGGCCGTTGTTTCACAACACGTTATCAGCACGAGCGAAATTGATGATTTGGTTTCTTAAAAGTCTTCCTAAGTCTTTTCCGAAATATCTTAAATCACTATGGTACGTCTGGAACTCTCCTAATCATCGACTTTGTTTACCACGAATATAGGTAATGTCATCTAAAGTTTGCCACGATAGTTTCAACTCACTTTCAAGTAAATATTACTATTCTATTATAATTATGATAAGCACGTAACCTTTTACCAATTCATGCATTGAGCTTAATTGTATTGTTTATTTTATGTGTACGTGATTGATTTATGACTTATGATTCATGATCGTGTTAATGGTTTTATAACTGGATCCATTAGTTATGGGAGATGATTTTATTACTCCTTACATGTTGGTATGTATATATATATATATTTTTTCTAAGAAAAACAATACTCGTTAGTACGTCTTGAAATCTGTCTACGTGAATAACATTTATGTGCTAGATCTTACTAGACCTAAAGGATATCATATGACAAATTAAATCGGTGACCAACGTAATAGTGATTTTATGTCAAAAGTTTATCACCTCACATGTTATTACTAAACGTACATAGATTAATATATAACTCTAACATTTAATTAAATTGTTACACTATGCTATATATATAACTCTAACATTTAATTAAATTGTTAATTGAGGTATTTTAGATAGCAACTCATTGCATACTCACGTGTTCTCAAAAATTTAATTTGATTTACATACATTATTATATGGCTTGAATGTAGATTATAATTATATATAAGGTTAACATGTGTTTATACGGCTGAACAGTGAAAATTAATATATATCACATGTTTGTGTACTCATACATAGAGTCACTTTAAATATTTTTTATGTTAATAGACATGCAAATAAGGTGTTTAAAATAAATATAACGTCAAGAATTTATACATGTGATGTTGTTCCAACCATACTTCTTAGTTGTATATATTAACTAGATGTGAACGATAAACTCATTACCTCCAGGTCCTCTACGCATGGTTTTTACAATTTATTGTGTATGAACTCATTTTTTTAGTATCTAATTCTCATTTATATGAATATATAGTTTCAGAAAATTGATAATTTTTTAGTCTTGTTTTAAAAGTTGTTGAGGCTTGTTATACGTCAACTCTATTCTACATCAAAATAAAAAATTTTATTGATGATGTTAAGTAATTTGTGATTTATGTTTAAAGGCCTTTGGCTTAGAGTGCTTCAGTGGTGTTTGTTTATGAGTTGGCCCGTCACTTTGAGCATTACGAGATTAGATATATAACGTGCTTTATATGCTTGTATATTGTGACTTTAAGCAATTTTGAATCATTAAATTATATGATGTTGACACAATCGGATGTAATGCAAATTATGCGTTTTGGCTTATGATTTGTGAATTTTTTTTACATGTACTAGGTCATGTGGTTACTTCTTAGTCACTTTATTCGAAGATAAGACTAAATATGTTATATGTTTTGAAAATCGTAGTAAGAAAAGTATTGGATTGATATTTTCTTATGGCTAATAAATTTATAACCGAGCTTCTGTTAAATATCATTATAGCCTTCCAAATGAACATGCTCCACAATTTAAAATAAATATGAAAAGTCATTGTAAAGATTTTGATACAGATGTGTTTAAAGTAAATGAAACCGAGTTTATTATGTGTCTTGTTTATCATAAAATTTTATTTGTTTGCATGTAAGACATATGGTTAATTGATTATGTATACATCATACTTTATTATTTGATAATGTTATAGGATAATGCGAATATTAAATTAAACCATGTGAAAATTATTAAAATGCTTATATCATTTTGACTGGAGAAATGTGATTTTGTATTGAGATCTTCATTCTCTTAATGAAGTATAATTTGGTATATAACTTGTTTAATAAAATCATTTATGACGTCAAATTTTGCCTATATGCTCTTATATTTGCATGGTCGTCAACTTGCTTTAGTTCAATTGTGTAAAGTCCGACAGCAATTAGCATCTAATATTTACGTTGATATGTATTAAAGTGATATATGGTTTCCTATACCGGTGTGCTAATCGAAGTTGGTGTTATCTGAGTTGATTCCACAAACATAAAATCTTACATATGTGAAAATAGTCATTAACACATAATTAACAAAGTAAATAATTAATGCATTTAGCAAAACAACCGCTAAGTTGTTTCTTTGTGATAATTTCACCAAAATGCTATGGTACCCTCTATAAATAGACATGAATGATATCACCTATTGTTGTAAGATTTTAAGTCGGTGAATAAACTAGGCCAATTGGTTACTTAGTAATTCATTTATGTGAAGATAAGGTTACTTATGAGGATATTTTTTTTATGCAATATATATATATTTCTTGCTTATAGAAGAAGTACTATTAACTTTGTCTCATTAAATAAAATGTCATGACTTTAATAATGTTATTGAGTTGTAATGAATGTGTGCATCATTTATTATGTGGTTTTATTTGCTTATGAGACATTTAAATGAATAATTAGTTGTATATACGCGTTTAGAAAATTGTGTAAGTTCACTTGTATAAACGAAGTGTTTCTTGTTAAATGATGCTATAGGCTAATGGAGTATCACATTAGTACTATGTAAAGGCTATGAGAGAGCTCATATATATGTTCTCCATATTATTCGATTTTTAAAAAATAAGTCAAGTGCAATCGAAGCAGATGTGGTCATAAACTAGAGTTTATGAGCCAAGATTATTTATTGGCATGACCGGTTGGACCATACTGGATCAAGGATGATGCGAACTATATACAAGAACCATGAGTTCTTTATGCTTTGATTATTTTTATTGTTCTAAATGAAAGTGTATTGTTCATGTATCACCACTCAGTAAGTAAGGGCTTTGTTCTATAAATTTGGAAAAATATAAAGGGGATGTATGTAGGCCTGTACATCCACCATGTGGATCATTTTGAGTTTTAAAATCGATGCATAGTCAAAATGATCATCAAATACGCAACCTAAGGTTAGCGTGGTTAGTGGCTCGACTTATAAAATGTGAGCATGATTTTCCAAATTATATTATTGCAAATGGTGGTGAAAACTTTCAAGTATTGGGCGATTATTGGAATAAGTGTTGAACTTAAAAGTAGCCCAAGTTCATACGCGAATTGCTTTTGTTGAAACGTTTATAAAACGTCTTCAGTTGATTGCAAAGCCAATAATATTATTTAAAAAAAAAAAATAGTCTATGGGGCATGTTATAACATATGAATTTGCATCTTGCCATTAATCTGTAATGAATCCTCCCCAGTAGAATAGTTTTTTTGTCACAAACCATATATCCCATGTGAGATTTTGCAATTGTGTGAAATGGGATGTTGATATAGATAATTCATTCAGGGGGAGAGAATAAGCAGCGAGAAAGATGGAATGAATTATGATATAAAATGTTGATCCTCACACTAATGAAAAAGAACTTAAAGGTCAAGGGACAATTTACATTCCAGATCTAGTAGTTTCCAGACAAGTTTTGTGATGTAAATAAAGTGACTAGATCATACAAACGCTTCTAATGCTCCAATTAAAATGTTTGTCCCAACATTAAAACCAATGATTGATAGTAAGTCTATGGCACGTCTGCAACGTGATAGACTAATCGATTCCAAATAAAAGTCCTCGAATGAAAAGATAAAATGAAGCAATAAAATCAAGATGGTCGAATCGAGGTAATAAAGTCCCCATAATAGTCTCTTAAAGAGAAACTAGACATGAAGGTTATTGGAAACCCCGGGTACATGAAAAACTTTGAGATCTCAACAAATGATAGATTGTAATGTCTAGTAAAGTGTGGAATCGAACTAAAATGAATCGACGTCGATAGTACTATTGAGTATAATATTGCGCAAGATAATGATAATAATATAGTGCTATAATAAGAGTGAGGATCTTGAAAACAAACTTGCAAGATGATTGGCCAAAATATAAAGACGCAAGTAACTAATGAAAAGAGTTAAGTCTCTTGTGATGAGACATGGTTACTGGGACTTGAAGTCCGTACATATGAATGTGTATAATTATTGGATATGTACCAATCTTTATGAGAAAGTGAAATTAAAGAATTGAAATTTTCGTGTTTAAAGCATAACTAATGGTACACAATATTTTCGTAAAGACATGAAAATAATCATAAGAAGATATGTTCTTATGTGGTGGATCCAATAATGTATTTTGTTATTATAGAAGTCTGGCAAGGTAAGAAATAATTGATGTGTGGCTAAAGGATATATGAATAGAGCTCGTCGATTTGGAATTTCCATTAGAAAATTCTCGAGAATACAAGTAGATTATAATTGGATTCAACGATATGGTTTAAAACAGATATTGGCATACGTGTGACGATTGCATTAATGTATACTTGCTGATGAGCCATGAAAATGAATAAGTTTCTCATAACACTTTATAAAGTATCTGGATTTTAATATGTTATAAGTTTTATATAGTTTGATTATTTGAATATCGATGGAACTCAAGGGTGTTTACAAAGGCAATTGAGTACTTATAAAATGAATTTGACTTGACAAACATAGTTTGTCGTAATATATGAATTGAACATAATAAGGATTAAATCCTTAAGTTGATAGATATACTTTGGTGGATAAATGATACTCATGTCTATGAGGTCATGTTGCAAGGCCCTTCAATATACAAAGGCGATGATCACAATATTAGTTTGGAAGTGTCAAATTTAAGCGTATAAGAAATAATGACGATTCTTGCTCGTCATATATGATATAATTTATCATTCATTTTGAATTTGTTTCAAAGAAAAAGAATGTAAAATGAATGTTGAGTCCTCATATTGGAGGTATGAATCACAACTGGTGAAAATAGTATTTAAC
The DNA here is from genome assembly GCA_022545495.1 of Chrysanthemum lavandulifolium. Classification (NCBI taxonomy): domain Eukaryota; kingdom Viridiplantae; phylum Streptophyta; class Magnoliopsida; order Asterales; family Asteraceae; genus Chrysanthemum; species Chrysanthemum lavandulifolium. The sequence goes on from CM040242.1 coordinate 32,659,616, forward strand.
AAATTCTTTCATGCGAGACTCAACCAAATTTATATATAAAATAAACTGGCCATGAAATTGATTAAGATATTGGTTGTGCCAACTTAAGGAATTCAAGTGATGTGATCAACAGGGGGAGAGAATATACACGTTACACTCTTTTTCCCTTTTCTTGTTTTTTTTCCCAGGGCTTTTCAGCAAAGTTATAATAAGGCAACATCCCCAAGTGTATGAAGAAGTTATGTACTATTTTTCTAGTATTGACATTTCATGGCGTTCCGTAAAGCAAACAATGAGTGTGATACAACATATTTGTGAATCATGTGGTATTTCTTCGGCCATGAAGCTCAACGATCAGACATGAAAATAGTCTGACATACATTGCTCAAAGGATGCTACATCAAAGGTCAAGCAAGCATATTCTACCAAGTTCCTTTTCACCAATGATTCTGAATAGTGGCTATATTATTGTCCATAAGATTTATTCATGCAAGAACCTACCAGACTTATATCAAGGCACTTCCTACTACAACATTTAAGAAGTTGGTTCAGGGCATTAGAATACAAAGACTCAGTAAACTTAAGTGATCTAATCATCAGAGGGAGAATATACGCGATGCACTCTTTTTTCCTTAGCTATGGTTTTGTCCCACAGGGTTTTCCAAGCAAGGTTTTTAATGAGGCATCATATCTAAGTGTATGAGAATTAATGATGGATAGCCAAGAGGGAGTGTGATGAATAATTATGATTATGGCTATCCATATACCTTAACCCCTCAAACCTTTCATCTTTCATATTCCCCCTTTATGATTGTACTAAATACTTTGATTATGAGAGTCCTATAAATTGAGGATCATTTGTAGTATGTGGGATTAATCTCAATGAAATATATTGGTCTCGATTCTCTCTATTTTATTCTTCCATACACTGGTTATGTGTTATTGCTATTAGGCCGTTGTTTCACAACACCATTAATATTTACAACACATATAACATTGTATTGAGTTTGGGTTCTGTAATCTTTTATATAATAAAAAAATTACATAATTTTGAAGTAATTTTGTCAATTCATTCTTATTGAAAAAATAATTGGGCCAATAGGAGAGCTCGATTTCGACACGTAAGCAAAATCTTGTGATGTGATTGGTTGATAAAAGTCAAAACTAAATTGATTTTGGTCAAATTTTAATAAATTTGGTAGAGAAATTTGGTTGATAAAAAAAACACATAAAAATATAGATGTCAAATTTGTGAAAACAAAAACTTAAAAAAATATGAGGTGATTAATAAAACTTTAGTGGTTGAAGTTCTAAAAATTATATAAAGTTAAGTGTGATATTATAAGCATCAATGTTTTTTAATAACATTGGATTATAAGCAAATACCCTTTTTACTTTGTATCTTATATAATACAATATATATGTTGTTTTAAAATAACAACATATAAATTTGCATAACAATTATAAGTATCAATTTTTTTACTATATATTTTCAATAAGGACTCATTTATTTCATTTTTAGAAGTTTAACCTATGTGAATACGAGTTTACATTTTAAATACGGCTAAATTACTGAAAACGAAAATATAATTATCAAATTGTAAGCATGTGTTACTTTAATATAAAAATAAATATACGCGATTGTACTTATAACAATGACTCATGTAATTCTTATTTATTTATATCAGGATATCTAAATAACATTTTTAAAAAACTTTAAGGAGTATACTTTAACTTTATCAACGCTCATTATGTGCTATTAAACTTGCATCATGTGTACAACATAATATCAGTAGTGAAATTTACAAATATTTTACCAAATTCTAATGGATATTAATGCATAAGGAAATAATCATAACTCAACTCTTAATAATTTAAACAAATCTATATATAAAAATAACATAATGAGTCATATTAAAAGATAGATTATAACAATTATAAATTATCATCTTTACCTTTCCATCTTCTTGAAAGAATTGACTTGACTTCTGTGTTGACCCAAGAACCGACGGCTGAATCAGAAGAGCTAGAGCTTGAACATGCCCTTCTATCATTCTCCTCCTCTAGGAAAAAGACTCATCATCGAGTCTTGTATTCCCATGGCTTCTCTATGGGGAATCATGTTCCATATTGCCAACCCATTCGATAAGATTATTCAAGTTGTAGAAAACTAGAAGGGGGAGTTAAATAGTTTTACCGATTAAAACTTCGTTTTAAAATGTTTAGATCAATTTATGTCAATCTATTTGATGTTTGGATAGTGATAGTTGGATAAAGAAATAATATAGTACGAGGAGTAAAAAAAGATAAAACCATGACATAAGTATTTATAGTGGTTCGACTAAAAGGTCACCTTCCTTGCCCTACTCCACTCCCCGAGTACCAAACTCGAGAGTTTGTAAACACTACACCACAAGCTCCTTATCATGGCGGAGAAGCCTTTACAACGTCACTTACATTCTTTCCGGTACGAAGCTAAATATCGGGTTCTTCCACAAGGTAGAACCAAACCTACGTCGCCTTCACAACTTCGCTTACATTCTTTCCGGTACGAAGCTAAATACCAGGTTCTTCCACAATGTAGAACATATATCAGTTATCTATTAGGAGAAACATGGATAAGATGCATCATGTTTGAAAACAATTAATCAAAACTGTACAACTGTGAGTGAGTATACTTTTTTTTAACAATGTGAGTGAGTATACTGAATAGCCAAATATAGGCATTACAACAGTAATATCACATAACATATATATGTTACAAGAATCATGGTCCTTTATCTTCAAATAAAAATTTATAAAAGCATCTTCTTTCCTCGAGATCAAATATGCCACCAAGATCGTCTCCTCGAGCTTCTTCATCATCAGAGTTTATGGATCGAGTCCTTTTTCGCTTCTTTCATCGCAATCATACCCTTCTTTCTCCTCTTCTCCAAATTTAACATATGATGCCTCCTATTATACTCGTGAAGTCCTTCCTGCATCAATTCTCCAAATTTATCTTTCACAACAACAAGTGGATCTTTATCAACCAGTTCTGACCCTTTATATCCTTCTCTAAGTAAAACCGTATAAATTTGATATTTATTTGTAACATAGAATATTCCTAGATGCTTTGAAAGCAAAACATTTAAATTATCGGGTAATCCAAAATCCCTCCTAGAATGACCAAGTTTCATGATTAACGCCTTTTTCCATAACGTAACTGAAAGAGACTCATGGAATAAACCGATGGTTCTCTTCTCCAATTCTCGCGACCCATCTACTAACGACCAGGATATGTATAAGGTGAAATGTAAGGAAATGAATCAAATTCACAAAATTTATCCTTTGATTTTACTCAAGTTGAGGGTAACGAACATGGGACGATGGATTGGAATCCTTTTTTTGAGCTATTTCTCAATGGCAGAAACTGCCAAGTCTTGGTCCCACTTAATGAGCTCAATTTCCATTGAACTTCTTCTTCCACTATAATTTATCACTCGGAACATATCAAGATACTTAGGTTTGATTCTTGTCATATGATCATCCGGTAATCCTAAGATTCTACCAACTTCATTAAGTCTATGATTCGCAACTATGGAAAACTAGAAGGGGATTGAATAGTTTACCGATTAAAATCTTTGTTTTGAAACTTATTGCAACGATCAATTAATATTAATCAAAGATATCAAACAATATGCAAACAATATATAAAGAGTAAATAGAGAAAGAAACAATCAAACCACGACAAGTTTTTCATAGTGGTTCGGTCTACAAGGACTCGTTTTCCTTGCCCTACTCCACTCCCCGAGTCTCCAAATCGAGAGTTTAACTTCACTAGTCAAGAAGCTCCTTTCACCGGTGGAGAAACCTTTACACTTACACACTATTTCCAAACTAAGCTAGATGTCGAGTTCTTTTCCAAGGGTACAACCACTCTCACACACAATGTATTTTAAGGACTAAAATACTAACTACTCACACTCACAAGTTTATGATGGTTTGGTACAATAATGATGTATGAACAAGACTAGATCATACAACAACAAAACAAACAAGACTTCCAACTATTTGTTGAAGCTTGAATATGCCTTGATCTTCTTTGCTACAAAAGAGGATCACTATAATGATATAAAACTGAGTTAGAAATGTTAGTGATAAGGAATGTATGTGATTATGCTAGAAAGGGATGAGAAAACAACTTTGTTTGGCTTGCTATTTATAGCCAAAACATTCTGCAGTCACAACAGACCACGAACCCCTTAAAAGGGTTCCGCCTGTGTAACAATTTGGTGCCGCCGGTGTCTGACAGCAAGATTACCAAAGTCAACCAAATCCATCCAAGATTGTGTAAGATATGTTGAGTCCAAATCCATACAAAATATCTTAATGTAATCTTCTAGAGATATAAATGATGCACCACATGATGTCATAAGTTGTTTTCCATTTTTAGAAATATATTAAATGTAAATGCATATGTAATGTTTTGTTTTTAAGAAACTAAAACATGCTTGATCTAACAATGTTAACATTCATTATGGTTTAGAGGTATACCAAAGTTAATTGATATATAACACATCAAAATGAAAATGCTTGAATGATGAATGTATTATTTAAAAAAAAGCTTGTTTTAATATCTATTAAACTTGACAAGCTTTAAGCTTTATAAAAATTAAATTTACTTTTGTTAACAAAACTTAGTTAAAGATCATGAAATATAAATAACGTGTAATGACGATATTTGTATTAAAAATCTCCCCTTTTTGTTGAGGACAAAACATAAATTTTTATTTTTATAAAAGGTGTAAAGTTTGTACATGAGTTATAAAAATATGAAATTAATTTTAGAACTTGAAAGAATTAGATAAAGATGATAATACTCGTTTGTCCAATTTTGACTTATCATAAGTCAAAGTATATTGTTGACTTTTCAGAAAGTCAAAGTATGCAGTTGACTTTTTAGAAAGTCAAAGTCTTCATAAGTCAAAGTGTGATGTTGACTTTTCAAAAAGTCAAAGTATGCAGTTGACTTTTTAGAAAGTCAAAGTCCATGTTCTATAATATTTCTCCCCCCTTTTTGTCGAAACAAAAAAGAAGAGGCATGGCGGAAGATGTAATGAGCCTGAGCCATTATCTCCCCCTTGGCCAATGCTCCCCCTTAATTGGGTGCCAAGAGAAACATACATGGATTGTGAAAAAGCTACAAAAAAATGTTAGTAATAAGCACCATCACAAGTATATAAGCATTTCTAGGCACTAAGTAACAATCAACAACAATATAAAAACACCATTCACTTGTTAAAATTTTCATGATATGAAAATCATGAAATGGAACACAATGATGTGTTAGTACATAAAGGAAATCCTAAAAAATTAAAGAAAAAGAAAATCCTAGAAAATTAGAAAAATACAAAGAAAATCCTAGAAAAAAAAAAAAAAAAGGCTTTGAATTTAAAAGATAAACTAGAACCCTCCTATTGAGGTGGTGGATGAGCAAGAGCGTTGATTCGCTCTAGGATGTGGTTGAGCATGAACCTCATTTCTTCTTGAGCTCATAGACCATCACCCGTGTTCGTTCGCTAATGTGGGCAGTCCGCTCACAATTTGAGCAACCATGTCTAGGTGGGTACTATGGTTCATGATTTTATGGTGGTGGAATGGTGGAGTTGTTGGTGTTGGTGGTGATTAGGGAGGCTAGCAAAGCATTTTGCATTTGCATAGTTTCACTAAGGTGGGAGTCCGCCATACTGGAGAAGTTGTGGAGATGGTTTAGCTCAGCTTCTATCTCCGCTTTGGAGTGTGGGTGATCTTCCCACATGGATTCATCGATGTCCTCGATATGAGGAGACAATGATGTAACACCCCGAAAACACGGTCTAGCGGAAGCATACGAGTCATTGGGTGCCACAATCTTGGTATCACTACAAGAAAAGGGGGTATTTGGGTGGGTGGAAAACCGTGCCAAATACTCAAAAAATCATGCCAAATGCTATGTGGCACGGCTTTGGCACACTTTTGGCTCCGTCCTAAATATGAGGGTGCCAAATACATTTGGATCGGGTTGAAACCGTGCTAAATAGTATTTGGAACGGTTCTTGGGACGGTTTAACTTTGGGGTGCCATGAGAGGAATTTGGCACGACTAATAATCTTCCGTTCCAAATGAGCATTCGCACACTTTTGTATCCCGTGCCAAATGCGTATTTGGTACTAATTCATTTCCCGTGCCGAATTCTTATTTGGTACAGTTTTTATTACCGTGCCAAAATTAACTAGGACGGTTTATCTACCATGCCAAACATATTTGGCATGGTTCCAATTTTTGTGCCAAACGTATTTGGCACATTTTTATCCACCTTGCCAAATAACATTTGGCACATTTTTTCGTTCGTTATAAAAGTTATTTGGCACGGTTTTGCATTCGTCAATTATAGTCATCGTATTGGCTAACTATTCAATTTCTCAAAAATATAATTCAATCAAAGCCAAAAATAAATTGAACTCAATTTTTATTAATCATCAATAAAATCAAGTCAATAGTCACTTGAATACCATAAAGTAAAAAACAATACTTCCTACATCCTTATAAACCATGGTCTTTAGAATAAAAAAGTCATTAGTAGAACTCAAAATAAATTACTAAGATGATTTATTACTAACGGAAACGAATAAAGCTTGTCGGATCACGTCTTCTTTATTATGTCTTCTTCATATACCCTACATATATAATTTTCCAACATTAGAAATATATATGAAACAAGAAAAAACTTCGATAAAGAAAATAGCAATGTAAAGATTATAAAAGACTTATTTGCAGCCACAAATTAATGATCAGTAACAATATCCTAAGGCAAAACCTCAGTTACCATGTGAGCTGAACTAATCAAATGCAAACCCTACTACCAGTTACCCAAACAAATGGAAACTCTACTACTAGTTGCCCAAACAAATAGAAGATTACCTTTACATTTTGTAACAGGTCTTGGTACTGTCATCAAGTAACAAGCCAAACCATGACTCTGTGCTAAACTAATCAAATGGAAACACTATTACCAATTGCCCAGACAAATAGAGGAAAAGCTTTACATTCTGAAACAGGTCTTGGTGCTATCATCAACTAACAAGCTAAGAATATACACGTACACTAAGCATATACACGTACAACTGAAAAGAACCATTCCCTGGTTGTGAGGTTATACTAGAGCGATAAGTTTGTGTATGCGATTACATGGTACGTTATCAGATATACTCATGGAATTAATTATCGCTAAACCTAACTTCTAAGATACGGATATGACATGTAAAAACAGCACACTTAACATGAATAAGCATTTTAAAATGTAGTGCCTGATTTGAACTTGCACGTTCAAGTGCTTTTTAGTGAGACTATATATGTAATCAAAATAATTGCAATTTTGGTAAAAAAAGAGACATTTACTTTCCTTTTGCACTCATTTTAAACTCAAAAAAGGCATGTAAATACAGTCATCAAATCAATTATTATATATAATTATCCCCCTTAAATACTTACAACCTGATACAAGAATTATTGACACAAAATATGCAAAGAGATGATAACCTAGAAGCCGTATACATCTTAATTTTGCACCAACAGGTGATGGCTACTCATTGGCACTATGGTGTTGTGTAACAAAAGCTGCAAAAGATCCTTTACCTATCATTTGCAACTACTTTTAACCCCACCCCAACGGGGGAACCTCAGACCAACCAAAAGAAGACAATACTATGTCGTACCTAAAATGAAACCTATCTCGCGGGACTAAAAACAAACATAGGACCAGAAGACTTCAAAGTCTAAAGCAAATAGGCAATAAGCTATACTCTAGCAAAGCCAAAAGTGGACAAAGGCAAAAGTGAAAATTACTAGACAGACCTAAGATCAAACCACAATAAAATTCAGATGTACAATAGAGGCTAGAATACATTTTCAAATATATCTTAACTCTTTTATCAATTTTCATTTGATGTAGTTCGGACCTAAAAAATTCAGTTGATCATTTGATAGTTTGATGCAAGTTTAATAGACGCTAGAATACATTAGGAATAGCTAATTATAAATATACCTGATCATCGACACTTGATGCAGACCTAATGCCTAATAACCCGGCGGAGGTGGTAACTCCCTTCCTAGCGGTAATTTTAGTTTCTTAAACCACTCCATTTGCGCTTTTTCATAATTAGAAATATGCACTGATAATTTGGTCTCTATTTGTGCATCTTGCTCTGCTACTAGATCTGCTACTCGCCGACTACCTTAGTCTCTAACCTGCGCTACTTGAGCTTGAACCATCCTTTCTATTGCATCCGAAGATGTCGTATTTCTTAATGATGAGTGAGCCCGAAAACATCACGGTAGATACCTCCACCAAAAGTCTTGACACATCCGTGTCCATCAGGCCCACTAGATCAATGAAAACTTTTCTTTAAATGAATCAGTTTGTTCGATTGGGTACCTCATTCAACTTCGCTCATTCGATCCCGAAAAATAATATGTACTCTTAAAATAAAACAAATACTCATTTATTATACATTGACTAATAATTCTAGGCTTTCAAGTAATATAACTTTAGGTGATATAAATGTAACTAAAGTACTTACAACCATTATTTGGGTATCTTCATCTGGTATAGTACCATTATTCGTACTACGCGTTTTAATAAACACATTAGCACGACACAAGTCCTCTTTGTTTGCTTTCATCTATAGATAAAGTTATAAATATATCTAGTTAGTATCTGGAAGCGGTAAAAATAATATAAAATACAACTGAATGGATGTAGTATGTGTGTTTGTACCTCCTCTCGAACGTTGGCATGTGATGTTCTACCGGTCCTTCGTAAAAACTCCAGATTTTTTCGATTATTGGAAATTTTCAAGGATTGAGCCTGAAAAAATAGAATAAACTAAGTTAATAAATAAACTAAAACCTGTAATGGAATATATTATAGTTATGTTGTATTTGTAATGGGGCACAAATACGTCAAACCTAAAATTTTGAACAAACATACTAACCAAAACGTTTTGACCTCGTGTTAAATATAAAGTAATTATTCATAGGAAATTATAGGAAATTTTCCTTAACTGAACATCGTCACGTTGCCAATAGTTCACTAAATCTGGCCATTGTTCGGTGTTTACTCGAGTGTCCGAAGGAGGAGTTAAAAGTTTTTCTGCATCATCTTTGTTGGGAGTAAAGAAATTATGCTTTACTCTACTTTTCCATTTTTTCCAATGACCACCGATAAACATCAAACAAGTTTCTTTATAACCTTATGGAGCATCTGTCTTATGCTGTGTGCAACAATTTTTTGTTATCCATAGTATAAATATAATTATTTATATTATACTTCATACTAACAACAATACATGTAAGGAGTATCTATATACATGATAATACCTTAACATCTCGCCACATTAATTCAAGATTGGTATCTGGCATTAACTTCCATGAAACAACATTAAGAGAAGCACGAGCCCCACATTTTGCAATTCCGCCAAGTAAATTTGCTAGATCAGTACTACTATCCCCGATAGGCTGCATGTGTGATAAGGTTTTAAAATGTACCTTTTTGAGGGGTCATTTAAGCCCTTGTTTGATCAATTTTGTATCCGTTATTACTTAATATCATTTCTTTTCACTTTTTAGGTTTCTTGAAGGCAAAATGCTGGAATGACACTTATTCGGACGAAAAGCGCGAATATAATGAAGAAAATGGTCAAAATCAAGAATCGAGACACTCAGTCGCCGGAACGAAGGGACGGCGTCGGTGTTAATCGCAGACCGTCGCATTACTTTAATGACGGCTCGTAGCCAAATTGCTTATTTACAAGTGACGGTGTCGGCTTTAAAGAGTAGGTCGTCGCAACTCGACGGCCTAGATTTGATCCGACAGGCGCCGAGACCGGGTGGGACGACGTCACAAGCATAAGGTTACGCCGTCGCAAGTCTAACGTGGCCAATACGAAACCCTAATGACGGCGACCCGACGGCGTCATAAAATCAAAGGGTTACGCCGTCGCTAATGTAATCTTATATATAGAATCCAAATTTTTTAGTTTTCAGTGTGTAGTCTTTTGGAGTAAAAACCTAAAACTGAACCAAGGCTGTCTTGTACAGTATTTTAGGGTTCTAAACCCTATCTTATATCAAGATAAGTGTTTTACTTCATTAATTTAATTATGTCTTCAATTACTTGTGTGTATGCTTGCATGTTCCCCATGTCCGGCTAATTTACTTGTGTGTTTGCTTAGTGAATATGAAACTTAATTATTGAATATTGATTGGTTGTCTCTTATCTTAATTGTTAATGATCTAGTAATGCGATAGATCATCCGTTGTGTAGTTAATGCTTGATTAATCTTTGTGAACCTTAGTTTATAACACCTAGAGTTGTTGTAGACTAAACCATCCGAAGAGTACCTTAGAGTTAAAGTTTATAAAATCCTAAAGACTTTGTAGGCGATAACCTTCTGTAGTTTCAAAGAGTTAGGGATAAACGCATACCCTACGACCTTAAACACACAACGCGATTAAGAATAAGGACGTGACAATTCAACCATCAATAGGAGATAATTAAGGAGTAATAAAACCTACGTAAACACATCTTTAAACCATCATACGAGCACACAATAATTAGACATAGACTACCCTCACCTTAGTTAATTAGATAATTAGATAGTGGAGGTAATCGGTAGAAATACCAACCCCCCCAAATTCAAACCCCGAGATTCGTACTTTTCCATTTCCTAAAAAAACATAAAAAGATAAAAAATAATCTCCCTCAACCCCAACCTTAGCGTAGTAACTTCTCACTAGCATTCCTATTCCCCTAGAGAACGATATCAATTCCCGTGGCTTACCTTAATACTACACTAAAATGATTAGGTTCACTTCCTAGGGTGTTGAAAAACTTGCTCGACGAAAAGGAAGTTCCTTTGACCCCGAACACGCTGCGTAAGCGTATCAAGTTTTTGGCGTCGCTGTTGGGGAATAGAATAGCTAGTTAGGAGTCCACCTCGTTTAGGTTTCTTTGCTTGATTCCTATCAAGTAAGCTTTTTTCTCATTTTTGGCTTCCTCGTAGTCTAACCCCCTTCTTCGTGACCTTTGTTCGTAACCCCATAACTTTTCATCATGGAAGGTGATAACCAACCACCATTCATCAACCTACCACCAAATGACCCGCCAAGAGGCCGTACTCTTGGTGAATACTCGAGACCAAGCCACCTAGGCTATAGGAACACCATTGAGCTTCCCGACCAAGCCCAAACTACGGCCTGCGATCCGACACCATCCGGTAGGTGCAAACGGATGTGCATTCCATGGACTTCGTTCAAGATCCCGATCAAGATCTTAAGGATTTCTTAAATTGTCGATTCCATCGACCTCGATACTACTACTCGAGAGACCACGCGTCTGCCTCTTCCAATTCTCTCTACGGGACCAAGCTAGTAATTGGCTTGAGCGACTTCCCGCCGGCTCCATCTCAAGTTGGGATGATCTCACCTCTCACTTCCTTGCTCAATTTTTCCCACCGGGGAGAACCACTAAGCTTAGGAATGACATCTTGATGTTCCAATAACGTCAAGGTGAATTTATCTACGAAGCATGGACTCGATTCAAGGACTTACTTCATAAAGTCCCTCATCACGGCATTGATCTTTGGCTCCAAGTCCAACTCTTCTATGATCATGTCAACTTCCCCACCAAGCGATCCATTGACCAAGCGGCCGGTGGAAAACTTAGTGATCTCACCGCGGAAGAATCATGGGGCATAATAGAGGACCTTGCTCTCTATGACAAAGAAAGTTGGAATGACCCCTGTGAGTTGCCCAAAACCGTTAAGGCAATCTCCTTCTCTCCAATTGACTCACAACCTTCCGACCGTAGGATGCTCGAACTTGAAGATCAAGTTAAATTCCTAATGAGTTCCTACGAAAATCCTAAGTCTTCACGCCATGTGAACAAAGTTTCTTCCTCGTGTGAGCCGTGTAGTGACACGCGCACTTGCACCCAATTCCCCGAACAAGCTTCCGTTGACTACGCATCCTCGCGTATTAATGGAACGGGAGGAAGATTCCCTACAACACCAGGACCTAGGACTTTTAATGACGCCCGAGAAACATGGAAGGGCAAGCCCAACTTCTATTGGGGACAAACCAAAGAATTCACTTCCAATGATTTCTCATGGCCCCCATCTCATGGCCCTAACCAACAAAACATTGAAGGGATGTTGCAACACCTAGTCGCATCCCAAGAAGCTCAAATAACTAAGCTCATGGACCGTTTTAACCAACAACAAGCCGAGATGGATAGGAAGATAGATAACCTCTTGAAAGCCATGACCAATAGTGATAGGAAGGTTAATGCTATCTCAACTCCTGAGCCTTCCGGTGTAGAGATTAAGGACCCCAGTAAGTTAGCTAAACACGTCCAATTCGTCAATACCATCACCTTAGTGAAACCTAATAGAACAAATGACGAAGCTAATGTGCTCGGTTGGTGCAAGTTTTAAAAATTTATAATCACGATTTAACCGAATAACCTATTAACACATACGAGCAAGTATACTCGTCCGCAATAGCAAAGTTTGGTAAGTCGAGATCGTCCCAAGGGATTTTTTGTTTGAAATCGATTTGATTAAAAAGTTTTTAACAAGAAAGCTTGTCAAGGCTTCCTCAAATAAGTGTTCTAGTGAAAATACGAATCAATAATATAAATATATACTTGTGTGTAGTCTCATGATCAACCATAGATAGTGTTCATAAAGGTTTGGTGTATACTCTTAGTATGATGCACAAATCATAAGCAAGTGATTCCCCAACCATGGTATCTGTTTGTAAAAATCATTCTAAGAACAAAAACATTTAGGTAATCCTTTCGGTCCTTATCCCAATGATTATCCTATAGAAGTTCCATTTGTTTGCAACATGCTCTCAATAAATTTGTTCTTACGAATCTTTCGACCCTTCGTGATGAAAATGTTCCTAGTCTTGTTTTAATAAGCAAAACATGGTGGTTGTCAATCACCATATCCCCATACTAGTTTGTCACTTCACTTTTTGGAATAAAACACAAGAGAAATCCTTCGGTCCTTTTCTTAAAACATGTTTTATTGACAAATCAATCCAAGACTAGTATCTTTCAAACAAACTCATTTAAACAAGATCATATATACATGCATCACATTTTGAGAACACTATTATGATTAATCACATTCCAACACACAAGTATATCAAAACTACTCCATGAAAACAATCATATCTAAACACAAGTCATAACAAAGTAATTCAAACAATTCAAGAGAATAGATTTCCATAACAAAGTTCATAGAATACCTAAACTTTTGTGATTACAAGAATTAGAAATCGTGGATTGTAGCAACCACGCCCTCCAATCACCTAGGATCACCGACAACTCCAAACTCACAAGAAACAATGGACAAGAATGGTTCCTTCCTTGCTCTGGGTGTTTTCCAAGAACTACTAAGCTTTTGGGTTGAAATAATAGGGTTAGTATTAGTTTTGGTGTAAACTAATACTCTTTTGGTTGTGTCACACTTAGTATACAAGTACTAGGTCCTTTAAATAGCCAAAGCACTTGCTTAATCGCCCAAAAACGTTCTCTCCAAGTTATTATCAAGAAATGATCGGACTCAATGATTATGGGAGTTAAGGCAACAATAAATGCGATTTGTAATCATAGTGCAAACCGGATCGGTTTCTTGGCCGATCAATCGGTTAGTGTTTTGATTAATCGCCCAGCCGGATCCGGTTGCGGTTGCACCGATCGGTGGGTTTTGCTATTTTGACTTTTTTCGACTTTCTCCTTTACGCTTCATTCTTTGCTTACGTTGATGATTTCCAAAGCCAAACTTTGATCTTTCCTTGTCAGAGATGCTTCAAATCACTACGCCCATATCATTGAGTCCACAAGCTTCCAATCTCAACTTCCTTCCTTGAGAATCTTCCAAATGTGCATAAAACTTCATTTCTTCATTATTCGCGATACCGCTACATATACATACACAACACGATCTTTGCACTTTTGCAACAAGATTATGAGTAAATATAGCCGAATATCATGCACAAACTGACAATAACGCTACTAAAAACATGTTCATTTTAGACGTTATCAAATTCCCCCACACTTAAGCTCTACTACCTCGAGTAGGTCAAACATTTGCAAAGATTGATTTCAATGGTCCATAACACCATGGTTCCAGACAAATGTAACAATTACCAATAAAGATAATTATTATTTTGCTTATAATATGTGAAAATATTCTAAAAATGAACCAAACACTTTAGATAACATAACTAGGATACCTCACGAATGGCTTTAAGATTTCACTCAACACTCATATATTGGTGGGTATATGTAAATCACTCAATGCCTAGTCATGATCAATGCTTTTACCATAAGCTTGTACAAGTATCAAAACAAAGAAAATAAATTCATCAAAGAGGTCTTTATTCGGGTTATAACGTAAGGCTAAGGGTTCATACTAGGTATGGATAAGGCATGGATAGTTTATGAAATTGGTTTTAAAATAAAATAAAATCAAGTCCAAACCTCCATGTTGCTAGTCATCATACAAACCACGATCCCGAAAATGATTATGACTCTCTTCACATATCGATTCTCCGTAAATATGTATAACTCAATTTAGCTCATTGGCTAATCAATATCCTCATATAGCTCGCTAGCTACAAAATTTATTTTTATTTTTTTTTCACAAACTTCTCCTTCTTCATACATCACAACTCCCCACACTTCGTGATAAGCATCACCACAAAAATACAAATAAGTATGCATCCTTCGCCTTTGTCGGAATGGCACACACGAATAGCAAAGTGCTAACTCATAATCATCAAAACAATCCAATCATTCCAAACAACTAGCAACAAACCAATAGACTTGATAAGGGTTGGCTAAAGCTTAAAGGTGTAAAATATTTTTGTATTTTTCTGGATGTAACAAAAATATGAAAAGGATGGCTCAGAAGGTGTAACTAGGGGTATCTAGTGCTAAAAATGAGCACTAACAAATGGGTCCATATAAGGTGGTTAACTAACCGATGTGGTTAGCTAATATATCATTAGATGTAAAAATGGAAGGCCATTTGGGTTTATACCTAAGGTGTCTCTTATCACTTGAAAATATTTAGATCACTCGAAAATGATTTTAACCGTAATGCATAACTAGTACAAGTTCTAGAATCGACACAATCACGACACTCATAGCAAATATAAAACAAAAGATGTGTTTTATACAAAAGAAACCTCACAAAATGTGGGAAAAAACTATTATGCATGCTAGAAAATGCTATCGAATCCAAAATGAATTACTTGATAATTTGGTTCAAATCCAAAAATTTTCAAAACCTCATTTTACCATTGAAATCCCAAGTTATGTATTTTAATTATCAATAACGCCAAAACCATTAGACCATCAAGGCGAATTTCTTCTAATCACTTGCATCCAAAAGTTATCTAAAAAATAAAAATACGATTATTTTCCTATTTTCTTCCCTCCCCATACTTAAGTTTTTCATTGTCCTCAATGTAATGAAAATGAACTCAAAGTAAAGAAAATGGGAAAAATAGTTAAAAGATACCACGGAATAAAATATGCAATAAGCACATTGGGTCATTAGCAAGCCCATGAGTTATCCAACTCAAACATTTGACCATCAATAAGCTTCCAACACATCCATCCCGCAAACAAAACCGCAACACGAAATGCACAAAACAAAACAAAACTACTAAAAACTAGATATAATCAAACTAAGTACGCCAAACATCCTAAAGAAATCGATCAAAAGATAGAAATTGTTTAAAACACATCATGACCATTGTTTTGAAATCATAATTCACGAATGATCCATAATCACTCGTCATCTTCGCTCATGTCTTCTTCTTCATCATCAAACTCATCATCATCACTTTCGGTTACGTAGTTTTCGCCTATGATTTACGAACTAACTCTCCTCTTTTCTTCTTACCTCCAACTCCTCGATGATGATCCTCCAACCTCGTAGCTTGTTCCTCCAACTTGGTGTAGTCGACCATATGGGGTATTGGATCGGAAACGGTGCGTACTCGTGATATGGATACGGATAGGTCCGTGATAAGAAGTGTAAGGAAAAGGATATGGTGGAACATTTGGTGGATTGTAGGGTGGCAACTCATAATTGGCTTCTCGAGCCATGTGTTGAAAGATAGGCATCCAATAATCATTGATGTAGTTGTTTCAACATCATCGAGTCTCCACACATCCCTACATTGAATCTCATCTAGATGTTGGTTCCACTCTCCCATCCCGAATCAAAACCACCGACGCACCCATTTGCACGCTCTCCATTGGTATGTTACCTTGCTGTGGTGGTGGTTCTTGTTGTGGTCTTGGTTCAATCCATAACCCCACGGTTCCCGCCTCCTGCTCAAAGCATTACCAAAACCTTTCGCATCCACGCTTTCACTATACTTTGGCTCTCCACACTTAGCCAATTCCTCATCAACATAATACCCAAGATTCTTCGCTAATCTTGTCACAAAATGTCCTCCACAAATGTTATCTGTTGCTCTTGATTCCTGGCTCTCCTAGACAAATATTCGCTATCTCGCTAAATGGCATTACTGTCCTTAGTTTCTTCCAAAGAACTTCATAATCCATAAATCCGGTTTCGACATTTGTCTCGCCCAAATCTATTAAATGGCCCGGTCACAATCAACTTGTGAAGTATCCTCATCAACGAATTCGATGGTTGAAGCATTCCTCCTAGCACAAGTAGGATCTCCCACTTGATTCCAATAAGCGGAATACTAGGAAAATCTTTTCAAACCTTCAAGTCTAGAAAAGTGAGTTTCAAATAACCAATGATTAACCTCATGTGGCTCATACAAACCAAGAGCTACACTAAAAGGCGGCAACGTAAGCATGATCCTTCCACAAAGCCTAAACTAAATACAAATCTCCGCTATCAAACTCCGAACATCCACCTTTCTTTCAAAATACATGGTTGAAAAGAATTCCATACACCATTCTCGATAGACCTCTTCATTAACATCGAATGCTCTTTCCCATGACAAATCATTGAACGAATCTCCATCTCCGGATATACATAAGACGTCGCATCATCTCTCTTAACTCATCTGCACAATCACATTCCTCAAATAAATCCCAATCAATCACCCTTGGAACCAAACATGTCCTATGTTGTAACTTCGACAATCTTTCCCGAAAAGCATGTTTCTCTCGCTTGGAGATTTTGAATTTTAAATTAGCATTTGCTTCCGTCTTCACACTATACTTAACCTTCTTCTTCTCGTTCTTTCACAAAACTTCGTAATAAGCGGGTTAATTGGAATTTCTCCCACTCGAGCTCCCTACAATAATTCTCTGTAGAAATCACAAAATAAGACCATATGAGAGTGTTAGAACAAACAAGAAGGTCGAAAACCCTCTAAGATACATTTCAAATTTTCACAAAATTCCACACGAAACCATTAACCTGATTCGTTGGATCACCAACCTAATCGGTTTCCAATTGTCAAACACCAACCGTTGGTTGCAATGCGCAACGAATCGGTGCCAGTAGACTGCATAAGGCATTCGCCTTCAAATCCTCATAATCTCGAATCTCTAACGCCCAAACCACTCTTAGATCGCATTCTATCATCCTCAATGATTCCCACATCCTAGAATTACGCTACTCTCGCTTTCAATTCATCAAACATCTAACATCTTAGAACTCATCCTACAAATCATTAGTTCTAATAATGTGGCATCCATCACTCTTAAAAACATATCATCCATCAAAATGAATCACCAATTGCAACTTATCTTGCTTCATAAGCACAACCCAACTAATTCCAAAAAATCTTATCATCTAACATCCATTCCATGGTGAATCAATCAATCAATCTCTTGTTGTAATGCACTCCTATATCAATTACCCACTCAATCCTAAAATATTACCACTTAATTCGAATTATAACAAAAACCCCCAAATTGGTGACCTAAATATTCAATTCGAATCAAATGTTCTAATAATTGAGTTAATTGAATGTAGATGCTTACTTGTTTGGGTGCCATGATGTTTTCCTACAACTTTAAACAACTTTCAATCGCTCTCTTGATGAATTTTGCAAACCACCTGAAAATTAGTGTGTGTGTGTTTTTGGAAGAATGAAATTTTATACTTTGGTGCAACCGGTTCATCAAGGACACAACCGCTTCGGTATGCTTTTTGCCAAATTTTGCTTTTTATTTGTTTAACATGTTACTTAGGCATTTACCCTCCAAGCAACATTTTTACTCAAAAATTTCCTGCTAAAGATTCACACAACATTCATTCACCAAATGAAATTTTGAACAATCATCCAATCTTAAAAAAAACTCAACTCATCATTCCAATGAACTAATCCAAACTTCAACTCAAAATTCATAGTCATAATGCATTAAACCAAATTACCTCAATCATAAAATGAAAATTAAATAAGAAACAAAAATCCTAATGCATCAAATCAAATAAAAGAAATAGTTTATGACATTCAAGCAAATGATTGCTTGTTATTACGGTCTTTGCCTTCCCCTCAAAATTCCTCAAAATACTCTTGCCTAAGAATATCCTCGCTTTGAAATTTTCCGGTCAACTCACGGAACGTTTCAAAAGTTTTGAATTTTCTCATAAATCTTCTTCCGTCCGGGCATAATATATCAAACTTAACATGCCATGCTCCATCTCCGGTTTGTCTCTTGTAAGTCCCCGACCCTTCGGTTTCCACTCCAAATTCTTAAGTTGCGCGTAAAGATCCTAAAAGTCGGTCAACTTCTTGTAAACTAATATGTTTTGAATGGGTTATAGAAAGCTTCTATCGCAAATGCACGCTCCATTTCGCCCTCTATATCGAAATAAGGTGGAGTTAAAGGTCCGACATTGATTCCCGTGGACATCGCGTCCCACTTCAAAACAAGTTAAATCATCATTTGCATCCATCCATTCCAAATCTTCCATACATTCTAAAATTGGTCCTCTTGGTTTTGGGTAGTATGTTTGCCTCGAATCCCATCGTCAATAGTCATGGTGCCTCTTCCCATGTCTATAATTGCTCCACAAGTTCGTAAGAATGGTCTCCCAACAATAGCGGTAAACTCTTGTCCACCGAATATCGGGACAAAAAATCATAAATACGGTTGATAGCCAATTTGCACTCTTACATTCTTAACTTCTCCCATTGCCTTTGCTTGAGTGTTATCCGCCATAGTAAGTTTAGAATGATTAGGTTGGATTACTTAGTCCCAAAGTTTTGAACAATGGATACGGAATCACATTAACACTCGACCTCAGACGCCTAAAGCATAAACCGTGTAGTTCCATTTACTTTGATCGGCAACACAAAATTACCGGATCCTTTTCTTTCCTTGGCATGCCTTTAAACAAAATTCGATCTCGATCCTCATCTGTGAGATTCTTATCTTCCAACCTAGCCCTTGCTAGAATCAATGCATCCAACTTCTTACGGTAAAGCACATAATCTTGGAGAACTTCTATAACCGGTTTCTTTTCATTGAGCTCTAGAAATTTTTGTTCTAGATTTTCTAAAATAGCTTCTTTTGGTTGTCGGTTAACGGTTTGATAGTAGTGGTAGGTGACGATGGTGTGTAATCATTTTGGTGGTGGAGGTTGTTGTTGGGGTTAGTTTATTTGATGATGGTTTCTTCGGTTTGCTTTTCCCATTTTAACCACTTCCACCTCTTTCTCTTCCATGTTTGCACAAACTTCCACTAGCATCTCGTTGACTCCTTTTCCTTCTTCCAACTCGCTTATATTAATCCGCATTTCTCCATACCAAAATCTACTTGACACTTGGTCGTGACAAGAAAATCTCGACCAAAACACACATTAGGTTCATCCGCATTTCCTTCTTCTAAAACAACAAAATCAGTTTCAAAGATATGTCCATGAATATTGACCTTCAGATTTTTGACCATCTTCCTTCCATATGCTTCATAATCCATACGCACATGACCGATTTCGTCAAGAACCTTTTCCACGATATAATTCTCCATAAGCCATATTAATTCAGGCATCCCAAGCATCGACTCCTTCCACGCTACAAGGCGTTCCAAATCATTAGCGGTGAATCATACACCGTTGACGTGCTTGTGTGAACACTACAACTCTTTTCTTTTGGGTAGTTGAACCTTGTTTTCACATACTTCTTCCATATCACCCGTGTCAATTCCCAATTCTTTCTTGCTTTCTCCAAAATTCCTCCAATCTTTTCTAATGAACTTCCGTATCCTTGAACATTTCATCCAAAGTACGAAGGTATTCCGAGATTCCGCTCAAACTATCCATGTTACTAGACAACTTAACAAAGCAAAACAAAACAAACCCGAATGATTAGCGTTAAAGTTAGTAAAACAAGAACAAACTATATAAAACATATAATAAAACAAACTAAGACATCTAACAAAATAAAACTCGAATAAAAACTCAAAACCTAAAAATGATAAAATCAACTCGAAACTCCAACCGATTCGGTTGTATCACCAACCGAATCGGTTGGTTGAAAATGTTAGACAGAAATACGAACCGGATCAGGTTGCGGGTTGCGACCGATCGGTTTGATCGAAAAAATTATATTATTATTATTTTATTTTTATTTTTTTTTTATAAAAAAAAATTAATTAATGCAAATTAAGTATCATTAAGGTGTACTAACTCCAGTTAATTAAATAAAAATCTTCATGAACTAAGAATTAAAAATCATATTAAATCTCATTAAAACCAGAATTAAAACTAAAACTAAAACTAAATAAACTACCAATAAATTCTATCATTAAATAAACTATAACTGAAAAATTACTCCTAACCATTACCATTAACTATAAATATTAAAATTATTAAAACTTGATTAACTAATAAATGACAAATGAAAAGAAAATGATAAAAAATAAAAACAATAAATCTAAGAAATGATTAAACCACAAGAATTATTCTAGAAATCAAAACACAATGAACTAAAAAGATAGACCACTAAATTCGAACAAGAAATACTTCCGCAGAATGTCTAACCGGATTCGGTTGGCTAACCAAGGTTAGTTTGTAACAAAAACTTTTTTTTTTTAGATATTTCAAAACTACTAATTTCAAAGAAAATTAAAGAAAAATCCCAAGTAGCGCGCCTAAAAACTTGATGTGCTCGGTTGGTGCAAGTTTTAAAAATTTATAATCACGATTAACCGAATAACCTATTAACACATACGAGCAAGTATACTCGTCCAATAGCAAAGTTTGGTAAGTCGAGATCGTCCCAAGGGATTTTTGTTTGAAATCGATTTGATTAAAAGTTTTTAACAAGAAAGCTTGTCAAGGCTTCCTCAAATAAGTGTTCTAGTGAAAATACTTAATCAAGAATATAAATATATACTTGTGTAGTCTCATGATCAACCATAGATAGTGTTCATAAAGGTTTGGTGTATACTCTTAGTATGATGCACAAATCATAAGCAAGTGATTCCCCAACCATGGTATTTGTTTGTAAAATCATTCTAAGAACAAAACATTTAGGTAATCCTTCGGTCCTTATCCCAATGATTATCCTATAGAAGTTCCATTTGTTTGCAACATGCTCTCATTAAATTTGTTCTTACGAATCTTTCACCCTTCGTGATGAAAATATTCCTAGTCTTGTTTTAATAAGCAAAACATGGTGGTTTTCAATCACCATATCCCCATACTAGTTTGTCACTTCACTTTTGGAATAAAACACAAGAGAAATCCTTTCGGTCCTTTTTCTTAAAACATGTTTTATTGACAAATCAATCCAAGACTAGTATTTTCCAACAAACTCATTTAAACAAGATCATATATACATGCATCACATTTTGAGAACACTATTATGATTAATCACATTCCAACACACAAGTATATCAAAACTACTCCATGAAAACAATCATATCTAAACACAAGTCATAACAAAGTAATTCAAACAATTCAAGAGAATAGATTTCCATAACAAAGTTCATAGAATACCTAAACTTTTGTGATTACAAGAATTAGAAATCGTGGATTGTAGCAACCACGCCCTCCAATCACCTAGGATCACCGCACAACCCAAACTACCGAAACAATGGACAAGAATGGTTCCTTCCTTGCTCTGGCGCTTTCAAAGAATCACTAAGCTTTTGGGTTGAAATAATAGGGTTAGTATAGTTTTGGTGTAAACTAATACTCTTTGGTTGTGTCACACTTAGTATACAAGTACTAGGTCCTTTAAATAGCCAAAGCACTTGCTTAATCGCCCAAAAACGTTCTCTCCAAGTTATTATCAAGAAATGATCGGACTCAATGATTACGGGAGTTAAGGCAACAATAAATGCGATTTGTGTAATCATAGCGTTTAAACCGGATCGGTTTCTTGGCCGACCGAATCGGTTAGTGTTTTGACCAACGCCAAATTGGATCCGGTTGGGTTGCGACCGATCGCGGGTTTTGCTATTTTGACTTTTTTGCCGACTTTCTCCTTTACGCTTCATTCTTTGCTTACGTTGATGATTTCCAAAGCCTAACTTTGATCTTTCCTTGCTGTAGATGCTTCGAAATCACTACGCTTCCATATCATTGAGTCCACAAGCTTCCAATCTCAACTTCCTGCCATGAGAATCTTCCAAATGTGCATAAAAACTTCATTTCTTCATTATTCGCGATACCTGGCTACATATACATACACAATACGCATATTTGCATTTTTGCAATAGTTATGAGTAAATATAGCCGAATATCATGCACAAAAACTTGATGTGCCCGGTTGGTGCAAGTTTTAAATTTATAAAAGGTGAATTACCAATATTACCAATAACACATACGAGCAAGTATACTCGTCCGTTATAGTAAGATTATGAAGGTAAGTCGGGATCATTCGCAGGGATTTGAGTGAATCTAAGCACAAGTTTAAATTAATGGAGTCTATCAAAAACATATAACAAAGCAAATAGATATAATGAAATTCAGATGATTAAAAACTACACTTGCTTAAACTAGTATCAGAACATAGATTAATGTGATTGTGTTAACTACTTAACATGTTGGTTGTGATAATTAGTTGAAAACTAATCTATTGTTCTTACAAGTTAAACCTTCGTCAAGATTTTAGTTCATAAAAACAAGCTTTAAGTTTAACCAATCAATTCAAGATCAATTCAAGTTTCATAAGTTCACATCAATAAACTTAAACACAAAACATCCGCTTGCTCATCAAATTGCTTAAGAAATGGTCAATACAAAAGGTAACCGATCATAGACAAAAGGCTACAATTGATTCTCAACAACTAATCTTACGACCATTTAGATGTTTCCAACCAATCCAATTTGATAATCAAAAGCGTTCTATTACAACCACACCTTAGTTCCTTTGTATAATCAAGAATAATGGGTAAAACAATCATCCATAGACAAAATGATTATGACTAGTTAAATAACACGAAGTTCTTTCGACCCCAACGATTACTACCAATTAGCCAAACTTGATTAACAAATGTCACTATGAAACTTTAGCACAATTGGATCTTAGAATTAACTTGAAATTGAATTAAAACATGTTAACACAATCACTAACTAATCATATGATAATCAACATCATTTAAGCAAGTGTATAAAGAAACTAGCCACTCATAGCAAACATGAACATAAACTCATAACTTTGATCTTAGAAAACATGATTAAAAGTCTTACAATGCTTGGAATAAGATTACAAATGATGAAGTAATGATTCCCAAAGGATCGTGGTGGACTTCTTGGTGTTTTGGCCTCCAAAGGTGGAACTTCTGGAACTCTAAACTTTTATGGATTTCTAAGGACGAATTTTAAGAGCTTAAGGCTTGGTTTGATGAGTAGAGATTTGTAATTGAGGTGTGTCTCATATGCTCACAATTAGCCTCTATTTATACTAATTCCAAGGCCTAGGGTGTTAAATGCTTAACTTGGCCTCCAAGGAGTAAGGAAGGACTAGAATACACCAAGAGAAGGACCTAGAATCGTTTGGATGCAAAGGGAAGCTTAGTGATGAAGATTTGACAACCGCAGCTTCTCCAACCGGATCGGTCATATGACCAACCGATCCGGCGGTCTTCAATAATAACACACCGACCGATCCGGTTGCGGGTTGCGACTGCTGCTGGTTATGGCAAAACAGAATTCGACCAACTTCCAACCGATCCGGTGAAAGTGTAACCGATCCGTTGGATCTTCCGAGATACAAAACTTGATCTTTTATCTTCACTATGTCTTGTAGAACTTGGTTCTTCAATCACTAAAGTCTTCAAAGGTCCTTGAGATTTAGCTTTATCGAACGGAATCTTGATTAGTGCATATTTCCACATTTTCCTCCATTTCTCTCGACTTGGTTATAAATACTAGACAAACATCTCTAGATACGATTAAGTACTAAAATCACGCAAATATAACCAAATAATGTATATAAAAGTACACAAAATGCTACTAAAACATGCACAATCTGAGTGTTATCAAATTCCCCCACACTTAAACTTTGCTTGCCCTCAAGCAAATCTAGGAAAAACATCCACTAGTACCAGATCGTGATTATGGAAAATGTGATGCAAATCAAGCAAGTATAAATACGAGAGAGGATTCATCAATTATGCTTTATAAAGGTGAAACATCAAGATGTTTGACAATATCCAATGATTTTCTTGCATGATTAACATTTCAAAACACCTCACGAAAAATAATGGAATATAATTCACTCAATCACTCATTTTTAGTGGAGTAATAAGATAAATCACACTCATTGCTCAGTCGTGATTAGATTATTACCATAAGCTTGTACAAGAAACAAAACTCCACCGATGTGGCGTGAGCACCAAGTAAAAACATCTAAAGAGGGCTTTTATTCGGGTTATAATGATAGGCTTCAAGTTAAGGATATGGATAAGGCATGGAATGTTAACGAAATTGGTGTTAAAATAAAATGAAATCAAGTCTAATACCCATGTTGCTAGCTACCAAACATTCCATGAACCAAATAAATGATTATAGCTTTGCTTTCTTTTTCCACTTTCCATAGTTTTTGCTTTGCCATGGCAATTGTTCTTCGATCATAGCACATTGGCTATTATTTTCATACTTTCAAAGACACTTTTTTTTTTTTTTTTTTTTTTTTTTTTTGTAACTAATCATAAACTCAACACATGGCTCAATCAATCACATAGGATGTGGTACTCATAATCATTTGAACAATCTTCACTTTCCATGAAACTAGCAACCAACCGTTAGACATTGATATGGATAGGCTAAGGTTTAAAATGTAAAATCTTTTGTATTTTCCGGGTGAAGCAAAAATGAAAGGGATGGCTCGTAAGGTGTAACTAGGGTATCTAGTGCTAAAATGAGCACTACAAATGGGTCCATGGGTGGTTAACTAACCAATGAGGCTAGCTAATATATCATTAGATGTAAAATGGAAGGCCATTTGGGTTAAATCCTAAGGTGCCTCTTTATCACACGAATTTACTTATATCGCATTTAATGCAATCTCATCATGTCCGGTAATGATTTACAAGCACAAGTTCTAGAATAAATAAAATCACCGCACACTCATAACAAAAGCTCTAAGCATAAAAGATGTATGCTAATAATAAATAGGCTCATATCCTCACAATTTAGTGGAAAGGGTATAATATGTGTTTAGCAAATGTTATCGATCCAGAATGGATTGCAATAGTAATTGGAACACATCTCGAAATTTCAAATATTACCAATTTTACCAGTGGAATGATCCAGTTATTCTAATAGATAATCCTAAAAGTGTGAAAACAACTAGATCACAAGGGCAAACAAAAGTTTAAATTTAAGCATGAAAACTCTAATTTTCCTATTCACCCCCCACACTTAAGTTAGACATTGTCCTCAATGATAAACGAACTTCAAAGTATAGAAATAGGAAAATAGAGATGAAACCAGATATGTCAACGAGTTTATCACCTTAAAATCTTCTTCATTCCCGGTTACACTTTCACCGGATCGGTTGGAAGTTGGTCGAATCATCTTTTTCCATAACCAACCGATCGGTCGCAACCCGCAACCGGATCGGTTGGTGTTATTATCGAAGACCAGCCGGATCGGTTGGTCATATGACCGATCCGTTGGAGAAGCTGCGCATTGTCAAATCTTCATCACTAAGCTTCCCTTTGCATCCAAATGATTCTAGGTCCTCTCTTGGTGTGTTCTAGTCCTTCCTTACTCCTTGGAGGCCAAGTTAAGCATTTAACACCCTAGGCCTTGGAATTAGTATAAATAGAGGCTAATTGTGAGCATATGAGACACACCTCAATTACAAATCTCTACTCATCAAACCAAGCCTTAAGCTCTTAAAATTCGTCCTTAGAAATCCAAAAGTTTGAGTTCAAGTTCCACCTTTGGAGGCCAAAACACCAAGAAGTCCACCACGATCCTTTGGGAATCATTACTTCATCATTTGTAATCTTATTCCAAGCATTGTAAGACTTTTAATCATGTTTTCTAATGATCAAAGTTATGAGTTTATGTTCATGTTTGCTATGAGTGGCTAGTTTCTTTATACACTTGCTTAAATGATGTTGATTATCATATGATTAGTTAGTGATTGTGTTAACATGTTTTAATTCAATTTCAAGTTAATTCTAAGATCCAATTGTGCTAAAGTTTCATAGTGACATTTGTTAATCAAGTTTGGCTAATTGGTAGTAATCGTTGGGGTCGAAAGAACTTCGTGTTATTTAACTAGTCATAATCATTTTGTCTATGGATGATTGTTTTACCCATTATTCTTGATTATACAAAGGAACTAAGGTGTGGTTGTAATAGAAACGCTTTTGATTATCAAATTGATTGGTTGGAAACATCTAAATGGTCGTAAGATTAGTTGTTGAGAATCAATTGTAGCCTTTGTCTATGATCGGTTACCTTTGTATTGACCATTTCTTAAGCAATTTGATGAGCAAGCGGATGTTTTTGTGTTTAAGTTTATTGATGTAGACTTATAAAACTTGAATTGATCTTGAATTGATTGGTTAAACTTAAAGCTTGTTTTTATGAACTAAAATCTTGACTAAGGTTTAACTTGTAAGAACAATAGATTAGTTTTCAACTAATTATCACAACCAACATGTTAAGTAGTTAACACAATCACATTAATCTATGTTATGATACTAGTTTAAGCAAGTGTAGTTTTTAATCATCTGAATTTCATTATATCTATTTGCTTTGTTATATGTTTTTGATAGACTCCGTTAATTTAAACTTGTGCTTAGATTCACTCAAATCCCTGTGAACGATCCCGACTTACCTTCATAATCTTGCTATAACGGACGAGTATACTTGCTCGTATGTGTTATTGGTAATATTGGTAATTCACCTTTTATAAATTTAAAACTTGCACCAACCGGGCACATCAAGTTTTTGGCGCCGCTGGTGCAAGTTTTAAATTTAAAACTGAGGAAGTAGATGAAGACGGACCATGAAACTATACTTGAGGTTAATGAAACAACTGAGGAAGTAGATGAAGTAGACACTGACTATTTCAATAAATTTCCTACGGAAGAAGAACTATCTTGAAACCCTCACTTAGTACGTGACCTCCATCACATGTATGTTAGGAAAAGCACTAGGATCAAGTTTGGGAACCCTTGGAATCTTAACATACAATGTTGCATAGGACACCTTTTCGTGGCAAAGGCCTACATTGATCGCAAGTCCCCAATAAACATAATGACTAGCACCTAGTATAATTGGGTAATGAAGAAGCCTATCCCAACTAGGCAAGACCCCGATAATCCTAGGGTTAGGTGCAATTTTCTTGGTAGAATTAAGGGATTGCCCGTTTATGTAGGTAGTTTCTCATTCTCTACGGACTTCATAATTGTGGATAATATTAGTACGGCCATTGATCCTAGCTTGTCCCACGTTATTCTAGGAAAACCTTTCATAGAAAACACCGGGATGACTTATGATCCCTCATTAGGAATAGTGTAATTCAAGGATGAGACCGATGATGTAGCTTACCAAATGCCGTTTAAGATTGAGAAGTTTTCATCACTCTCCAATGATGAAAAGGAACTTAAACTATCGGTCTATTATAGGAATGAGGAGGATAAGGAGAAAGGAGTAGATTATGTTATGGCCAAGATTTTCGGATTCTATAAAGATTGCTTGAACTTAGGACCGGAATATAGAACCAATTGGGGAGAGGACGACCTCTTAGAAAGGTACATCATAGGGCACTATTACAACATGGAATCCTCCAATAGAGACCGTCATGAGGAAGAATGTGACGGTAATGAAGTCACGTATAAGTACGACTACTGAGTCTAGCTACAAGACTCATAAATAAAGAAAAGAGTCATGGAGGCAACCCATGCTTAATTATTTGCTTGGTTGTGTCATATATCTTTTATTGATTGTTTATTCTCATGTTTAAATTTGTAAAATGCTTTATTTTGTTCTTAACCTCCTCTTAATTACATATAAAGGTATTTTATAAAGGATAAGTGTAGGAGGATTACACACGCTTTCAAAAGAAACGTAAACATGAGAATTTCAATTAATTAAAAGATATACATGTGTGTTTGTTCGAGTCAAATGCTTGTATCGAGTCATAATTGATGTTTTTGCGTAAAATCTTTTAGATTTTAAAGATGTAAATTTTCCGTAATTTTTCCGTAAAATCGTAGACCGCTTTTGTCGATATAACGATGACGCCAGATCGCAACTGACAATAGCTGTGAAGGAGAAAAATAATCGATTACTTTTTCTCATTTTCTCGAGCTACTTATAAATTTTGGAATTTTCCAAGTCTTAATTTTCCGTAAACTCAGAAACATCCAAATCCACAAGCATTATATCCTAGTTTAGTAGTAGTCTTATATATATTATTACCACCGATTTTACGTGAAGGTTTCGTTTGTTTTCTTCATGTGCGTGTTTAATTTATCAAGAAGGAGATACATAAGATGAGAAGGAGCTTTTCACGCAAACGTTCTTCCCAAGAAAAATATAACTACCACTTTACACGGATCCTACCGAGCCAATCGGGAGTACTAGTTTCTTTCATCTTTATTACCTTTCATTATCATAACTTTGATACTTTCGGGAACATTGGGACAATGTTCGGTTTAAGTGTAGGAGGAAAATAAAACGGAACTTTGAAACTATGCTTATCCTTGATCATTTGCTTTGTCCAATTGCATTTGTGTAATAAACCATGAGAAAATGTCGGTTAGGTAATTTGGCACCAAATTTAAAATTTTCATGACATATAGGAGTGGGCCATTAGTCTTAATAAAGCGCCTCACGGATAGGAAGTTATATGACTAGCTCAAAAACCCTTTACCACTTAAATTCCACCCAAAATGCGAGGATCCCCTTAGATTAGTAGGAATTAAAGCATTCATCTTTAATGCTTAGTGTGTGAACCGTAGTATAATAGATTCTAGAACTTGTTTTGTGATGCATCCCGAGATCGCTAGTAAGACTACACTTGTGTAGTTAGGAATAACTAAATGATAAGAGGCATTAGGATAACCCTTGTTTGATACCCATAATATAATTGCTTCTTCCACATCGGTTGAGTAATTCCCACACCTTTGCGTTGTACTCATCTTTAGTACACGATACCCCTAGTTAACCCCTCGTGAGCCTATCCTTTTCGCGGTTCTCGTGATGTTTCGGTTTTCCGAATATTAATGAAGAGCATTGTTTACACCCCACCCCCAAATGTACACCCAAATCGCTTTAGTCTACCTTGTATGCACTCACTTTAGTGCATTATTGTTATCACCCTAAAACCCTTAGTTCGATTATCTAGTTACTTGCATAAGTTGCTAAATCGAGTCATATCCTTTGTATACAGCTTTGGGACGATTGGGACTCATGGGAAAAGTTAAAGTTTATGAAATGACTGGAAGGAACGTTAAATTCAAATTCCCTTTATTTGCGAATAATGTACTCCAAGTGTTTTATCTTTTCAATTCGGGTCAAATTAGTGTTAGAGTAATAAAACTCAAGTGTAGGATGTGCCTATAAATCCCTATCATTTGATGTTACCGTAGAGGATGGTAGAGTAAAAGTGTAAAAAAAAAAAAAAAAAAAAAAAAAAAAAAAAACTGCTACCAATCAGCATCTATCTTTAATTTATGTTTGTTTGTTTTAGTTATCTAGAGTCTAGAGTGTCGAGTCTTGGCTTAGAAACGCCATTCTTTCATGCTTGTAACATAAAGATTTTGACTTGCCACCACTAAATAGCCTACCCCACCAAACCTTTGTTTCCTACCGTAAGCCTCTAACATTACAACCCTTTAAAAGA
This sequence comes from Chrysanthemum lavandulifolium, assembly GCA_022545495.1. Classification (NCBI taxonomy): domain Eukaryota; kingdom Viridiplantae; phylum Streptophyta; class Magnoliopsida; order Asterales; family Asteraceae; genus Chrysanthemum; species Chrysanthemum lavandulifolium. Next base: position 32,689,967 of record CM040242.1, read on the forward strand.
CCTCTTTGATAGTCTTTCCTAGGTGCTTACGCAAAACGATGGAGGCTTGATCTAGTCTCAAGCCTATGGTAATCTATGTACTAGGACCGTTAATGAGTGTTTATCTTCCATTTCAACTTGTTATATTTCATATACACCGAGAGATGCGAGTATCCAAACACCCCATGAGGTGCTAGTATGTAATTCGTGCTTGTTATGAGTTTTATGGGCTTATATGTGTTGTGGATTGTTCTAAACCAATGCTTCATGACCCCTAACTTATAAATTAATTGGCTAAAGCACATTTGCTCGAGGACAAGCAAATACCAAGTGTAGGATATTTGACAAGGTTTTAAATGTACCTTTGAGGGTCATTTAAGCCCTTGTTTGATCACTTTGTATCCGTTATTACTTAATATTATTCCTTTTCACTTTTAGGTATCTTGAAGGCAAAATGATGGAATGACACTTATTCGGACGAAAAGGAGCGAATATATGAAGAAAATGGTAAAAATCAAGAATCGAGACACTCAGTCATTGAACTGAAGGGACGACGTCAGTGTTAATCGCGACGCCGTCAGATCACTTTTGTGACGACTCAAGAGCCAAATTGCTTATTTACAAGTAACGTGTCGCTTTAAAAAGTAGGTCGTCGCAACTCGTGACGGCCTAGATTTGATCCAGCACGCATCGAGACCAAGGGACGGCGTCACAAGTATAAGGTGAAGTCGCCGCAAGACTAACGCGCCAAGACGAAACCCTAATGACGGCGACCACGGCCACAAATCAAAGGTGACGCTGCCGCTAATGTAATCTTATATACAAAATCCGAATTTTTAGTTTTCAGTGTAGTCTTTGGAGTAAAACCTAAAACCGAACCAAGGTTGTCTTGTATGTATTTTAGGGTTCTAAACCCTATCTTACATCAAAATAAGTGTTTTACTTCATTAATTTAATTATGTCTTCAATTACTTGTGTGTATGCTTGCATGTTCCCCATGTCCGGCTAATTTACTTGTGTGTTTGCTTAGGGAATATGAAACTTAGTTATTAAATATTGATTGGTTGTCTCTTATCTTAATTTTTAATGATCTAGTAATGCGATAGATCATCCTTTGTGTAGTTAATGCTTGATTAATCTTTGTGAACCTTAGTTTATAACACCTAGAGTTGTTGTAGGCTAAACCATCCGAAGAGTACCTTAGAGTTAAAGTTTATAAATCCAAGAGACTTTGTAGGCGATAACCTTTGGTAGTTTCAAAAAGTTAGGGATAAACGCATACCCTACGACCTTAGACACACAACGCGATTAAGAATAAGGACGTGACAATTCAACCATCAAGAGATAATTAATGAGTAATAAAACCTAAGTAAACACATCTTTAAACCATCATACGAGCATACAATAATTAGACATAGACTACCCTCACCTTAGTTAATTAGATAATTAGATAGTAGGGGTAATCGGTAGAAATACCAACCCCCCCCCCCCAATTCAAACACCGAGATTCTTACTTTTCCATTTCCTAAAAAAACATAAAAAGATAAAAAATAATTTCCCTCAACCTCAACCTTAGCGTAGTAACTTCTCACTAGCATTCCTATTCCCCTAGAGAACGATATCAATTCTCGTGGCTTACCCTAATACTACACTACAACAATTAGGTTCACTTCCTAGGGTGTTGAAAAACTTGCTCGACGGAAGGAAGTTTCTTTGTCCCCGAACGCGCTGCGTAAGCGTATCAATGCGCTCATTAAAAATAATATTGATTTTCTCTTTTCCTTGATAACCAAGTGCTGGTCCTCGACCCTTCTTGCGTACATCATTGCTCGTACTAGAACCTATAACAATTCCAACCGAACCATATATTATGTCCTTGGCCCTTTTTAGGATACTGTATAATGAAAAAAAAATAGGATATATTTTTTTACCAGATCCACTTGATGCTAAAGAAGACCGAATGCATCCATCGCTGGCATTGTTGTCGTTTAGTTCTTGTGATGAGTGAGTATCCTGGTTGTATTCCGCTGGAGTATGAACAGAGACATATGTGTCCACCTCTTGATAACCAAATGTTGATCCTATAAACCGAACCATATGTTATGTGCTCGACCCTTCTAAGAATACTAAAAAATGAAAAAAGAGCATATATTTTTTACCAGATCTACGTGATCCTAAAGAAGACTGAGCTGGTGCATCAGTGGTATTGTTGCGAGTTAGTTCTTGTGATGAGTCTCCTAATTGTGTTGGTGTAGTATGAGTATCCTGATTGTGTTCCATAGGAATCTGAAGAGAGACATTTGTGTCCACCTCTTTACTTTCGTTGTTTTCCCGAGTTGCTTGTGGCACTTCAGACATGAAAGTGTAGGTGCGCCGCCTCTTTCTTGCCGCCATGATAAAATCTACAAAGAAATAAGAACTTTAAGACCAATGACTTGAATAAAAAGAACAAGTACAATAATTAAGTGAAAAAAAAGCACGAATGATATATGAAGAAAACGTGTCAAGAATACCACATAAAAGGAAAATTCATATCAAATATACACAAGCAAGTCTTTGATATATTTAAGACAAGAAATAAGCATTGAAACAAAATGGGTGGAGCTAATCATCGCCGATTCATCATCTATCATGTTCCAACTCCATCGTCATCTCGAGAATCGATGCATCATCTATCGTGTCATCAAACTCTTCTTCGTAGTCATCGAGATGTTAGCTTCGATCTATCTTCCATTTCTTTATCGAATCACTCTCAACAACAAGAGTTGAATTATTTTGTTGTTGATTTTCTATAGTAGATCACCACTCTCTTTTCAACAAATGTTCCTTCAACCCCTATCTCACCCACATCTCTTCACCCTCATGAATACTTCTTCGCTCATCCAATTGTTGAGAGCTATATGGTCGGGCTTGAGGCATCGCAACTATTGTACTAGAATTTTCATCCTCACCCATGTCAAATGTATCCCTACTAGTCATTTTATGGCAACCGCCCATTCGGGTCAATAGGGTCTTCAACATACATGACTTGCCCAATCGATGCTAGGATAAAGGGTTCATCACTTGGTTGTTCTCCTTGTATAACAAATGACTAAAATTTATCGATGTAATACCAAATTTATCAACTTTGACCCCGTCCTATTGTTCACCCAGTTGCATTTGAATAATACAAACTTTGTTTCATCCGATAAGGCACTTCAATGATATCTTTCACCTCCGTAATATGTTAACTCCCCGACATCGGATTTTTATCTTTTTGACTTGAGAAGGGTGTCGTGCTTGCAATCACAACACCACTGTTTTGTGTAACTCTACTATTATCCATTCTTTTTGTTCTAAATTTAAATCCATTAACAACATATCCATTATATCTCTTAGCCATATTTGTCAGACCCATTGCCATGTCTATGACTTCTGTCGTTAATACCTTCTTTTCTGCAACTTGTTTTAATACCTAATCATTAAAATGAAAAGGATTAAACCATAGAAAGAGAATAATGGTTTATGAGAAATATTTTGATATTTGACCCTTACATCAGCTCTAAACCAATATGGGAACTCTTTATTATGAAGGCGTTGACGGTCACGAGGGGCTAACTTTTGGAGGGACCGCAAATGTCTCCTATATAATAAAATATGTACAATAGTTAGTATTATACTTAATTCATAAATAATTGTATTAATGTAATGACAAGACTTAACGTATTTTATATGGTGCAATCGCATCCGTACTAGCTAGTAAGTAACGATGTGCTTGCTCCATTGACATATGATCAAGAAAAAAAGGTGCTTCTATTCCAAAATGAGAACCTAAGTTATCTTCACCACTATAATTTCGGTCAGGTCTTGTGGACTTAGTTTCGATGTCCTTTAGATACCTTGCACAAAATGTCATGCATTCTTCCACTAAAGCTCCTTTTGCAATACAACCTTCTGGGCGGGCTCGATTACGAACATACATCTTTAATGTTGATAAGTACCTGAGTAAAAAAAATACAGTTACATATCCAAAATAAAACTATTATTGATATGAAATTTTTTTGAACGATTTTATTAAGATTAATTAACAACCAAATGTACCTCTCTATTGGGTACATCCATCGATATTGTACACGTCCAGCAAGTAACGCCTCTACAGCCAAGTGTATAGGCAAGTGCTCCATAATGTCGAAGAACGATGGGGGGAAAATCTTTTCAAGATGGCATATTGTAAGTGAAATACGTTCTTGAAGTTTTTGTAGATCATATTTTGAGTTAACTTTCGAGCATAATATTCTGAAAAAGTTTGATAGCTCTATTTGGGCTTCAACAACATGCTTTGGTAAAAGCCTTCTCACAGCAAGTGGGAGTAACTGTTGCAAGATAATATGATTGTCATGGATCTTTAAACCCCAAATGCTATGCTCCTTCAGATGGACACATCGTAAAATATTAGATGCATATCCATTGGGTACCTTAAGATCCTTCAACAACTTCAAAAATCGATATTTTTCATCTTTCCCCAATGTAAAACAAGCTGGTGGTAGTAAAATTCTACTAGAACTAGTTTCTTGAGGGTGTAATGCATGTCTAATGTTTAATTCTCTCAGGTCCAGGTGAGCATTCAAGTGATCTTTCGTTTTTCCAGGAATGCCTAAAAGTGTAAATAGTACATTATCACACACATTTTTTTCTATATGCATGACATCAAGATTGTGACGAATAGGTAAGAACTCCCAGTAAATCAACTCAAAGAAAATACTCTTTTTCTTCCAGTTATCTTGTCTCTCGTTTGAGCTGGTTGCAATCTGTTTACCCTTTACATTCATCTTCCCTTTTCCTTTCATTTTCTCTTTTATCTTTCTTTTCTCACTTCTTAATGCAGCCTTTCTCTCCCTCTCATTCTCCTTTTCTAATTTTTCTCTTTTCCTCTTTTTGAATACATCTTCCTTTTATATATTGTCTCTACATCTTTCGGATGGTCAAGTAATTCAAGACTGATAATACTCTTGGTCATGGATCCCATTCGCTCACCATTAAAAGCCGCCTTGTCTCTCCTTAACTTATGACTTTCTTTTAGCCATCTTCACGTCCCAAATAATGTAACTTGTGGCTATGCTTTAGTCTGAAAGACCGGTTTTTATGTTGCATGTCGGATGTTTAATTTTCCTGTGTGCTCTAACCTGATAATTTGGCATAAGCTGGAAAATCACTAATTGTCCACAAGAGTGCAGCATGTAACTGAAACATATTCTTGCTTGATGCATCGTACGTATTTACACCATCACGCCACAATTCCTTTAGCTCATCTATTAAAGGCTGCAAGTATACATCAATCTTATCACCAGGAGCTTTAGGACCATCAATAAGGATAGAAAGAATAAACGAGGGTTGTTTCATGCACAACCATGGTGGTAGGTTGTATGGAATTAAAAAAACAGGCCATGTACTATGTGAAATAGTCATTGTCCCGAATGGATTAAATCCATCGATGCTAACCCAAGTCTAACATTACGACTTTCACACCCAAACTTTGGATATTTCTTGTCAAACATTTTCGTCGGACTATCCGCTGGATGCCTCATCAAACCATCATCAACCCGCCTCTAGAATGCCATGTCATTTGAGAGGCGGTGTGAGGAGACATAAACAACCGCTTTAACCTTGGTTTTAATTGGAAATAACGGACTTGTTTAGCATGAATTTTCTTTTCGTAATCACGCCGTCCTCATCATTTGGCTTGTCTTTGTTAAGCTTTTGTACCGTGAAGCATCACAAATACTACAACTATCTAAAAGTTTATCATCCCCACGAAACAACATACAATCATTCGGCATGCATCCCATGTATCGTAAGAGAAGCCCAACTCGTAAACTATTTTACTCGCTTCATAATATGACTTTGGCATTACAACATCTCCTATTTCTTCAAGTGCCTCGAAAACAATTCAATCACCATCGGCATGACTTATTTGACCACCACCTAGTACTTTTATATGTAGAAGTCGAGTAATGAAAGAAAGTGATGTGAATCTTTACTCCCTTTAAACAAAGGTCGTTGTCCTTCCTTTAACATCTTAAAATTTTTGAGGTCTCATCATCCATCCTTCCTTCATCTACATCAAGAAATTCAACAACATTTGGAATTCCATTGCATCATGTACCATGCCAACAATGTCATCGCCTCAATATTTCGATATATTCCTCATTTTGGTCATTATCCCATTCGTCTCGAAATTATACATAAGTGACCATGGCAAGTAATTTTCCATAAACCGTTAACAATAATATCATCCTTCATAAGGTCTCTATTATTATAAAACGCCCACCACACCTAGCACATGGGCATTTTTAAAGGAAGTCGCCCTACGTCTCGAAAATATTGAGTCTAAGAATATCCCAACACCTTTCAGAACTGTGATGATGTTCTATCCTTTAGATACATCCAACTGTTATCCATCCTTAACTACAATAATACCTTTGGTTGTTTATTTTGTTATGTTGGGACAATAATATGAGGTAAGAAAAACTAACACGAATACCAAATTAGAAGCAAAATTAGTAACCAATTGGTATAACACATACTTAATGAACATCCAATGCTAGATATGTTTACTGAGTTCTAGTTCAAGTTTTAAAGATAATCACTTCTAAGATTGGTATACCACATACTTAAAGGACAACCCCTATACTTGTTTATTCTAAACTACAAAAAACTTTACTAAGAAATCCCAAAGAGTGTTTTAAAATTAGAACAGATAACCACATGTAACAAAAACAAGCTGCAAATATAGTATCTTGCTAAGTTTTTTATAAAAAATACTTTATATTAAACACAAATTATGAGTTATAGCAAGTACTAAAAAGTGTCTTGCTAATTGTGTAGTGTGGGCTTCAACCAGATGGCTTATTTCTTTTATAAGGTTACATCACATTGCACTCCTATAGAATATGTTGCTCATAACTTTGTGAGCTTATTGAGTTATTGAAATTGATTTATAAGCATTAATAGGTACTTGCACTTAGGTGTTGTTACTGTAGGTGTAGCGACTGCAACCATGATAAACTTAGAATTAAATTTGTTTAGTGCTTGTATAGCGACTGCAAAAGCTAGTGGGCATATTTTGGAAAAGAATTTTTAGAAAATAAATTTCGGGTCTTATCGGGTTGACCCAGTAACAAAAATAATTCATCCCTAACCCGACCCGATAACAAAAACAATTCAACCCTAACCCGACCCGATAACTATTCGTATTGTAACCAAGCAATGCCAAACCCCATAGACTAACCATGAAAAAGGTGTAAACGTAATAAAAATGATAGCTGCTTATAAAACACCAATTCAAAAAATCTCAATCAGCGTTTCGGGATTATAGTTCACAAATAGCTAGAATATCATTCAAACAATATGTTATCATAAACATTTATGGTATTAAATAATAAATGTACACATAGTTGATTAGAAGATACAAAAGCAACAATTTTAAGTATTTATAAGAACATAAAAATCGATGGAAGCTTACATCTTAACATCTCCAATAAGTATAAACATACATTTCATACAAATTATTGATTATCAAATACAACTATGTTAATTTAATTCACACATACAACATGCTTAATTAAAAAATCAAATTAATTTCTAATAATTAAATAAATAAATCACTCAAGAGACCGATTTCAAATACAAAGAGCCACAAATAAATCACACTGTCAATCAATTCAATAATAAACATGGTTGATTTCATACCTCAAACTATTAAACCCTAGATGCCCAATTACTTTGCCGTGTGACCTATGGTGATGGATAATTTTTAGTGAAATTCCCTGGCTTGAATCCAATATATAGTAATGAGATTTCATAGTAATTTTGGAATCACAGTTACGATTTGTGAGGAGTGAAACTCGGGATTGCATTGGGTTGGAGGGAAAAGTTTGGAGGGAATGAAAACAATAGAGGAAATGAAAATAATAGAGGGATTTACTTAAAAAATTATTTTATGTGTTTAAGATATTTTTTAAGTGAGTTCCAAAAACATATGTATTTGGCACAGTGACAATATTATGTTTGATAATCGAGCATGTCGGTTCGACTTATTATATTTTTAATGTAATTGATTCGACTTCAAGAAGTATCTTAATCACTTTTTATCATGAAAAACCAATAAACACTACAACAAACATGAGAACGGGTGACCAACTTTTGGCGAGGACACGTTTGTCCTCGCTAAAAGTCACTAAACGACCAAAATTTTGCTAATCTAAAACACCTTAACAAGAAAGGCTCAACGCATGTCCTCGCCAAAAGTTTATAAAAGTTTGACCAAAATTTTTATTCTCCCTCGCTCGCTAATTTCTCTCTCGTTTTTTTCTCGCCAACCCTTTTGGGTAGAACATGTCAAAAGTATTGATAGGTAGAAATTCATAGCAACCTTATAACAAAAGTATATGGTTACAATTTAAGTATCGATATACATAATATGAATAACCATAATCAAATAGCTTAGTTGTAAGCCTCGATAAAAGTTTCTCGCAATACGTCAAGGATTCAAACTTACTCGCTACACATTTTGGGGTTGTTGGACGAAAAATGTATCAAAAATGGTCAGGAGGTGCCTCAGTTAAGCCGCATAATTATCATACAAATTTTTTTATGAATGAAGTGATTCTTACACCTATTCCAGCTTAAAAAAACATGGCTTGTTGTATTGCTTATAGATCTCAAACCGCTTACGGATTCGAAAGTTAAATTCCATAGAAATGCAACCATAATCACTATATCCACTCGTTAGACGACCGTGACTTCCCTGCTATAATTTCATACATTGTAAAAAAAAAAAAAAAAAAAAAAAAAGATTATTGTATATATGTTTTATCCACTACGTCGATTTCCATCAAAATCTTGTTTTTAACAAGATAATTTTTTTTTCTTTAGTATTTATAGTTTACGCCCAGCCAATTTTCGTGATTTTATCGCTCAATTGCGGATAAGTATTAGACGCGAAATAAATATAATCGGCTCGGTCAAAGTGTAAATCGGGCCACTTCTAAAGATATACAAAAGAAAGATATACATAAGAAATTGAAACAATTTATAAAAATTGCCTCAAATATATTTTTATTTTCTTTAAGTCATATAAAACTTATTCCAAATACAAAAGTATTTGATACTAGCACAAATCGATAGAAATTTCCATGGGGATTGCCTTCCCTTCATGTATATATGTTTTTGATTCATTCCGTTCCAGATACATAAGTATTTGGAACCAACATTAGATAGCGTTCCGAATACATATACACATTTGGCACCAGCCAGCCAACCATCCCAAATACATAAGTATTTGGCACCATTAACTCAAAGTGTTCCAAAAACACATGTAATTGGCACCAATATTTGAAACCGTTCCAAACGTCTACAAATTTGGAACGATTTTTTAATAGCCGTCCCAAATACCTACTTTTTTGGCACGCTTATGCAAGAAGTGCCAAATACGTGTATTTGGCACGATTCTTTGACTGTCTCAAAAACTTTCGTCCCAAAAACCACCTTTTCTTGTAGTGTATCACAATATAAGATACAAAGAATGGTTTTTATTCCATTTATTTAAAGTAAGATTCATTAATTGAAAACCAGAAGTTTACATTAATGAAAGTAGTGCGGAAATAGGCCCAAAAGATAATTAAAGCGGTCCCGTTTATTCATCAGAGTCGCCTATGACCATGCCCCTTGCCAAGCGTCATCCAATGGTGAGTTGCCACCTTAATCCTGATAACACATGCTAAAAAGGTCAGCTTACGCTGGTGAGTTCATAGGTTTAAATTCAGTAAAAACATAGTGAACGTGTAGGAGTTGATTTGCTATGCAAGACCTAAGATAGGAAAATACTGTTCGCACACACCGATCCTACACGGATCACCAATCATATCCCGCATCCGTGTATTACTCGCCCAAATGACTCTAGTCCAAAGACCGCCGTGGCAAAATCTAAAACAATTGCCAACCCCGACTAGGTCGAGGTAGAAGTCTATTCTTAGCTAGGCACGGTTAACCTAGTCTAAGGCAACAAGTACCGCACATCTATCTATACAGTCAAGCATAAGCAAATCCAAATAGTTTTAAAGGTCCAAAAACAGTAGCATGATTCTCACGCCAATTTAGTTAAAAACATAGATAAAAGTGGGGCTTTGAAACTCACTTTAGCCACAGCAATGCACGAATAAACACTAGTACGTAGAAGATAACAGTAATCATGGCACAACAATGCACTATACACTATTGACACGAATGGCATCTAAAGCTAATCATCACGGCATCCAAAAGAATGTATGACGGGTACAATGATAGAAGTGACGCAACTCGATGCGATACGATAATCTTAAAATATAGCTCATACGATAAAGAAATCACTAGAAAGTAATGTATTGTAGTTTTCGTGGATCATTCATGTTGTTACTTTCAAAAGTACGTTATCGTTCCCAAAAGTTGATAATTGTTATATCAAAAGTTTAGTTTTAACGTTTCGTGTGGTGGTAAGAAACATAGACGCGACACATAACTCACACGAAAGAGGAAAAGAAGACATCGACATAATCGAGACATACAGACCATAACTTACGCCAAAAAGGAAAAGACGTTGACAAATTCAAGAAAGACAATACTCTACCTAGTCAAAGACTAGGAAACGACAACAGTTATTTATGCAATATAAATAGGTTAATTGATAAGTTTCGGCAATTTACCCATAAATCCCCAAACGTACACGTTAATAATAAAAGATAAATTTCCATTTATCGCTCAATTAGTAAAAGTTCCTCAATTGTTATTCATAATTATACTAGTTTACAAGAAAGTACTTCATATAAGGTATATTAAGTAACGACTTTAAATGACGCGTTCGCTTATTTCAACGTTTCCAAATCAATACGACTTCAATAAGTTATATTATCAAAATAGCATTTCCAACAAGTTTATAAAAGCCAGCATGTGTTATAAAACATGATTTACCATCGTATTTAATAAGGGTTTATAATAGATTAAACCATACCCGTCCATAATATATAAGTTATATAATTCAATAGCAGCTTAGATGTGAAAACGAAATATTTAGTTTTATCGCAAAAACGTTTATACTACATTCATTTAAACCAACATGTTTAAAAGAGTACAACATACTAATCAATATAATTGTTATAAAAAGTTTATGAAAGATCTTTTGTATTTATAAAACACAAATCATTATCGTAGTTGAATAAAACCATATTAGTCGACAATATATAGATAAATGTCTCATTATTAGTTAAAATATAAAAATAAAATATTTAGACTTATCGCAACTCAAATATATTAAACTCTCATCGAGTCTAACCTATTGTACTCGGTCACTCAAAACGCTTAATAAGGTACAACTTAATACCAATATCGCTTGTTATCAAGAGTTATTTCAAATATAAATTTGCATTTAACCTTACAAGTTATAACGATATGTAATACCCGATATTAATTATTGATCACATAGTTTGTCACACCGCTTTTATGAGTATTTATTCCTTATTTGATCAAGTCTAATATCATATATCATGGTAGCTTACGTCGTTATAGTTGTATAATTGATTTGTTATATAGTTACGTTGCTATACATATCTATACATTATATATAAGAGGAGGCATGCCACATATAATACCACTTGGCATCCCATAATGCCATGTCATCGTATTTAATATCAAATAAACATGAAATAATGCCTCCTAAGCACCTTAATTTTTCGGTAATTGGAAAAAATATGCCGTGAATTAGAATCGAACCTTGGTCTCTAGAGCCGATATCAACACTCCTACCGCAAGACCAATGAGACTTTTGAGATGGAAATTTGAAAACAATAATGAAAATCTTTATTAAGTTCGCATTCTTCTACTCAACTTAGTTAAACACAATCTGCACTTTTTTAAAATTGTGCATAAACTAAAACCATAACTTTTCTCAATTAGTAATGTCAATGATTTGGTGAATATGCACGAACACTGCGGGGTTTCGGTAACAAGAAGGTGGTTCTTCGGGGGATTATTATTATCACATGTTGATGGATGTGGAGGCTAGGAATGAAAAGCGTTTTTCGAGTAAGGAGCCGAATGTTGTAGAGATGATTGCGGACACCAAGACTTTGAGTTTTTGTGGTATAAGCATAGGTTTAAAGGAGGAGTGGTGGATTGGGATCATTGGTGTTCATTTGATTTGATGTAATTTATTATTTTAGGTTTTCGCTTCCTATTCCGCCTTGGAAATAGTTAGCCTTTTGGTTGGTGGTTATGAAAGACAATTTTCAAAAAAAAAAAAAGTAATGTCTACTCCTAATTATACGCAATTCAAACTATTCTCAATCTATAACTCCAAATCAATCACTACCATCTAAAAACAATTTTCTTCCCAATCATTTGATTTCAATTCTTAAAACCGCAGTTACTTCAAAACCAACACATAAATTCCCCATTCACTTTCAACAAATTAATCTACTTAAGGCTGGTCGCATTCGCTCGGTCAACATCGGTTGGGCACGCAACTTTTTGAAGGTCGACCGATTTGGACATCGGTTGGGATGGATGTGGTGGCCGGTTGCCACATCGGGCGTGGTCCCAAAATTTTGAATATCGGTTCCAAATCCACTCGATGTTCACGCTATCTTTTCTTCATTTTACCAACGTAAACATGCACATTTAATACAAAATTTAAAAAACGACCGTTTGGTCATACAATTAAAAAAAAATTCAAACCCATTTTACCACTCTATAAATACCCACTTCACCTCAAACACAATTCAAAACTTACCATTTTCATCTATATTCAATCAACCTTTCTAACGAAATACCCACGAAACACGATTTTTACTATGTCGTCATTCGAGATTTATTCGGTTCTTCGCCTTCCGACGAGGAAGAAGTTTTGAGTGAGTTTATGGAGTTCATGGATTTTGCTTGGAAGGCTTACAAAGCATCACACCCAAAACCCGACGAAGGTACATACGTAGGGATCATGAGGGTGCTCATAATCGCTTAGTGGCGCATACTTCTCAAAACCCGCAGCTCGACGAAGAACATTATCTCGGCGGTTCCATATGAGCCGAGAGCTATTCATAGAAATTGTTCGAGATAACCGATCACGCTACTTATTTTCGACAAACTCTTGATGCTAGAGGCGTACCTAGTATTAGCCCATTGGTCAAGTGTACTGCTGCCATTCGTTAATTGGGATACGCGGCCGTTCCTGATTCTCTTGACGAGAGTCTAGCACTTGGTGCATCCACAGCCCGTGAATGTCTTCGTAAGTTTTGCGAGGTTATCATGGAGTTATATGGTCGTGAGTATTTGCGAAGGCCCACGAAAGAATATATGCTCATCACGAGCATAATCATGGCTTTCCTGGGATGATGGGAAGCATTAATTGTACAACTTGGGAGTGGGAGAATTGGCCGAATAGTGAGAGAGCTCAACATTGTAGGGTGATCACGGCCACATCCATTCATTTTGTTGGAAGCGGTCGCCTCGTGATATATGGATTTGGCATGCTCTTTGGTGTCTCCGAATGAATAACGACGAACGCTTTACGCCGCTCACCTATTTTCAATGATATCAACCGGGAGAGCGCCGCACCTTGAGTTTGAGGCTAACGATGTGGCTTATAAAAGGGATATTATCTTCTTGATGGGATATATCCACAATGGTCCGCTCTTATGAAGTCTATTTCAAATCCTCCCACGGTGATCGTAAAGATGTTTGTACAAGAGGAGGCACGAGCAGAAGGAAAGATGTGGAACGGCTTTTGGTGTGTTGAAGAAAAAGTGGAAAATGCTTAAAGTTCCCGCTAGAGGGTTTTTAGAAATGATATCCAAGATATTATGTATACATGTATCATATTACATAATATGATCATCCGACACAAGCAGCGGGCGATATGTCCTACATGGTTTGAAGATGAGGGACACCAAGATCATGATCCCTTAAGACTCATCAACTCATCAAAACTTAAAATCTGATTTGGTCGAACACATTTGGAGAAATCGTCGACATCATGTCAAAGCAGTGAATTAAGTCGATAGTGATGATGACGAAGACGATGAAGAGTTTTTGTAATATTTTAACGTTATTTGAATTTCGTATTGTAATGTTTTTTTTTTTTAATTCGTAGTGTAATGTTTTTTTTTTTAATTTCGTAATGTAATGTTTTTTAATTTGAATGAAATTTAAATTTAATGTTAAAATGTTTGAATTAAATAAAAAATTCCTTGGTCGCCGACCGGGCATCCGGGTTGTCCTGTGTCACTGGAGAGAAAGTCGACGGGCGCAGGTTGTCCCAGGTCATCCCAGGTCGCGACTGGGACCGGCCTAAGGTTTGCATCGATCATGTATGGTCTTCATCCTTGGTTTCGTGATGACGAATTATGATTAAACACTGCAACAGGGTTATATCGATTAGGGTTTCATTAACAAAAATTAGGGTTCCATTAACAAAAAATATCGAGATTGGGGTTAATCACCGCTCTTGATTTCCATTCTTCCAAATCAGTGTCATATATCATGTTCGTATTTATTTTCAATTATTTAATCACATAATCATGTTTGTAGGATTTGTAACTAATAAGATTTATGGTTTTTGTAGTTCCGATTGATGACTCACTGATGTGGTTGATTATTCGGAGTTAAGTATCACCGATCATTGTAAGGTATTCATTCATATAGTGTACCCTACCACAAATATCTTGCAATGTTTAATGTGTGTTATTGACTTATTTATATACATGCTATACATTTACAGGTTTGCAATGCATTGAGAAAGAGGAACGATAATGGATGAAGGGCGAGCAACTTTTATTTTGAGAAAGAGCATTGTCTTTCATAAGCTCCATAAGCATTGTCTTTCATCAGCTCCATAAGTCCTGTTCAAGGTAATTTATGTAATCATAAATGACTAAATGATTTTGATATGTGCAAGTGAACAAATTGAGTTTTCAAACTTTAAGCAATCCAAGTATCGATGATTTTAACATTCTAATAGTATAACAGGTAGTAATACTATTAACACACTTAAGTTTAGATTACTCATAAGGTTAATCTTGTCTAGCTTTCTCATAACCATTATAAGAGCAAATGGTATCGTAACCATTAACACGTTATTCGACTTGATTCTTGCCCAATGGCGCGCCATCTCCATACCAGCCCAGGCGCCAATCGTGAGCCATTCGTCTTTGAGCCAGTGAAATAACTTAAGCCAATCGTTTATTTGTGTTGTTTTTTTAGGACCACCTTGGGCTTAAGTTGAAAGAAGAAAGGGAAAAAAGAAAAAAAAAAAGAGAAAACAAATGAAATCGGAATAGCAGGTGGATGTTATTTTACTACGGAAATAAATGAGGAAGATGAAGTGGTAGGTGTGAAATTTTATTTTTGATATTGCAGCAAAATTAAAGTAGTACTTTTATTATTGGAAATAGCAATCTAGGTGTAGGTGCCACTTATTTAATTCACATTTAATTTAATAAAAATATATTTGTTTATGTATTGTAATTTTATTTTATGTTTAATAAAATGTGTTAGTTTTTAAATAAAATAAAAAATAAAAGAGTGGGACCCGAGAATATGTTAGTGGTATGTTATGAGGGAGGGGTGTTTGAGTTATTGGTGTGTTATTGAAATTTGTATGATATGGCGCTGAGGTGGCATACCAATAACGTGTTATTGGTATCTTGCATACCTTTTGCTCTAATATTTTTGGGAAGGTTAACACACATGAGCCAGATAATGGTGCGCCTGAGATGAGTATATGGCTCACGTAAGTCAGATAAGGAATCTTCCTGACGGATTTCTATTATGTCAGCTGAAACAGTGAGTTAGGACTTTTTAGTTAAATGGATTGCATCAAGTATTTCCTATGATGATGTTGATTAACCTTTCGTTGAATGCTTCATGAAGGTACCCTCCGATTGAACTTGTTTACGAGTATCTATCACCTATGATTTCTGATCTTGATCTTGGTACATTGTAATTCCCTATTTCCATCACAAATTAGCTTACTCTATACAAGATATCTTACACAAAGTAAACTGATATGTAATAAAAATTTAATGCTTGCAGATAGAGGAAGGAACCTCTATACATGATGTTGGTTTTGTAACTTTTCGTTATCACGGAATGGATGGCTAAGGTATTGTTTACCATGGTAAACTATATTATGCAAGGCATATAAGATAGATTAGCTCAAGATGAACATGTATGTTAGGGATCGAAGAATCGAAACTAAAGCTAATAAAATGTTTGTAAATAATCATTGATAACATTAATATTAATCTCAATACAATGTGTAATCCAAGAGCCGGAATAATGGTCTACATGTATGAGAATAACCCTCCGCTATGTTCATATTAGCTAAAAAGCTGATAAAACCTGCATTATTACAGTAACTATAATAAATATTGAGTGTTTGGTTAAGATAATTTCAAGTGCTTAATGGCTTATTGTATTCTGGAAAAGCTCTTTAGCACTTTGAAGGTGTTAGTTTAAGCTTATTACAGTAACTATAATAATTAGACTTGAGAAATTTTGCTTCAGATGTCAACTCAATTTTCAACAAAGGCATATGCATAGTTTGAACAAAACATGATTTCTATGAACATGAACTATATTATCATGATTTCCTCGAGAACTGCACTTATTAGAAACCCAAAAGGTATCATATTTCTTTTTATGTTATTAAACCACACAACCATTGTTGTCCACCTCTTTTTGCACCTTTGTTTAACTATGCAGTCTATGGTCAAAATCGTTTCTAAGTTAGATTTAATCAGATCAAAATAGTCCTACACTGTGTTTGAATATATCAAAATAGTGTAAACCTCACTAGAATCCTAAGTTAGATATATGATTATTACCGCTTTTGTTTTATAAGTAGCTATGGTTGTAAACTTACAATTTTGTTTAAAGCATTAGTGGATTGGCTTACGGAGAGTTATACAAAAAAAATTAGTATTAATGTAGCCTTTCATTGCACGCTTATAATTATGACAAGATATTCCACTACATGAGCCAAACAACAAGAATGTCCTAACACTGATTTGCTGCAACAAAGATGGTAAGAAGTAAGAAAAGCAGATGGATGTGAGTAAATATACATAGAACACTTTCAGTCTCAACTATAAGGCGTGTGAATGTTTGCACAACAAAACAACCGGATAAACAATTCTCAGGTCAATAACATGGATAAAACTTCTAGTTTCTTTTTAGTGACATATTCCAAGGTTTGTAACAAATTTTACGTATAAGAAACTATGAAAGAGATGTTTACTATTACTCGGTCTCACCTTCCAACTAAGTTTTGGCTATAATTTATTGAATATGCATAGCTCTCTGATGTGCTAAGAAATGGGCCGATTATTTATTGATCTCAAAGGGGTGTTATTGATGCAGGTCATGAATTGATGGAACTCGCGGCTTCTTGCAAGTCCACTTCAGGTAAACCAGTAACCAAATACTTTAGCATAGCAAGACGACTCAGGAGTTTCGTAGGTCTCCATACAGCTTTGTATCTGCCTTTTGCCAATCAAATTGCGGGATGTAATTCCAAATATTCTCTAGGCATTTTGCATGACATCGGATTTACCTTGTGACGCCAATCATAATACGATGCTCATTTGCTCGAGAAGGAGAAACCTATAAAGGTTTCCACAAGGTATAATCGACGTGCTTTGCTATTACTTTGAATGAACTTAGCCCGGATCAAGGTTGTTGTATGATTATTTAAGGAGAAGCTTCCACCAATTGATTTAAGGTTAAGACCAGATCAAAGGTGTTTAGAAAATGATGAGTAGCAGAGTCTTGAAAAACAGCATAGACATTCTTAGATCAGAAATAGTAAGATTTTTTAACAATTAATTAATACTTTTAAATTTTAAAACATCTTCATAACTTTCTTCCATATTTTATGGACTTGATACAACTAATAGGAATTGTTTCTACAAACTTAATTGCTTAGATTGATTTGTATCAATGGATGGCTAAAATTGGGCTTTTTCTTCATTTAAAGGAGTTTTAAGGAGTGATACCACTATGGTCATTTTCTGCATGTAGTTTTGACAATTTTGTTAATTGGTTTGTAGGTGCCTATTGTGATGCATGACTAAAATGAACAAGAAAAGGGTGGTGGTCGAATACGTTTGAGCTTCATACTAGGTGACTTAGGAGGAATATATTTGTAAGACGATTAACATACTACCAGACCTTAATATGCTTATATTTGCTAATTATCACTTGACAACCAGCTTATTAAAAGTTTTAGAGAAACAAGAAGCCACTTTCTGTTGGCGTATAGCTCCCAGAACAGGGTAAGATAATCAACTTCAGCAGAAACAACAATAGTCAGCAGTAACAAATACCATTTGGTGGTTACCGGATATCACTTGGAATCGTGTGATCACTTTCCAAAGTAAACTATTCGACCCTAATGCCCGGGTTACACGAATATCTACTGGGATAAGACCAAATGCGCTTATCGAATTAGGCACAATTCTATAACCCTTGCGCTAATAAGTGTTTAGTGTTTTCGTGTGTGTTTCATGCATAATCGATCTCCTATTTATAGGAGATTACTCTCAACCGCTCAAATGGAATTATGAGGATTAATCGCCCATTAATCACCCCATAACTATCCCCATTATAGTCGATAGTGGTTACATGACCAATTAAGCGTGGTCATAAAGCGCTTGTAATCGCCATTTAGCAAGATTTTAACACTAGCAAAGATTTACATACCTCTAGCAAGATTTCATAGCACTTCGTGGAAACACCGCCATCGCTGGAAACATCGCTTATCGATGGAAACCACAAAAGTACTTTCCACAAGGAGTACTTTCCACAAGCAAGACTTTCTACTAGCACTACCAATACAAACCACTATAAGAGTCGTGGTGTTCATGGACCTTATGGGTGTACACTCTGCACCTCCTAACCCATTACAAGGTGTGAACTAATCCCACAAGTGCACTAAATTTTCCAACAATCCTCCCAAATTTAGTTCACTTTTTGCATGAAAAATAAACATCAAGCAAAACATGTGCTTAAACGAAATGTCCCGAGGATTGAATTTCCATCTTAGTAAATTACACGCTCAAATATTCAAGAATCGTGGTGTTCTAAGAATTAAACCTTCAACCCATTTGAATACCAAGATAAAATACACACAAGTTTTCAAACACTTAATGACTCCCGACACTATACAAGCCATGTGTCCATATCCAAATTCATAAATGTTGTAAAAGCTAAAGTCCAAAGCTTCTCAAGCGGCAAAACTTCAACATTTACATAGGTGGTTCCTCTTTAGTCATGCTCCTGCCAAGCACTTTTTCAAAGAAAATTAACCTTTAAGAAGTAAAGACTTCATCCTCCTTTCAAGAGTGTTCTCGAGCACAACCTCGATGTGTCCATATCCAAATTCATAATTGTTGTAAAAGCTAAAAGTCCAAAGCTTCCAAGCGGCAAAACTTCAACATTTACATAGGTGGTTCCTCTTAGTCATGCTCCCGCCAAGCACTTTTTCAAAGAAAATTAACCATTAAGAAGTAAAGACTTCATCCTCCTTTCAAAGCAATGCTAAAGCCACAAATTCATATTCCATTGTTGAAATGGTGATGCAAGTTTGCTTCTTGGATGCCCAAGAAATTGCACCTCCACCAAGTAGGGCCACCGTCAAGGAAACTTCCTTTTCTTAACCAAGAGCAAGTTTTATAACACCCTTGAGGCACTAGGATGAACCTAATCGTTGTAGTGTAGTAATTAGGGTAAGCCACGGGTATTGATATCGTTCTCTATAATGGGAATAGGAATGCTAGTAAGGAGTTACTACGCTAAGGTTAAGGTTGAGGAAGATTATTTTTCGCTCGGGGTCATCTTTTATATTTTATGAAAATGGAAAGGTACGAATCTCTCTAGGGTATTGGATTTGGGGTTGGTATTTCTTTTACCGATTACTCTACTATTATCTAATTATCTAAACTAAGGTTGTGGGAGTCTATGTCTAATTAATGTGTGCTCGTATGATAGTTTAAAGATGTGTTTACTTAGGTTGTACTACTCCTTAATTATCTCCTATTGATGGTTGAGTTGTCACGTCCTTATTCCTAGTTGCGTTGTGTGTCTAAAGTTGTAGGGTATGCGTTTCTCCCAACTCTTTGAACTTACCAAAGGGTCTCGTCTACAAACCCACTAGGGATGATAAACTCCTACTCTAAGGCGCTCTTTGGATGGTTTAGCCTACAACTACTCGGTAATTATATTCTAAGGTTCACAAAGATGAATCAAGCATTAAGTACACAACGAATGATCTATCGCATTACTAGATCATTAATCAACTAAGATAAGAAACAACCAATCAATATTCAATAATTAAGTTTCATACTTCCTAAGCAAACACACAAATAAATTAGCGGGACATGGAGAACATGCAAGCATACACACAAATAATCAAAGACATAATTGAATTAATGAAGTAAAGACTTATCTTGATGTAAGATAGGGTTTAAAACCCTAAAATCTTGTACAAGACACCTTAGGTTCGGTTTTAGGTTTTACCCAAAAGACTCTCCACAAAACCGAAAAATTCGGATTCTATATATAAGATTACATATGCGACGGCGTCACCTTATGTTTAGTGACGCCGTGTCGCCGTCATTAGGGTTTCGTCTTGGCCACGTTAACCTTGCGACGGTGTCACCTTATGTCCGTGACGCCGTCTCTTCACTTCGACGTCGTCTCGGATTGCATCTAGGCCGTCCGAGTAGCGACGGCCTACTCTTTTACAACTAGACGCCGCCGCTTGAAAATACGAGTTTTGGGTTCGGACCGTCACAACAATTTTGGGACGGCGTCGCCATTAGCACCGACGCCGTCGCCTTCTAATTTCAAAGAATGTGAGTGTCTCGATTTTGACTTTGGCCATTTTCTTCATATATTCGCGCTTTTCGTCCAAATAAGTGCCATTCCAACATTTTGCCTTCAAGAGACCTAAAAAGTGAAAAGGAACGATATTAAGCAATAACGGATACAAAAGTGATCAAATAAGGACTTAAACGACCCTCAAAATGGTACCTTTTAAAACCTTATCAAATATCCCTACACTTGTTATTTGCTTGTCCTCAAGCAAATGTGCTTTTAACCAATTAATTTATAAGTTATGGGTCATGAAGCATTAATTCAAAACGGTCCACAACACATATAAGCCCCAAAAAAGTCATAACAAGCACGGAATTACATACTAGCACCTCACATGGGGTGTTTGGATACTCACATCTCTCTCGGTGTATATATGAAATATAACAAATAGGAAATGGAAGATAAACACTCATTAACCGGTCCTAGTACATAGATTACCATAGGCTTGAGAATAGATCAAACCTCCATCGCTTTGGCGTAAGCACCTAGGAAAGACTATCAAAGAGGTCTTTAAAGGGTTGTAATGTTAGGCTTACGGTAGGAAACAAGGGTTTGGTGGGATAGGCTATTTAGTGGTGGTAAGTCAAAAATCTCTATGTTAAATGCATATGAAGAATGGCGTTGCTAAGCCAAGACTCGACACTCTAAACTCTAGATAACTGAAATAAATAAACATAAATTTAAAGATAGATGTAGGATGGTAGCCCGTATTTTTTTTTTTTTTTTTTTTTTTTTTTTTTTTTATTTTTTTTTTTTTTCTTTTTCTATTTTTTTCGATTTTTTTTTTTTTTTTTTTTTCATACACTTTTACTCTACCATCCTCTACGATAACATCAAAATACTAGGGATTTATAGGCATATCCCTACACTTGAGTTTTTATTACTCTAACACTAATTTGACCCGATTTGAAAAGATCAAAACACTTGGGGTACATTATTACGCAAACAAAGGGAATTTGAATTTTTAACGTTCCCTTCCGTCATTTCATAAACTTTAACTTTTCCCATGAATCCCAATCGTCCCAAAATCAGATACAAAGGATATGACTCGACTTAGCAACTTATGCAAGCAACTAGATAATTGAACTAAGGGTTTAGGGTGATAACAAACATTTGCACTAAAAGTGAGTGCATAAGGGGTAGGCTAAGGCGATTTGGGTGTATATTTGGGGTGGGGTGTAAACAATGCTCTTCATTGATATTCGGAAAACCGAAACATCACGAGAACCGCGAAAAGGATAGGCTCGAGGGGTTAACTAGGGGTATCGTGTACTAAAGATGAGTACAACGCAAAGGGTGTGGGGAATTACTCAACCGATATGGAAGAAGTAATTATATTACGGTATCAAACAAGGGTTATCCTAATGCCTCTTATCATTTAGTTATTCCTAACTACACAAGTGTAGCCTCACTTGCGATCTCGGAATGCATCACAAAACAAGTTCTAGAATCTAATATACTACCGGTTCACACTCTAAGCATTGAAGATGAATGCTTTAATTCCTACTAATCTAAGGCGATCCTCACATTTTGGTGGAATTTGGGTGGTAAAGGGTTTTGTGCTAGTCATGCAACTTCCTATCCATGAGACGCTTTTGTTAAGACTAATGGCCCACTCCTATATGTCATGAAAAATTTTAAATTTGGTGCCAAAATTACCCTAACCGACATTTTCTCATGGTTTATTACACAATCACAATTGACAAAGCAAATAGTCAAGGATAAGCATAGTTTCAAAGTTCCGCTTTATTTTCCCTCCCTACACTTAAACCGAACATTGTCCCCAATGTTCCCGAAGTATCAAAGTTATGATAATGGAAGGTAATTAAAACGAAAGAAACTAATACTCCCCGATTAGCTCGGTAGGATCCGTGTAAAGTGGTGGTTAAACTCTTTTCAAGAAGAATTATTGCGTGAAAAGCTCCTTCCAATCTTATGTAACTTCTTCTTGACAAACTAAACCTCGCACACTTGAAGAAAACAAACGAAACCTTCGTAAAATCGGCGGTAATAATATATATAAGACTCGATTTAAACTAGGATATAATGCTTGTGGAATGGATGTTTACGAATTTCTAAGAAAATTAAGACCGGAAAATTCCAAAATTTATAAGTAGCTCGAAAACGAGAAAAAGTAATCGATGTTTTACTCCTTCCCGACGCCGTCGGTTGCAATCTCGACGCCGTCGTTATCCTCGACAAAAAGCGGTCTCGATTTTCGAAAAAATTCGGAAAATTTACATCTTTAGAATCGGAAAATTTCGCAAAACATCCATTATGACTCGATACAAGCATTTGACTCGAACAAACAAACATAAATATCTTTTAGTTAATTGTTATTCTCATGTTTACGTTTCTTTTGAAAACGTGTGTAATCCTCCCTACACTTATCCCTTATGTAAAATACCTTTATATGCAATTAAGACGAGGTTAAAAACAAAATAAAGCATTTTTACAAATTTAAACATGAGGATAAACAATTAATAAAAGATATAAGACACTAACAAGCAAACAATTAAGCATGGGTTGCCTCCCACGAAGCGCTTTTCTTTATTTAAGAGTCTTGTAGCTAGACTCATAGTCGTGCTCCTACGTTTCCTCACCTATCCTCTCGTGCTCATACTTAAGCCATTCTAACGCTCTTTCATTCTTTTGTAATCATCTCCTAATTCAAGGCATTTTTGTAATACCGCTTAGTTTTCTCATATGGGTACCTAAGCCCACTCGCTTATCCCTTTCACTAAGCAATGGAATAGGGGTCATTCTATTACAAACCTCGATGTCCTTATGTTTAAACCTAGGATGAGCGTGGCATTTGGTAGATGAAATCTTCAACTTCATCGAGAATGTAATTAGACCATCAATCATCCGTTCATTCAACCTAGTCAATTTTTGAAAGGTTTTCCAAAATTACTTGAGTGAGGTCCTTATCTATAAATTCTCCTAAGTCTTCTAAGACCATGAATTCTACCAAATAAGCAAAACTTCCGACAAACACGTGCAAATAAATGACTCGCTTCAACAACATTGTTCCTTGATAAGTTAACTCATTGACCTTGATTTTGTTGTATAGGTCCCTTGAGATTAAGTTTAAAGGTAAGAATGAATTCAAATAAGCATCGAACCCTTCTAGTCCTATTTTGCAAGGAATTGCATGTTAAAGGGCCATCTTTCTCAATCCTACACCTAGGGTCAAAACATTGGGAGGGTCTTCCTCAATTTCATTAATGACCTCTCCGCTATCAAATGCCTCACCATAATCAAATTCCTCATCGAATCGGAGTAATAGAAAGGACTTTGTTGTTGCCAATTTATCTCATTATGCCCTAGGTGATTACCAAAATGGTGAGTGGGTGAAGGGTTTTAGGGATTGCGTTCTCAATCTCGGATTGGGAACGGGTAGAGTGAAGAATCTTCGATGGAAGATACGGATCATGTTGAGTGATGGTTTTTTTTTTTTTTTTTCACGAAGAAGGGGATAGACTAAGAGAAAGCTAAAATGAGAAAAAAAATTTACTTGATAGGAATCAAGCAAAGAACCTAAACGAGGTGGACTACTAACTAGCTATTCTATTCCCAAGCAATGCGCCAAAAACTTGATAACGCTACACGCGTCGTTCGGGGTCAAGGAAACTTCCTTTCTTCGAGCAAGTTTTATAACACCCTAGGCAAAGTGAACCTAATCGTTGTAGTGTAGTAATTAGGGTAAGCCACGGTATTGATATCGTTCTCTGGGGAATAGGAATGCTAGTAAGGAGTTACTACGCTAAGGTTAAGGTTGAGGAAGATTATTTTTTTGTCTTTTATGTTTTATGAAAATGGAAAGGTACGAATCTCGGGTATTGGATTTGGGGTTTTGGTATTTCTACCGATTACTCTACTATTATCTAATTATCTAAACTAAGGTTGTGGGAGTCTATGTCTAATTAATGTGTGCTCGTATGATAGTTTAAAGATGTGTTTACTTAGGTTGTATTACTCCTTAATTATCTCCTATTGATGGTTGAGTTGTCACGTCCTTATTCCTAGTTGCTTTGTGTGTCTAAAGTTGTAGGGTATGCGTTTCTCCCTAACTCTTTGAACTTACCAAAGGGTCTCGTCTACAAACCCACTAGGATGATAAACTCCTACTCTAAGGCGCTCTTTGGATGGTTTAGCCTACAACTACTCGTGTAATTATATTCTAAGGTTCACAAAGATGAATCAAGCATTAAGTACACAACGAATGATCTATCGCATTACTAGATCATTAATCAACTAAGATAAGAAACAACCAATCAATATTCAATAATTAAGTTTCATACTTCCTAAGCAAACACACAAATAAATTAGCGGGACATGGAGAACATGCAAGCATACACACAAATAATCAAAGACATAATTGAATTAATGAAGTAAAGACTTATCTTGATGTAAGATAGGGTTTAAAACCCTAAAATACTGTACAAGACACCTTAGGTTCGGTTTAGGTTTTACCCAAAAGACTCTCCACAAAACTAAAAATTCGGATTCTATATATAAGATTACATATGCGACGGCGTCACCTTATGTTTAGTGACGCCGTCGTGTCGCCGCCATTAGGGTTTCGTCTTGGCCACGTTAACCTTGCGACGGCGTCACCTTATGTCCGTGACGCCGTCCTTCTTCTTCCGACGTCGTCGGATTGCATCTAGGCCGTCCGAGTAGCGACGGCCTACTCTTTTACAACCGGACGTCGCCGCTTGAAAATACGAGTTTTGGGTTCGGACCGTCACAACAATTTTGGGACGGCGTCGCCATTAGCACCGACGCCGCCTTCTAATTCCAAAGAATTGTGAGTGTCTCGATTTTGACTTTGGCCATTTTCTTCATATATTCGCCTTTTCGTCCAAATAAGTGCCATTCCAAGATTTTGCCTTCAAGAGACCTAAAAAGTGAAAAGGAACGATATTAAGCAATAACGGATACAAAAGTGATCAAATAAGGACTTAAACGACCCTCAAAATGGTACCTTTTAAAACCTTATCAAATATCCCTACACTTGTTATTTGCTTGTCCTCAAGCAAATGTGCTTTTAGCCAATTAATTTATAAGTTAGGGGTCATGAAGCATTAATTCAAAACGGTCCACAACACATATAAGCCCATAAAAGTCATAACAAGCACGGAATTACATACTAGCACCTCACATGGGGTGTTTGGATACTCACATCTCTCTCGGTGTATATATGAAATATAACAAATAGGAAATGGAAGATAAACACTCATTAACCGGTCCTAGTACATAGATTACCATAGGCTTGAGAATAGATCAAACCTCCATCGCTTTGGCGTAAGCACCTAGGAAAGACTATCAAAGAGGTCTTTAAAGGGTTGTAATGTTAGGCTTACGGTAGGAAACAAGGGTTTGGTGGGATAGGCTATTTAGTGGTGGCAAGTCAAAATCTCTATGTTAAATGCATATGAAGAATGGCGTTGCTAAGCCAAGACTCGACACTCTAAACTCTAGATAACTGAAATAAATAAACATAAATTTAAAGATAGATGTAGGATGGTAGCCCGTTTTTTTTTTTTTTTTTTTTTTTTTTTTTTATTTTTTTTTTTTTTTTCTTTTTTTTTTTTTTTTTTTTTTTTTTTTTTCATACACTTTTACTCTACCATCCTCTACGGTAACATCAAAATAATAGGGATTTATAGGCACATCCCTACACTTGAGTTTTTATTACTCTAACACTAATTTGACCCGATTTGAAAAGATCAAAACACTTGGGGTACATTATTACGCAAACAAAGGAATTTGAATTTTAACGTTCCTTCCCGTCATTTCATAAACTTTAACTTTTCCCATGAATCCCAATCGTCCCAAAACTGTATACAAAGGATATGACTCGACTTAGCAACTTATGCAAGCAACTAGATAATTGAACTAAGGGTTTGGGGTGATAACAAACATTTGCACTAAAAGTGAGTGCATAAGGGGTAGGCTAAGGCGATTTGGGTGTATATTTGGGGTGGGGTGTAAACAATGCTCTTCATTGATATTCGGAAAAACCGAAACATCACGAGAACCGCGAAAAGGATAGGCTCGAGGGGTTAACTAGGGTATCGTGTACTAAAGATGAGTACAACGCAAAGGGTGTGGGGAATTACTCAACCGATATGGAAGAAGTAATTATATTACGGTATCAAACAAGGGTTATCCTAATGCCTCTTATCATTTAGTTATTCCTAACTACACAAGTGTAGCCTCACTTGCGATCTCGGAATGCATCACAAAACAAGTTCTAGAATCTAATATACTACCGGTTCACACTCTAAGCATTGAAGATGAATGCTTTAATTCCTACTAATCTAAGGCGATCCTCACATTTTGGTGGAATTTGGGTGGTAAAGGGTTTTGTGCTAGTCATGCAACTTCCTATCCATGAGACGCTTTTGTTAAGACTAATGGCCCACTCCTATATGTCATGAAAAATTTTAAATTTGGTGCCAAAATTACCCTAACCGACATTTTCTCATGGTTTATTACACAATCACAATTGGACAAAGCAAATAGTCAAGGATAAGCATAGTTTCAAAGTTCCGCTTTATTTTCCTCCTACACTTAAACCGAACATTGTCCCCAATGTTCCCGAAAGTATCAAAGTTATGATAATGGAAGGTAATTAAAAGCGAAAGAAACTAATACTCCCCGATTAGCTCGGTAGGATCCGTGTAAAGTGGTGGTTAAACTTTTCAAGAAGAATTATTGCGTGAAAAGCTCCTTCCAATCTTATGTAACTTCTTCTTGACAAACTAAACTCGCACACTTGAAGAAAACAAACGAAACCTTCGCGTAAAATCGGCGGTAATAATATATATAAGACTCGATTTAAACTAGGATATAATGCTTGTGGAATGGATGTTTACAATTTCTAAGAAAATTAAGACCGAAAATTCCAAAATTTATAAGTAGCTCGAAAACGAGAAAAAGTAATCGATGTTTTACTCCTTCCCGGCGCCGTCAGTTGCAATCTGATGCCGTCAGTTATCCCGACAAAAACCGGTCTCATTTTTACGAAAAAATTTCGGAAAATTTACATCTTTAGAATCGGAAAAATTTCGCAAAACATCCATTATGACTCGATACAAGCATTTGACTCGAACAAACAAACATAAATATCTTTTAGTTAATTGTTATTCTCATGTTTACGTTTCTTTTGAAAACGTGTGTAATCCTCCCTACACTTATCCCTTATGTAAAATACCTTTATATGCAATTAAGACGAGGTTAAAAACAAAATAAAGCATTTTACAAATTTAAACATGAGGATAAACAATTAATAAAAGATATAAGACACTAACAAGCAAACAATTAAGCATGGGTTGCCTCCCACGAAGCGCTTTTCTTTATTTAAGAGTCTTGTAGCTAGACTCATAGTCGTGTTCTCGCTTCCTCACCTATCCTCTCGTGCTCATACTTAAGCCATTCTAACGCTCTTTCATTCTTTTGTAATCATCTCCTAATTCAAGGCATTTTTGTAATACCGCTTAGTTTTCTCATATGGGTACCTAAGCCCACTCGCTTATCCCTTTCACTAAGCAATGGAATAGGGTCATTCTATTACAAACCTCGATGTCCTTATGTTTAAACCTAGGATGAGCGCGTGGCATTTGGTAGATGAAATCTTCAACTTCATCGAGAATGTAATTAGACCATCAATCATCCGTTCATTCAACCTAGTCAATTTTTGAAAGGTTTTCCAAAATTACTTGAGTGAGGTCCTTATCTATAAATTCTCCTAAGTCTTCTAAGACCATGAATTCTACCAAATAAGCAAAACTTCCGACAAACACGTGCAAATAAATGACCGCTTCAACAACATTGTTCCCTTGATAAGTTAACTCATTGACCTTGATTTTGTTGTATAGGTCCCTTGAGATTAAGTTTAAAGGTAAGAATGAATTCAAATAAGCATCGAACCCTTCTAGTCCTATTTTGCAAGGAAATTGCATGTTAAAGGGCCATCTTTCTCAATCCTACACCTAGGGTCAAAACATTGGGAGGGTCTTCCTCAATTTCATTAATGACCTCTCCGCTATCAAATGCCTCACCATAATCAAATTCCTCATCGAATCGGAGTAATAGAAAGGACTTTGTTGTTGCCAATTTATCTCATTATGCCCTAGGTGATTACCAAAATGGTGAGTGGGTGAAGGGTTTTGTGGGATTGCGTTCTCAATCTCGGATTGGGAACGGGTAGAGTGAAGAATCTTGATGGAAGATACGGATCATGTTGAGTGATGGTTTTACGAACGAGGGTCACGAAGAAGGGGATAGACTAAGAGAAAGCTAAAAATGAGAAAAAATTTTACTTGATAGGAATCAAGCAAAGAACCTAAACGAGGTGGACTACTAACTAGCTATTCTATTCCCGCAGCGCGCCAAAAACTTGATAACGCTACACGCGTCGTTCGGGGTCAAGGAAACTTCCTTTTCTTCGAGCAAGTTTTATAACACCCTAGGCGATGAACCTAATCGTTGTAGTGTAGTAATTAGGGTAAGCCACGGGTATTGATATCGTTCTCTGGGGAATAGGAATGCTAGTAAGGAGTTACTACGCTAAGGTTAAGGTTGAGGAAGATTATTTTTTATCTTTTTATGTTTTATGAAATGGAAAGGTACGAATCTCGGGTATTGGATTTGGGGGGTTGGTATTTCTACCGATTACTCTACTATTATCTAATTATCTAAACTAAGGTTGTGGGAGTCTATGTCTAATTAATGTGTGCTCGTATGATAGTTTAAAGATGTGTTTACTTAGGTTGTACTACTCCTTAATTATCTCCTATTGATGGTTGAGTTGTCACGTCCTTATTCCTAGTTGCGTTGTGTGTCTAAAGTTGTAGGGTATGCGTTTCTCCCTAACTCTTTGAACTTACCAAAGGGTCTCGTCTACAAACCCACTAGGGATGATAAACTCCTACTCTAAGGCGCTCTTTGGATGGTTTAGCCTACAACTACTCAGGTAATTATATTCTAAGGTTCACAAAGATGAATCAAGCATTAAGTACACAACGAATGATCTATCGCATTACTAGATCATTAATCAACTAAGATAAGAAACAACCAATCAATATTCAATAATTAAGTTTCATACTTCCTAAGCAAACACACAAATAAATTAGCCGGACATGGAGAACATGCAAGCATACACACAAATAATCAAAGACATAATTGAATTAATGAAGTAAAGACTTATCTTGATGTAAGATAGGGTTTAAAACCCTAAAATCTTGTACAAGACACCTTAGGTTCGGTTTTAGGTTTTCACTCAAAAGACTCTCCACAAACCGAAAAATTCGGATTCTATATATAAGATTACATATGCGACGACGTCACCTTATGTTTAGTGACGCCGCCGTGTCGCCGCCATTAGGGTTTCGTCTTGGCCACGTTAACCTTGCGACGGTGTCACCTTATGTCCGTGACGCCGTCCTCTTCACTTCGACGTCGTCTCGGATTGCATCTAGGCCGTCCGAGTAGCGACGGCCTACTCTTTTACAACCGACGTCGCCGCTTGAAAATACGAGTTTTGGGTTCCGGACCGTCACAACAATTTTGGGACGGCGTCGCCATTAGCACCGACGCCGCCGCCTTCTAATTTTAGCATTTGTGAGTGTCTCGATTTTGACTTTGGCCATTTTCTTCATATATTCGCCTTTTCGTCCAAATAAGTGCCATTCCAAAGATTTTGCCTTCAAGAGACCTAAAAAGTGAAAAGGAACGATATTAAGCAATAACGGATACAAAAGTGATCAAATAAGGACTTAAACGACCCTCAAAATGGTACCTTTAAAACCTTCTCAACCGATTCATCATGCCAAAGCAATCGCTAGTCTTATAGTATCGATCTGAGCCACGGGGCATAAGTATCAAAATAGTCTATTCCCGACTTTTGTTTAAAGCCCGAATGACTAGTCTAGCCTTGAACTTTCAATAGTTCCATCTACCTTCATTTTCCTTTTGAAAATCCATTTGCAACCCGTAGGTTTGCAACTGTGAGGTAGATCAACCAACACCCAAGTGTTGTTGCCCATGATGGAATCCATCTCATCATTGATTGCTTCTTTCCGTAAAGCAATATCTCGGGACTTCATTGCTTCTTCAAATGTCTTGGGATCATCCTCAACAATGAAGCAATAGGAGTATTGGTCGAAACCTCATCCCTTGTTCCTTCAACTAAGTACGCTTGAAACTCGTGTCCAAATGATTTTGGAGTCCTTACCTTTTGCTCTTCTCGAGACATTGTGTTCAGTTGTTGAACCACAACCTCATTAGGGACCATCGATGGTTCACCATCGTGACCTCTCGATACACCAAAGGTCATGAGTTCCATTAGGAATCCTCGACTTGGTCTTGGGGCCGATGAGAATCTATTCTCATCAAAGTCTCGCATCCCTGATTCAATTATTGAGTTAATCGAACATATTTATTAGGTTCAATAACATAGAACCTAAAAGCCTTGGAATGCTCAAGATATCCAACAAAGATGCAATCAATGCCTCTTTCACCCAAAGTTTTCATCTTTGGATCGTGGAGTCTTACAATGACCTACAACCCCAAACCTTGAGATAGTTCAAGTTGGGTTTCCTTTTAGTCCGAGTTCATAAGGGGTAACCTTGTTCCTTTTGTTGGGAACCCTATTTAATAAATAGCAAGTCGTTAACATAGCTTCACCCCATAACCTTGACTCGATCTGAATAGGACAACATGGAATTAACCATCTCCTTCAAGACCCTATTTTTCCTTTCGTAAATACCATTTTGCCGAGGAGTATAAGGGCGATGTTTCATGGATAATTCCAACAGACCGAAAGTACCGAGTATCCATGTACTCACCTCCCTAACAGCCCTAAATCTTTTGATCAAAGACCCAAGTTGTAATTCAACTTCGCTTTTAAACACTTTGAATTTATCTAATGCTTCATCCTTGGTATGTAACGAGATAGACATAACAAAATCTAGAAGCATCATCAATAAATGTCACAAAGTACTTTATTCCCCAAAGAAGGAGTGGCATGCAAATCACATGTGTCATCGTGAATAAGCTCCAAGATCTTAGTCTCACGACTAACACCTCGAAAGGGTTTCTTGGTTATCTTGGTCAACATGCAAGTTTTACACTTTTCGTTGTCTATGTCA
Organism: Chrysanthemum lavandulifolium; assembly: GCA_022545495.1. Classification (NCBI taxonomy): domain Eukaryota; kingdom Viridiplantae; phylum Streptophyta; class Magnoliopsida; order Asterales; family Asteraceae; genus Chrysanthemum; species Chrysanthemum lavandulifolium. The sequence goes on from CM040242.1 coordinate 32,722,048, forward strand.
AAAGCAGGATTAAACCATCCCTAGACATATCTTGCATCCTTTTATAGTGAACATGGCCAAGTCTAGCATGCCAAAGGGTAGAGTCGGCCCGGTCATATGTGGTCACAAAAGCTAAAATAACACTATCGGTGGTAACATTAAGCCCGAACATTTGATTACATAAATAACCAAAACCAATAAAACACCATGCTTAGAAAGCACAAATTTATCGACTCAATAACTTGTTTATATCCATGATTATTCAAAACACTACTTGAAACCAAGTTTTTCCTTATATCGTGAACATGAATAACATTAAACAAAGTTACAATCTTTCCGAACTAAACCTAAGATCTACACAACCACGACCATGCACCAAGGTCGTTGACTCATTTCCCATGTGAAGAATAGAACCATCATTCGCTGACTCATAAGTCTTGAACCGCCTTCTATCTTTACACACATGAACTCATTGCACCGAGTCAACCCACCACGCAACATCATCATCCCGCACATAAAAGATTCGAGATACATATGTAACATAATAAATCAAAAGACTTATTAAACATATTCGGACCTTTCAGTGAGTTGGTCGAACCACCACCCCCGAACCATTAGTGCCCGATCCATTGGCTTTACCACCAATTTTAACACCTTTGCAGTCCCTTTTAATGTGACCGGTCTTGCCACATTTCCAACAAGTAGGAGTTGCCTTCTTGTTAAGATCGCCTTTGTGTTATCATGATATTTGCGTTTGCCTTTGTTATCATTGTACCGTGGAGTTGTTATGCTCCACCATATTGACAACAGATGGTCCAAGAGCATTGCTACTCTTTGGCTTGTCATTATCCCGCACTTTGAGAGATTCCTCAATGTGCATGATCGCCTAACTCAACAAGAGTTAACTCCTCCTTCATATGTTTCAAGGTATGCTTGAAATCTTTCCATGAAGGAGGAGTTTGTCAATGAAACAAGAGACTTTGATAGCCTCATCCATGTTCATTTGGTGTTGTGTAAACCTTCCAAGTATTCCAAGAAGTTCATTGTATTGTTCCATAACGGTCTTGAATCAATCATTTTGTAATTTGTGAAATTACTAACAAGGAACTTTACTTGATGCATCCTCACCATATATTTGGCATCCAAGGAATCCCACGCTTTGGAAGATTCAAAGTTCGATAAATATCAAACAAAGAATCGACATACCATTCGAGAATAAGACCTCTGCATATGTAGTCATCATTCTCCCACTTGCTCCTCCTCCCGATCCGCCCACAAGAGCATCATCACCATCATCGAATTGGAGTAGTCAACACATAGACCACACTCATGCTTGACAAAAGAAGTGAATCTTCTTCCGCCACCTCCTAAAGTCCACCCTTCAAACTTGTCCATTTTAGCAAAGTTTGAAGCCATGTGTTCATTAAAGTGATTGCCATTGATTATCACAAAATAGTTTACTTTGATTGTTGGCGATAGCTCCCGAGCAATGTGGTAAGATAATCAACTTCACAGAAACAACAATAGTCGCGATAACAAATACCACTTGGTGGTTACCGGATATCACTTGAATCGTGTGATCACTTTCCAAAGTAAACTATTCGACCCTAATGCCCGGGTTACACGAATATCTACTGGGATAAGACCAAATGCGCTTATGGAATTAGGCACAATTCTATAACCCTTGCGCTAATAAGTGTTTAGTGTTTTCGTATGAGTTTCATGCATAATCGATCTCCTATTTATAGGAGATTACTCTCAACCGCTCAAATGGAATTATGAGGATTAATCGCCCATTAATCACCTCATAACTATCCCCATTATAGTCAGTTAGTGGTTACATGACCAATTAAGCGTGGTCATTGGTATGTGAAAACACATACCTTTTCTTTATCAAATATGACCCAAAATAACCAAGAAAGAGCCGTTTATTGCTAATATATATTGGTTTCTTGAGTTTATGCTTGTGCAGGTATGGATATGACAAAACAGACAAAAGAAAGCCAAAAACAAAGAAAACCGAGCACGAGAGATGAGAAGAGTGCAAAAGCTGATGCCGGGAATGCTATTTTACGGATATGAATGCTCAAAAGTGCAAGTTCGGGACATGATTTGGGAGTTTATCATAACTTACCCTTCACTTTATCATTTTACACAAACGACCCTCAACTTTCTCATATTGCCACTTTTCACCGTTACTTTTCCAAATTTACACAACAACCCTTTAACGTTTCCATATTGTCACTTTTCACCCTCAACTTACCCATAATTACCCTCTAGAACCTTATAACCTTCATTATCCAATTTCCAAAGTTACCCTTCCAATAAACCCAAAGTACACTTTAAGTCCTTGGAATATTACATTTGGCAATTTTAGCTTAATGTACATTTTCAATTTTATCAAAACATAATAATATTAAAAAACCAATCCGTCACTTACACCTTTGGCCCAAGCCCATACCCGGTCAAAACCCAATCAACTCACCCTTAAAACCACTCGGTCAAACAAGCTTTACCCAAGTCAAATCCGAATAAAAAAAAATCCCAACTGATAAACACAGAGCGCGCCCAAAACAATAACAGTTTACTGTGCTCCTTCCTTCCCCACAATTTACCCTTATCCACCCAAAGTTACCCGTACATTTAAGTGTTCTAGAACCATCTGACACACGTGTCAGAGGTGTGTGGGTGTGAATTGCCAGCGTGGACTATTGAAGCATTCTTATTGGTGTGAACACATCAACAATTCAATCCAAGGGCTGTGGAATGATTTGATGACAAGATAAAGAGATCAAGGGTCGTGATTAAAAGTCCAGAAGCATCCCAAGCATCAAGTGCAGCTATAAAAAGCCTTTTCTCCTCATTGAATAATTTGTCCATTTTTCATGCTTTAGAAGAATGTTACCATTTAAATTTCTGTCATGTTAAATTGTTTTTAATCTTAGTTGTAACCTGTATTTTCAGAATTATTAATGCAAGGTTTCATCAACTTTCATCAACTTTCAGGTTTCATCAACTTTCACAAGTTTACTTGAAATTTGGTAATTCAGCTTTTACATGTTATTTTGTCATTCATAATCTCTTCTTATAGGTCTTATGTGATTATTGGAATCGAGTTGTAGTTAGTTATGGTTTAAATTGAGTTTTGTTGTGTTTTATCCGACATCGATAGATTTAGGGTGTTTGGATTAGATCGATAGGTTAGATAGAAGTCCATTTAGTGCTCAATTTTGGTTGCGTGGTCACTATTAGTAGTATCTAGGTAATTTAGATTATTTTTTCATTATCTTACATAGGATAGTCAAATTCGATTCTCGCACTACTTTTCTTCATATCCGCTTGGGTGAAAGTTGCATAAAGCCATAATTTAGGTTTAGAGTTGGTTTAGTTAGCTTTTTCATGTCTTAGTTTAGCCTTTTATATCATTCACGAGATTTAGAAGCTCATTAATTTCATAAAAGTCAAACTGCTTAAGATTTGTTAAAAGTCAAAATTCCAAACGAGTTCCAATTGCTTAGACTTCAGATTTTCAAATCTTCATTTCAAGCTTAAATTCAGAAAATTTTGGATTCTAGCTATTTGGTTGGTTGTCTCTCGCTGGTCATTTTAGTTAATTTTAGGAATTTTTCTAGCTAGTTAGATTAGTGCTTAAAGTAGGTGATTAGGGTGTTTGGCATATTGGATTTAGAAGTTGCTTTTGTGCTTAAATGCTTATAGCTTGTGCTTATAAGGTTGAAAACAGTTGCAATAGCTTATTTCCAGTTAGTGTAGGTTAGTTTTAGGAGTAGGTAGCTTATAGTGGCTTATTGTTGCTTCTTGCTTATTTTAAAGTTGCTTATTCTTAATAGTTTTGTGCCCAAATCATAGTTCCCGATCTCCACAGTAGTTTCATTAATTTTCCCTTGTTCTCGTATCATTTTATAGTTGATCGGTAGTTTTCATATTTTCACTGCTCATTTGCTATTTTTCGCATTTTAATTCATTTTCTAGCATTTTAAATAGCTTTTAATCCAAATAAATAAGAAAAGGTCGAAAATGCAATTTCAATTTTACTAGTTTTAGAATATTCAAAAGTCATAAAAGTATTTTTCCATATTTTCTTAGCTAAAATAGATTTTCTAGCATTTTAATTAGTTTTAAATAGTTTTAAATTCATAATAAATAGAGAAAAGTCAAAAATGTGATTCCAGTTTCTAAAATTCTATTTAGTTAATATTGATTTTTTTAAAAATGGTTTTTTAATTTTCTAGATTATTTTCCTAATTTCTAGTATTTCAAGTCTATTTTAAATGTCTTAAATTAGTTTTTAATTCAAAATAAATCAAGAAAATCCAAAAATTAGTTTTAAATTTCAAATAAATTTCTAATATCATTCTTAGCTGTAGAAAATGGAAGTTCATTTTTACGGGTTTAAATTAGCATAGTTGCATTTAATTAGCGTTTCTTTAATTACGTTTTATGCGTTTTTAGTTTAAATTTTCGTAATTAGTTGTTTTCCCTTATTTAAATCATAGATTTAGTTGTTTAAATTGCTTTCCTTTATATTTCCTTGCCTTGTAGATTAGAAAACCCAAAATTCCTTATTTCTCATTCGAATCCCGAATCGCGACGTGAGTTGTCAAACTCCATTCATCCCTAGTTGGGAAAACGACCCGGGAAATACATACCTTTGTATTTCTTCGGAAAATATCTATGTACTAAAACGATCACATCAAAAAAATGGCGCCGCTGCCGGGGAGGGCATGAAGTGAGTTTTCGTATTCCGTCTCAATTCGCGTGTATTTGAAGATCCTTCCTCGTGAAGTTACCGTTTTGTACATATTAATTTTATAAAAACCCAAAAATATTTTCCTTTTCAAAATTTGTTTTCCTTTTATATTTGTTTTTTATAAAAACCCAAAAATAATCTTCGTTTTCCTCTAAAATGTTTAATTCTTATCTCTTTACCCTCTAATTTGTTTAATTCTCCACAATGCTCGATTTCGCACCCTTTGATCCCCATGATCCTCGGACCATGGAGGATTTCTATCATCCGTTACTTATCGGTCGAGGAGGACCGATCGTTCCAGGAACCAAGTTTAGATTGAAAAATCGTATGGTTCGTCTTCTTCGACAACATTGCCAATTTCATGGATTTCACGACGAAGATGCTAATGAGACTTGAACAAGTTTATATTTATTACTCAAATCATGAAGCAAAAAGGCGTTTCTCAAGATGATATCCGATTGAATCTCTTCTCATTCTCTTTAACCCACGGTCGAATCTTGGTTTTACACTCTTGAAAACATTCAATTCATACTTGGGAAGAGATGTTTCGCAAGTTTCTTTCAAAATACTTTCCATATTCGAAAACGATGCGGTGAGGAAAGAAATTCTTAATTTCAAAGAATTACCCAAGGAATCAGATTTGAAGCTTGGGAAAGATTCAAATCGTTATTACGAAATGTCCCGATCATAGAATTTTGCTTCTTGATCAAATCCTAACCTTTATCATGGTATCACTATGATTGATCGAGACAAAATCATGTTGGCAGCTGGTGGAAATCTCATGCGGAAGACTCCTCAAGAAGCTTATGATTTGATCGAGAATATGACACAACATCATTATCAGTGGGATACTGATGTTTCTTACGATTCTACCACTATGTTGATTGATCATTATTCCGAGAAAATTTCCGTTATGAGTGCACAACTTGACGTCTTTGGCAAACAAGAAAGATATACATGTCACCATTATCAACAAAGACCGAGTCATCCATCCACCTTTACTATTCCGACTGACGATAGTGATGATGATGAACTGTTGAAGAAGAGAACTTAAAGACCGATGACGATTCTTCGAGTGGCAATCCCACTCCCATTTCCAATCTTATCATTTCCGACTCTTCCCTTCACTCACGCCGGTTGAGAGAAGTGACGCTGCTTGGAAGAAGTTGATGATCCAATTTCACCGGAAATTGTTGAAACCAATTGTGATCCGCTCATTAATGAACTTTCGGATACCTTGTCAATGGGGGATAAGGAAGTCGAATGCACTCCTCTTGAGAATATTGATGACCTTGTTCCAATCCCAAGGGTATCTGAGACACTTTTCGATTCGATTTCAGAAACTTTCAAAATGACCTTCACAAATCCTTTGTTTGAATTCGATTCTGAATGTACTCTCAATTTTGACAATCAAATCTTTGACGAGGAAAGTGATGAGTCCGACACGGAGACCATAATGGAAAAGGTGCAAATTCCTAGCTCACAAAGTACCGCACAAATCCCACCTCCGTTTATCTCGATTGAAGAATTCAAAGAAGTAGAGCCGTCTAAAGAAAATCCTCCGGAGCCCGAGCTCAAGGATTCGCCTCTTGATTTACTTCTCGAGGAGTTCGCCGATGAACTCGCTCAGACGATCCTCTTCCACCGGAAGTGAGGACGATGACTTTATTTTGAAGCCGATTTAAGAGAGATTGAAAGTTTGTTGAATGAAGATCCGTTAAATGCGCCGCCACGAAAGATAAATGATGATTATCTCGAGGAGTTCTCCGTGAACTTTCTCATTTCATATCTCCTCCGAGTATGATCGTTTTACTTTGATATTGAGAAAGATTTTAGTTTGGGAGAAGAACAACTCTCTCAAAAGAGTTTCATTATTGATGACATCACCTCGCCTCTTCCTCCCAAAGATTTTGTTGAAAATCACCCTCGAGCTTAAATGATCAAATTCAAATTAAAGATTATATGAAATTTGCTTTTGAAGATGAAGAATGGATCCTAATTGTTATCAAAATTTTATTCCATTTCTTCCATATAATGTGATTTCTCTCTCTTCACTCTTGGGGAGTGAGGATACCATCTTTGACCCCGGTATCACCGCTTAGAGTTTTGCTATTAGAACCGTGGGTATCTCATCGGAGTGGAACTTTCTTATGTTTCAATGTTTATCCAAACCTCTTGAACGAAAGTCCGATGGATATTATCTTTTCCACTTGCTCCCCCAAGGACAAATGAATTCGGGGACGAGTCAGGCTAGCGACTCGGTGACCAAAAACAGTAGCGCTTCGTGGGAGGCACCCCATGCTTATCCCTTTATCTTCTTTCTATTTTCTAATAAGTGACGTGAAGGGGTTAGCCTCTTCGATTTCTCGTGTTTGGTTGTTTGTGATGTTTTGTCTAGGATTTTCCCGATATGAAGACTCTCGTGCTCGAAGTTTGTCTTTTCTCCACTCGAGTTTCATGATCGATGCTTATGGAAATCCGATATCCGAAATCTTATAGACTAACGTTTATCTTTTAGCATACTTCATAAACGGCTTTTAGATTTTCGTTATTACCCTTACCTTTAAACATTGAGGACAATGTTTCGTTTTAGTCTGGGGTGGGTAATCTTCGATTTGATTTGACCGCACTTGCTTATTTTTGTTGTGTACTCTCGCAACCCCGTTTTTCCTTAGAAGATGAAAAATTGTGCAAAAATGAGAAAATTTAAAAATTTTTGTAAGCTTTTGCTAGTTTTATGATCAAAAGTTCTTGCTAGTCTCTTAGAAGTTACTTTAAATATGCTTTCTTGAAATGCCTTTTGCTAATTGCTTAGACAAGAGGCTATAAAATGCGATTCTAGCTCACAAGGCCATGAATTTGCAAGTCTCCCTAAGTGATTTTATATATGCGAAGCTTTAACAAGAATTTGCTAGTTTCTAATAAGTGACTTTAAAAATGCGAGACTTGAGATTATTTGACGAAGCAATTGCTAAGTTAATATATGATTTGACACCTTGTTGACTTTCCGCTGGTGAGAGTAGGAATGGAATTCTGACTTGACCGGGCGTGTTGAGCCCTAGCTTGTTCCCTTAACCATAGATAATTTAAATTATCGGCTAAGCATCCGCGGATCTCATTATTTGAGATTTTAAATTTGCGGAGATCGAGAAATGATAGAGTTACTAATGAGTTTAGATGCTAAGCGTGGAGTAGTTGGTTCTCTTTAGAGCCCATCAAAGGTACTTATGGCTTTTGTTCCCACAAAATTGTTTCACCCCATATCGTGAATAAATAATTAGAGATGTTGAGTTTTGACGATAGTTAGTTTTTATCTTCTTAAAAGAATTTTGTTTTAAAATTGGGTACACATCAAGGATCCGTAATAAGTATTAAGTAATAAGTAAAGTTATGAGTGCGGTTCGAGATCGGACCCTTGGATCTTTAGCCGTGATCAGTGAGGTTCTTGGTCTAACCAACTGGGATCCTCATTTCATGAAGCCTATAGTCTTGAATTACCCGTGAAGCTCCGTAGTTCATAGCTCATATAAGAAAAGTATAAGTGAAAAAAAATGATTGAAAAAAAATGAAAAATGAAAAAAAAAAAAAAAAAAAAAAATGAAAAAGTCAAAAATATAAGTGAATAAAAATTCCTTGATGTGGACCTCATTTTTTAGACAATGGTTCTTGAGAGAAGATAGATAACTAATTATCGACGTAGCTTCATATCTTTATTGGAATAAAAGTTATCGAAACGAGAAATTTGAAGAAATTCATTTCTCACAAAAATAAAATAATCTAGAGGAAAATAGGAAAATGGAAGCAAAAGGTAATTACACAAGTAACTTCCATGGGTAGTGTTAGCCTCTAGAATCATATTTAACAATGATTTCGATTTTACGCTTAGTTTGGGGACTTGTGAAAAATCAGGGACGATGTATTCTATCCGTATGGTCACTTCAAGCTGTGTTGTGTTTCCTACTCCGTGATCCTAACATGTCGTTTGAAAAATGTTGGAGTTATTGATCGACATGAAAGTTCAACAAATCGTCACTCATAATCAAAAGTGCTTAATCATAATATCTATACATGTGAATAAAAAGGTAAACGGGGCGTTTTTAGAATTAAGGGTTCTTAATCTCTTTTGAGGAATCTTTGCTACTTCTTCATAGGTTTAGTAGAAAGAGATTGAAATCCTTGGTTTTAGAAGCGTGAGTTGATTGCATTGCGTGAGGACACGACAATGGTCTCGTCTGGGGTATTTTGGTATGTGTGAAAACACATACCTTTTCTTTATCAAATATGACCCAAAATAACCAAGAAAGAGCCGTTTATTGCTAATATATATTGGTTTCTTGAGTTTATGCTTGTGCAGGTATGGATATGACAAAACAGATGATCGATGCTAAACAGTCAAGTCTAAAAGACTAAAAACTGCTCAACAACCAATGCAATGAAGATCTGAGGAGTACAATGTTTCCCCGGGTCGTTATGTCCCAGCGAGTTGTGCAATGGATTATCAAACGTTTAGTGATCGAGGAGTTTGAATGGAAAAAAAAAAATTTGTGAATAGATATTAACTACGGAAAAACCAACAAATTAAAAACGCCTTAAATGCAAATTAAAGAAAATTAAAAAGATAAAACCTATTAAATAAACGCTATCACTATATTTAAAGTGATGAACGTTTAAAACCTAAAACGTACGTTTAAATTAAAATAACGTAAACGTACAAAATAAAAAGTGAAACTAGATCAATGTTAACCCTAAAAATATGAAAATGATGTTTTTATAAACCTAATGATAAAAGAAAATTAATAGAAAAAGAAAATTATTTTTAAAATTAATTATCTAATTAAAAACTATTTTTAACTATTAATTAATTACCTAAAATATAAGAAAATATGAAATTAAGCTAGAAAAATAAGATTAACACTTGGAAAAGTCTAAAATATCAAAATAGACTTTTCAAAACTATTTTGTATTTTGTGACTATTTTCTATTTTCTAGGATTTTAAACTATTAAATACTAATTAAATTGCTAAAATTACCAAATAAACTATGAAAAATCTAGAAAATTACTTTTCTACTTTTTATATTTATCTAAGTCTAAGAAAATTGAAAAATTATTTTTTGAACCTTTTCTAATTTTTGTATTAAATGCTATTTAAAATGATTAAAACTAATTAAAATAGGAAAAATAGCAAAACAGCTTATAAAAATCTGAAAAATTCAGGAAATGCCTAAAATAATATTATGAAGCTAAGAAAAATGAGAAAACAAGTGCTTATGTGGGGGATTTGGGATCTGCTATGGAAGTGCTTATGGAAATAAGCACTTGATAAGCCAAAAGCTCACCAAAAGCTACCAAACTAGTACACAAGCTACAATAAGCTAATATGACCAAAATGCAATAAGAATTAACAGGCTTGAACCTCTGATTAGCAAGCTAGAATAGAATTGATGTTCGAGATTTTGACAGAAATGATTTAGGGTGCTCACTTTAATCACTAGCACAAGCTTAGAAATAAGCTCAAAAGGAAAACTTTGACTTGGGACTTGTAAAGGACCTGGGTGAGATCACTTGTACCAAAATTCAGGCCATAAGGAACCCTTTTGAGCTCTGTGCAGCTGATGCAAAGACTGTGTAAAAGTCAGTATTCACTGACTTTGGTGCAGGGCATATTTGTCCAAAAGAGGAGCTTGTTTGAAGCTTAAAGAAAAATGACAAAATTCCAATAAAATGCTTATAAGAAAGATGACCAGCTGAGCTTTTTGAAAAACCAAGATTCACTTGATAAGACCCAAGCATGAACTCAAGAAAATTCCTTGTAACTGAGCTTAAAACAGATTTTCAACTTTTGACTTTTAAAGCAAATGTGCTAGTTTGACTATTTTGAACTTTGGATCCAATTTTAACCACTGAGATTAATGTTATATGATGCAATAAGTGTAATGCAAGCAAGCTTTAACAAATCTAAGCACAAATCAAGAGTTTTCAAATCCCAAAACCACACAGTAAGACAGATAGATGTAATTAGAGTTGAGATTTGACTTTTGTGATGTTGCGGTCAAGTTATTGATTCAATGACCAAACTTAGGGTACACAAACATGAAACAACGAAGCTAACCATCGAATTGACCATTAAGACAGTGAATCAATAAATCCAAACACCTCTTATCTAACTGTTTGTGAATAAGAAATGATCTAAACACCGATTCAACTTATTTTATGATCAACCCAACTATAATTAACCTAAATAGTACTATTGCAACAAGTTACAACTATTGTGATCCCATAAAATGATTATGCAAATAAATGAACTAGAACTTACAAATGTCCCTAGCCACAATGGCTCTTGCACACACCAAATGAACTTAACCTATTTATTCAACCCAATGATCACCAAATGAACCCATTTCCATAGCTGCTTCACCCCTTTGACCATTTCCATTGCCATTTTGACCTTGTTTGACTTTTGTTGACCAAATGTCAAAATGATTGTAAACTTGAAATGGAGCTTGTAAAAAGCTATGTTAACCTCATATAAGCTTATTAACACTGAGACATGAGCTTTTTGAAGCTTGTAAACAAAAGTTATACTTATAAAAATTCAACAGTGGACATAAACAGATTATTAGAACATTAAACTGAAAAGGGTACTTGAATTGAGTTTTAATACACTTAAATAACTTAAGTTAACACAATTTAACACAAGGGTACAAGTTTTACATTTGAATTGGAAAGTTTTACATAAAAAGCGACATAAGGAAAAAACTAAAATTACAAGACTCTCTTTCATGCTTCCATTGCTTCCTTTTATAACCCAAACTTACTTTCTCTCACTTGATGATTTCCCATCAATTTCCGACCGTTGGATGGCTTAAAACAATCCCACCGTTTAAACTTGATTTTGGCGCCAAATTTCTTTTCGCCATTTTGGTTGAGTGAAGGATAGTGAAGCTTTAATTGAAGTTTGGAGGTATGCTAAGGTGGAGGGACGGTGGAGTGGAAATGGAGGAGGGGGGATGGGGTGTAGGCTAGTTGCAGAGAAAGCAGTTGACAATGGAGACTTTGGCGCCCTGTTTGGTGTGTTTGTTTGACTATGAATTTGACCAGGGCAGTATTAATCAAAGGGAGGTTCAAAATGCTATTATGGCAGGGGTCCAATGTGGTGAAAGGTCCAAAATGATGTATTCAAGGTTTTAAATGATAAGGACCTAAAGTGTAAATTCTGAAAGTTAAGGGACCACATCTGCCATTTCATCAAAGATACTTCAAGGGACCATTAATGACAAGTTCCAAAAGTACAAGGACCAAAGCTGTCATTTTGCACTTTTCCAGGGGCCATTTCTGCCAATTTTGAAAGTTGAGGGACCATTTTTGTAAATTTCTCAAACTTTGTATATTTTTCACCAAAGGACTTATTTTGACAACTTTTGATTTTAAAAGGACCTTTGGTGACTTTACTTTTGAAATTATGGCTCAGGGACTATTTTTGACAATTTATGAAACTTGGGGATGAAACGCAATTTTGCAAATTTGATATGTTTTTCATCGATTTTGATATTTTTGAATTTAAAACACATAAAACACGATTTGTGATATTTTGATCATTTTGATGTGTTTACGAGTGTTTTCGGATGAATTTGCGCTTATTTTGTACAAAAATGATGAGTATTTACACACTCATCAATCCCCACATCGAGATATTGCTAGTCCCTAGCAATGATTTGAGAAAACATAATGGATTTTAATCTCTTTACCAAAAGCCATTACTTACGGAGTAGCCAAATGTTTCGGTTCAAGTAAGAACCATGGTACATCGATAACCATGTGATTTTGAGCAAACCACCGACTTTCAACGGATTTGATTTTGTCTTTACCGAAGCCGTACCCTTACGGACTAGCCAACTCTTAGATAAATTATCAATATTATCTTTGGTGAGTCGATTACCAATTATGGTTTTCCATCGCCTTTACCACAAGCCATAAACTTGCGGGCTAGCCAACTCATTATCTTTTGAGGATGATGGGAGTTGAATACCATACAATTTTGGGCAAATTGCAAGCCATATAAACGGATTTGAGATATCTTTACTAAGAGCCGTTTGCTCTGGATTAGCTAATCCTTTTGTCTTGCGACATGGCGGATGATAACTGATGAGAAAGTGTAGAACACTTACTCCAAAAAAAAAAATTTTGGCCAAAACGGGGATTAGGCGGTATAATTACATGATAAAATTCGTGAGAATCCCCACACTAGAAATGAATATTGCCTCAATATTCAAAGTACCGCGGTTATGCCGAAACAAAGAACGTAAAGGAAATATTATGGCTATTATTTAGAAAGATTTTTTTTTTTTTTTTTTTTTTTTTTTTTTTTGAAACATGTGGCAACCCCCACACTAGGGTGTTAGAAAGAGGTGAGAAGATGTAAATATGGGTGAAAACCCATATGGCATGCTCTCGTTTTTGATTACCGAGTCGCTAGCTTGACTCGATCCCGTATTCATTGGTTCATGGGGAAAGTTTGAAGATCCGGGACAACCATGGATGGAATGTCCTCGCCAAAATAATGCTTCACTCGATGACCATTCACTTTAAAATTAGGACCATCGGGTTGAGATAACTCAATGGTACCATAAGGATAAACCTTAGCGATAGTAAATGGACCGCACCAACGGGACTTGAGCTTTCAGAAAATCTTCAATCTTGAGTTAAAAGAAGGACTCTATCACCAACGTTGAAAACGCGGTTATTGATTTTGAGTCATGGATCTTCTTTGTCTTTTGTTTATAGATCAAAGAGTTCTCGTAAGCTTGATCACGGAGTTCATTTAGTTCATTCATTTGAACTTTCCTATGATCACCCGTTGTCTGAATGTCGAAATTAGCATGCTTCAAGGCCCAAGATGCCTTGTGCTCGAGTTCTACTGGTAAATGGCACGCCTTCCGTACACCGACTTGTATGGAGTACACCCGATGGGTGTTTTGTAAGTCGTCACGAAAGCCCGAGTGCATCATCTAGCTTATCCGACCAAGAGGCACGGTTTTCACCAACCGTCCTCTCCAAGATTCTTTAATCCCCGGTTAGAAACTTCCACTTGCCCACTTGTTTGTGGGTGGTACGCATGAGGTACGGTGAGTTACACCATACTTTTGCATGACTCTTGCAAATTGGTCATTACAGAATGCGTACCACGATCACCGATGATGGCTCGTGGAGTTCCAAACCTAGCAAATAAGGATTTCAAGAATTTCACCACAACTCGGGCATCGTTGGTGGGTAAAGCTTTAGCTTGACCCATTTTGACAAGTAGTCAACGCCACGAGTATGTACTTATTTCCGTGAGAAGAAATGGCCCCATAAAGTCAATGCCCCATATGTCAAAAATCTCACACACTTGAATAGCGTTTTGCGGCATTTCATTCTTTTGTGAGATATTCCGTGACGCTTGACAAGCGTCGCGTGTTTTAACGAATTCATGGGCATCCTTATAGATCGTGGGCCAATAGAATCCCGAATCAAACACCTTCTTGGCGGTGTAGTTGGGGCTATGATGTCCCCAAGAGGTCCGTAATGGCAAGCCTTGAGAATGTCAATGGCTTCGACCATACACACATCGCCGGATGACTTGATCCGCATGAATTTTAAACAAGTAGGGATCGTCCGAAATAATGTTTCACATCTTTAAAGAATTTATTTTTCCGTTGGGACGACATCCCTTTCACCACAAAGTTACCCGCATGGTAATTTGCAAAGTCGGCAAACCATGGGGTAGAAGAATCTCCACGAAAAGAAACCATGTTGAGTGTTTCGAGGAGGAAATGTTTCATTGATTTCCTTTTCTCGAACACATTTTGATGAGGGTTCTCTAATCGGGACGATGATCTGCAGCCTGGTTCTCGGCTCCTTTTTATCGCGAATGATTATATCAAATTCTTGTAGGAGGAGAACCCAACGAGCAATCTCGGCTTTGCATCTTGTTTAGCAAAGAGATATTTGAGTGCCGAGTGATCCGTATACACCACGCATTTGGTCAAGATAAGATATGGCGAAACTTCTCAAACGCATACACCACAGACTAATAATTCTTTTCCGTAGTGGTGTAATGGGTCCGAGCTTCACCATAGTTTTGCTCGCGTAGTGGATTGGTGGAAATGTTTGGTTTTATGTTGCCCAAGACCGCACCGATTGCAAAATCACTTGCATCGCACATTAGCTCGAAGGTAAATCCCATCGGGGCAACTAGAATGGGTGCTTCCGTAGCTTTTTCTTAAGAGTTTCAAAAGCTTGATGCACTCGGAGAGAAGATGAAAGGAGCATCTTTTCGAGAAGATGGGTCATTGGCCGGGCGATTTTAGAAAAATCTTGAATAAATCTACGATAAAACCCGGCATGACCAAGAAAACTCCTAACACCTTTGACAGTAGTGGGATGAGGTAGTTTAGCGATAACATCAACTTTGGCTCTATCAACCTCGATCCCATTCTTAGAAATCTTATGGCCGAGGACAATGCCCTCTTTGACCATAAAGTGGCTCTTCTCCCAGTTTAGACATAGATTGGTGTCTTCACACCTTTTAAGCATTTTGTCTAGATGGGAGAGACAAGTCTGAAATGAGTCCCCAATGACCGAGAAGTCATCCATAAACACCTCCATAGTTTCCCCGATCATGTCGTGGAAAATGGCCATCATACAACGTTGGAGCGTGCGGGAGCATTGCATAAGCCAAAAGGCATACGTCGTAGGCAAACGTCCCGTATGGGCGGTGAATGTGGTTTTCTCTTGATCCAATGGATCAATGGGGATCTGAAAGTAACCCGAGAAACCATCAAGGAAACAATAGTACTGCTTTCTGCTAATCTCTCAAGCATCCGGTCCATGAAGGGTAGAGGAAAATGGTCTTTTGGTGGCGTCATTTAACTTTCGATAGTCAATACACACGCCAACCCAGAACCAATCGAGTTGGAATCAACTCGTTTTCTTCATTCGTGACAACGATAATGCCACCCTTTTTGGAACGCAATGAATTGGGCTAACCCAAGGACTATCGGAGATCGGGTAAATTAGACCGGCATCAAGAAGTTTGAGAACCTCTTGTTTGATAACCTCGTGAATCTTAGGATTCACCTTCTCTCGACTTTGAATTCTTTGGTTTAAAGTCATCCTCCATTAAGATTTTATGAGTACAAAACTCGGGGTTGATACCATTAATATCGGAGAGTTTCCAAGCAATTGCTTGCTTGTGTGACTTCAAGACCTTTATGAGAGCGGTTTCTCCTCCTCGCTTAAATCCTTAGCAATTATGACGGGTAATTTATCATCACCTCCAAAATGCATACTCAAGATGAGGAGGTAGGTCCTTAAGTTCAACCTCGGAAATGCTTGATAGATGATTGTACCGATTTGATTTCCTCAATTGTGATTTCTTCGGAGGAGTGAAGGTAATGGATCTTCATTAAGCAATTGCTCAAGATAGAGAATATCCCCTCCGAATCATACACACCATCAATTCCGGCGGAATTGATTCATCGATAGCCAAGAATTCATCGATCTCTTCCGAAGAAGTCACCTCCTCAAACGGAGAGAGAGGGGAAGAGTCGGCAATGATAGGATGAGAAGATGTGGTGGAATTGGAATTCCACTCACGAAATTATGAAGATAACCAAGAAACTCTTGAGAGTACTCCTCGAAGCAATGTCAATTAAATCGACTCGATTAATTGATTCAAGTCATAATTTGAGGAGTACCTCAAGTCGATCGAGGTTAAAAGTAACGACTTCGTTACCCACACGTAGAGTGATCTCTTGCTCAAATACATCGATAAGAGCACGGCCCGTCCTTAGGAATCCCACCAACAATGAGGGAACTCGAGGATCGACATCGAAATCAACGACCACAAAGTCACCGGAAATGGAACTTTCCTACTTTGACAAATACATCCTCGGCAATGCCAAGAGGACGCGATATAGATCGATCCGCAAGCTCAAGAGTCATGCGGTAGGAATAAGTTCCGGAAGAGACAGTTGTTTCCATCTTGAATCGACATCAGTTGATGCTTGCACCAAGATCGGCAAGGGCAAAGCATTCAATCATCCCGGAAAAACACAAGGAAGAAGAAATTTTCCGGGATCTCCAAGCTTCTCGGAAGCTTTTTCAACAAGATCTTCTTGAGCAATTCTCATTCAAAGGAGTTTTAGCCATTTCAAATAGCTTTTCTTTGTTGCTCGAAGATATGTTTGAGTAGATGCAAACTTTGGCATTAACATGATGGCATCCGCGAAGCTTATGTCAAAGTGAAGTTCTTGGAAAATTTGAAGAATTTTTCCATCGATGACTAGCTTTCTCGCGAGCTTTTGCTCATGTAACCGCGAAGGGTAAGGAAGAGAAGATTTGGATTGATTCTCAACAGAGCTACGGAGGTTCAAAACAACTCCTTGATTCGTCTTGGGTTCTTTGGACCACTTGAGGTTGGACTACCGAAGGTTGGACGTGTCTTGATACCTCTTGGACTTGAATAATGCACCTTGTCCGTTGTTTCCTTGGTAACTTGACTAAATGCCACGGGAGGAGGAGGCATTGGAGTCGTGGGTCCATTGTGTTTTGAGGTTCACTTTCCACTACCTTCGGGATAGAAGAAGAAGAAGAGGTAGTAGGAAGCGAGTCCAAGATATGAAGCACCACTTGGGTTGTGATCGCTTTTGCATCGCCTCTCGGATTAGCGATCGTGTTGCTAGGTAAGGTACACAGGCAGGGTCGATCATTTAAAGACTTCTTGATGTCGAAATTTGGTGACCAACAACCGATTCATTTCCTCTTGGGATTTCATGAATTGTTTCAACAACTCATCGATGATGGTCTGGAGGAGTAATGACGGAGGAGCTGGAGTTTGCAGGAAAATTCGGCCTCTATTGTTGGGATTAGGGCCTTGATTACGAAAATTCCTGGATTATTGCCATGATAATACCACAGGTTGAAATTTCCACGACTGGTTTCTATTGTAATTTCCTTGTTGGTGGAAATTTTGATTCGATTCAAAACCGTTGTTTTGATTGAAATGACCTTGGTTTTGGAAACCTTGGTTTGGTCTGTTTGATTCGATTACGGTTTTGGTTTTGATTGAAACCGGAGGTCGAGTAGTGGTTAGGGCGGTGGTTCGGGTCTATAGGAGCACGATATTGATTGCCTCCTGATTAGACATCCGCCCACAAGATTGGCTTCAAAGGGTTACCATCGGTGGCCATACAGATTATAATAAGCATGGGGCCACCACGGTAACACAGACTTCCACTTTCTTAACCTCGGCGGAGGTGAGGTTTGTGGAAAGAGACTTTCTTCGATTGGAAGAACCAAAGCTTGGATAGCTTCCGTGAGTTTATCAATCTTAGCATCGGTGCTAGACCGACTCACGGGCGATGAAGATGAAGAAGGACCAACACCGACTTGAGAAACAACCGCTTGCTTCGTGCGGTCACGGACCTTGGACTTGTTTTCGATTATCGCCAAAGCTTCTTTGACAGCTTTGCTAAGGAAATTTCCTCCGCGGAGGAATTGAGAGAATCTTGGTCGATTGACTCACTCCATTGTAGAAAGTATCGAGTTGCATCAACTCGGAGAAACCGTGGTGAGGACATTTCGAAGCAATTCCTTGAAACGATCCCACGATTCATCAAGGATTCATCAAACTTACGAGTGAACTTGATGATTTCATTTTAAGACTCGTGGTCTTGGAGGGTGGATAGAATTCATTCACAAATTTCTTCACCGGATCTTCCCATGTCTCTATAGATTGAGGGGTTGTTTTCAAGCCAAATCCGGGCTTGCCCTCGAGAGAAAACGGAATGAAGAAGCTTAACATGACTTCGGAAGGGACATTCTTATACTTGATGGTAGATGCAATCTTGTTAAACCATCTTATATGAGCATGAGGATCGTCCCGCTCAAAACCGTAGAACTGATTTGAAGTTACAAGATTCAGTAACCCGGTCTTGAGTTCAAAATTTTCACCACGATGGTCGGTACAACGATAGCATCTCCATACCCGTCGATGGGTGCCCGGAGAAGCTCACATAGGAATCTCATCCGCCATGATAACGGGATGAGTGCGAGCGATCCGGATCTCGGATCCGATCGATGGAGGCGAAAGTCTGCGAACACGCCTTCTTGGAATCTTGACAAGCTCACGAAATGGGCTTACGGATCTAGAAGAGCGAGTGCGCGTACACTAGAGTTAACTCTAAGGAAACTCGAGTTAAGGAGAGAAATGGAATTATGAAAATCTTTCGGATGAGAATGAGAATTATGAAGACGTTTTGTAAAAATCGAGGTGTGAGAAGAATCTTTATGGGTTTTGGGTTTCAAACGTCGATATCACAACAAAATCAATTAACACAAAATCGAGGCAAAACAACGATGAACTTAACCAATAATCCAAGATGAATGGCTTTTTGAAAAGGTACACCAATTACAATGGACACAAAGGCAAGTTTTATATCTTTAGTTCGGGAACTTATTATGGTCGCACCCCAGTTAGGTAGTGCAATTGCCTTGGTTTTCGGTGGTAATCTTTTAAGTTGTTAATTATTAGAAAAACGACGATTCTTTTGTATTTTTATTTTTGATACATATATAGAAACAAAAGAGAAAATATTTTGTGTTTTATACGTTTTGCTTGTTTTTGGGTTTTGGATTTTTAGAAGAAAATATGGATATATATATATATCTGAAATGGATGATATAAACAATGAGTGAGGATTCAAATAACTAATCTGCTAAAGCGGAGATAAATCAACCTGACTCCGGCGGCGCCAAAATTTGATCGATGCTAAACAATCAAGTCTAAAAGACTAAAACCGCTCAACAACCAATGCAATGAAGATCCGAGGGTACAATGTTTCCCGGTCGTTATGTCCCGAGTTGTGCAATGGATTATCAAACGTTTAGTGATCGAGAGTTTGAATGGAAAAAAAAATTGTGAATAGATATTAACTACGGAAAATATCAACAAATTAAAAATGCCTTAAATGCAAATTAAAGAAAATTAAAAGATAAAACCTATTAAATAAACGCTATCACTATATTTAAAGTGATGAGCGTTTAAAACCTAAAACGTCGTTTAAATTAAAATAACGTAAGCGTACAAAATAAAAAGTGAAACTAGATCAATGTTAACCCTAAAAATATGAAAATGATGTTTTATAAACCTAATGATAAAAGAAAATTAATAGAAAAAGAAAATTATTTTAAAATTAATTATCTAATTAAAACTATTTTAACTATTAATTAATTACCTAAAATATAAGAAAATATGAAATTAAGCTAGAAAAATAAGATTAACACTTGGAAAAGTCTAAAATATCAAAATAGACTTTTCAAAACTATTTTTGTATTTTGTGACTATTTTCTATTTTCTAGGATTTTAAACTATTAAATACTAATTAAATTGCTAAAAATTACCAAATAAACTATGAAAAATCTAGAAAATTACTTTTTCTACTTTTTATATTTATCTAAGTCTAAGAAAATTGAAAAATTATTTTTTTGAACCTTTTTCTAATTTTTTGTATTAAATGCTATTTAAAAATGATTAAAAACTAATTAAAAATAGGAAAAATAGCAAAACAGCTTATAAAAATCTGAAAAATTCAGGAAATGCCTAAAATAATATTATGAAGCTAAGAAAAATGAGAAAACAAGTGCTTATGTGGGGGATTTGGGATCTGCTATGGAAGTGCTTATGGAAATAAGCACTTGATAAGCCAAAAGCTCACCAAAAGCTACCAAACTAGTACACAAGCTACAATAAGCTAATATGACCAAAATGCAATAAGAATTAACAGGCTTGAACCTCTGATTAGCAAGCTAGAACAGAATTGATGTTCTGAGATTTTGACAGAAAACAGATTTAGGGTGCTCACTTTAATCACTAGCACAAGCTTAGAAATAAGCTCAAAAGGAAAACTTTGACTTGGGACTTGTAAAGGACCTGGGTGAGATCACTTGTACCAAAATTCAGGCCATAAGGAACCCTTTTGAGCTCTGTGCAGCTGATGCAAAGATCGTAAAAGTCAAGATTCATCGACTTTGGTGCGAACATATTTGTCCAAAAGAGGAGCTTGTTTGAAGCTTAAAGAAAAATGACAAAATTCCAATAAAATGCTTATAAGAAAGATGACCAGCTGAGCTTTTTGAAAAACCAAGATTCACTTGATAAGACCCAAGCATGAACTCAAGAAAATTCCTTGTAACTGAGCTTAAAACAGATTTTCAACTTTTGACTTTTAAAGCAAATGTGCTAGTTTGACTATTTTGAACTTTGGATCCAATTTTAACCACTGAGATTAATGTTATATGATGCAATAAGTGTAATGCAAGCAAGCTTTAACAAATCTAAGCACAAATCAAGAGTTTTCAAATCCCAAAACCACACAGTAAGACAGATAGACAGAATTAGAGTTGAGATTTGACTTTTGTGATGTTGCAGTCCAAGTTATTGATTCAATGACCAAACTTAGGGTACACAAACATGAAACAACAGAAGCTAACCACTGAATTGACCATTAAGACAGGTGAATCAATAAATCCAAACACCCTCTTATCTAACTGTTTGTGAATAAGAAATGATCTAAACACTGATTCAACTTATTTTTATGATCAACCCAACTATAATTAACCTAAATAGTACTATTGCAACAAGTTACAACTATTGTGATCCCATAAAACAGATTATGCAAATAAATGAACTAGAACTTACAAATGTCCCTAGCCACAATGGCCTGCACACACACCAAATGAACTTCTAACCTATTTATTCAACCCAATGATCACCAAATGAACCCATTTCCATAGCTGCTTCACCCCTTTGACCATTTCCATTGCCATTTTGACCTTGTTTGACTTTTGTTGACCAAATGTCAAAATGATTGTAAACTTGAAATGGAGCTTGTAAAAAGCTATGTTAACCTCATATAAGCTTATTAACACTGAGACATGAGCTTTTCGAAGCTTGTAAACAAAAGTTATACTTATAAAAATTCAACAGTGGACATAAACAGATTATTAGAACATTAAACTGAAAAGGGTACTTGAATTGAGTTTTAATACACTTAAATAACTTAAGTTAACACAATTTAACACAAGGGTACAAGTTTTACACTGAATTGGAAAGTTTTACATAAAAACGACATAAGGAAAAAAACTAAAAATTACAAGACTCTCTTTCATGCTTCCATTGCTTCCTTTTTATAACCCAAACTTACTTTCTCTCACTTCTGATGATTTCCCATCAATTTCCAGCCGTTGGATGGCTTAAAACAATCCCAGCCGTTTAAACTTGATTTTGGCGCCAAATTTCTTTTCTGCCATTTTTGGTTGAGTGAAGGGATAGTGAAGCTTTAATTGAAGTTTGGAGGTATGCTAAGGTGGAGGGGACAGGGTGGAGTGGAAATGGAGGAGGGGGGATGGGGTGTAGGCTAGTTGCAGAGAAAGCAGTTGACAATGGAGACTTTGGCGCCCTGTTTGGTGTGTTTGTTTGACTATGAATTTGACCAGGGCAGTATTAATCAAAGGGAGGTTCAAAATGCTATTATGGCAGGGGTCCAATGTGGTGAAAGGTCCAAAATGATGTATTCAAGGTTTTAAATGATAAGGACCTAAAGTGTAAATTCTGAAAGTTAAGGGACCACATCTGCCATTTCATCAAAGATACTTCAAGGGACCATTAATGACAAGTTCCAAAAGTACAAGGACCAAAGCTGTCATTTTGCACTTTTCCAGGGGCCATTTCTGCCAATTTTGAAAGTTGAGGGACCATTTTTGTAAATTTCTCAAACTTTGTATATTTTTCACCAAAGGACTTATTTTGACAACTTTTGATTTTAAAAGGACCTTTGGTGACTTTAGCTTTTGAAATTATGGCTCGGGGACTATTTTTGACAATTTATGAAACTTGGGGATCAAACCGCAATTTTGCAAATTTGATATGTTTTCATCGATTTTGATATTTTTGAATTTAAAACACATAAAACACTGATTTGTGATATTTTGATCATTTTGATGTGTTTCGAGTGTTTTCGGATGAATTTGCAGTTTATTTTAGATAAAATGATGAGTATTTACACACTCATCAACAGACAAAAGAAAGCCAAAAACGAAGAAAACCGAGCACGAGAGATGAGAAGAGTGCAAAAGCTGATGCCGGGAATGCTATTCTATGGATTTGAATGCTCAAAAGTGCAAGTTCGGGACATGATTTGGGAGTTTATCACAATTTACCCTTCACTTTATCATTTTACACAAACGACCCTCAACTTTCTCATATTGCCACTTTTCACCGTTACTTTTCCAAATTTACACAACAACCCTTCAACTTTTCCATATTGTCACTTTTCACCCTCAACTTACCCATAATTACCCTCTAGAACCTTATAACCTTCATTATCCAATTTCCAAAGTTACCCTTCCAATAAACCCAAAGTACACTTTAAGTCCTTGGAATATTACATTTGGCAATTTTAGCTTAATGTACATTTTCAATTTTATCAAAACATAATAATATTAAAAACCCAATCCGTCACTTACACCTTTGGCCCAAGCCCATACCGGTCGAAACCCAATCAAACCACCCTTAAAACCACTCGGTCAAACAAGCTTTACCCAAGTCAAATCAAATAAAAAAATCCCAATCGATAAACACAGAGCGCCCAAAACAATAACGAGTTCTTGTGCTCCTTCCTTCCCACAATTTACCCTTATCCACCCAAAGTTACCCGTACATTTAAGTGTTCTAGAACCATCGACACACGTGTCGAGGTGTGTGCGAATTGCCGTGGACTATTGAAGCATTCTTATTGGTGTGAACACATCACCAATTCAATCCAAGGGTCGTGGAATGATTTGATGACAAGATAAAGAGATCAAGGTCGTGATTAAAAGTCCGTAGCATCCCAAGCATCAAGTGCGGCTATAAAAAGCCTTTTCTCCTCATTGAATAATTTGTCCATTTTTCATGCTTTAGAAGAATATTACCATTTAAATTTCAGTCATGTTAAATTGTTTTTAATCTTAGTTGTAACCTGTATTTTCAGAACTATTAATGCAAGCTTTATTTCCAATTTCAATTTCTTGTCCCATTTTCATTGCTAGCTTAAACATTTGTTAATCACTGTTTCATTGGTTTTCGTCCTGATTCATTGAGTTCACATAAGCTTTTCATAGCTTATGTGAGCTGAATGTTGTTTCTCTTAACTCTAATTGCAAGTTTTTGAAGATAGTCAAACGGGTCAACAAAAGTCAAACTTCCTAGTCAACTCAGCTTCAGTTTCAAATCTGTTTTAAAATTGTTGAGTTATTGAGTTTTGAGTTAAGTTTAGCATTGGAATTAAGAAGAATTCAGGTTTCATCAACTTTCACAAGTTTACTTGAAATTTGGTAATTCAGTTTTCTGTGTTATTTTGCTGTCATAATCTCTTCTTATAGGTCTTATGTGATTATTGGAATCTGAGTTGTAGTTAGTTATGGTTTAAATTTGAGTTTTGTTGTGTTTTATCTGACATGAGATAGGATTTAGGGTGTTTGGATTAGATCAGATAGGTTAGATAGAAGTCCATTTAGTGCTCAATTTTGGTTGTAGTGGTCACTATTAGTAGTATCTAGGTAATTTAGATTATTGTTTTTCATTATCTTACATAGGATAGTCAAATTCTGATTCTGCACTACTTTTCTTCATATCTGCTTGGGTGAAAGTTGCATAAAGCCATAATTTAGGTTTAGAGTTGGTTTAGTTAGCTTTTTCATGTCTTAGTTTAGCCTTTTGTATCATTCACAGAGATTTAGAAGCTCATTAATTTCATAAAAGTCAAACTGCTTAAGATTTGTTAAAAGTCAAAATTCCAAACGAGTTCGATTGCTTACATACGCATTTTCAAATCTTCATTTCAAGCTTAAATTCAGTAAAATTTTGGATTCTAGCTATTTGGTTGGTTGTCTCTGCTGGTCATTTTAGTTAATTTTAGAATTTTTCTAGCTAGTTAGATTAGTGCTTAAAGTAGGTGATTAGGGTGTTTGGCATATTGGATTTGAAGTTGCTTTTGTGCTTAAATGCTTATAGCTTGTGCTTATAAGGTTGAAAACAGTTGCAATAGCTTATTTCCAGTTAGTGTAGGTTAGTTTTAGGAGTAGGTAGCTTATAGTGGCTTATTGTTGCTTCTTGCTTATTTTAAAGTGCTTAGTCTTAATAGTTTTGTGCCCAAATCATAGTTCCTGATCTCCACAGTAGTTTCTGTTAATTTTCCCTTGTTCTCAGTATCATTTTATAGTTGACTGGAAGTTTTCATATTTTTCACTGTTCATTTGCTATTTTTCTGCATTTTAATTCATTTTCTAGCATTTTTAAATAGCTTTTAATCCAAATAAATAAGAAAAAGGTCAGAAAAATGCAATTTCAATTTTTCTAGTTTTAGAATATTCAAAAAGTCATAAAAAGTATTTTTCCATATTTTTCTTAGCTAAAATAGATTTTCTAGCATTTTAATTAGTTTTAAATAGTTTTAAATTCATAATAAATAGAGAAAAAGTCAAAAAAATGTGATTCCAGTTTCTAAAATTCTATTTAGTTAATCTTGATTTTTTTTAAAATAGTTTTGTAATTTTCTAGCTTATTTTCCTAATTTCTAGTATTTCAAGTCTATTTTAAATGTCTTAAATTAGTTTTTAATTCAAAATAAATCAAGAAAAATCCAAAAAATTAGTTTTAAATTTCAAATAAATTTCTAATATCATTCTTAGCTGTAGAAAAATAGAAGTTCATTTTTACGGGTTTAAATTAGCATAGTTGCATTTAATTAGCGTTTCTTTAATTACGTTTTATGCGTTTTTAGTTTAAATTTTCGTAATTAGTTGTTTTCCCTTATTTAAATCATAGATTTAGTTGTTTAAATTGCTTTCCTTTATATTTCCTTGCCTTGGAGATTAGAAAACCCAAAATTCCTTATTTCTCATTCGAATCCCGAATCGCGACGTGAGTTGTCAAACTCCATTCATCCTCGTTGGGAAAACGACCGGAAATACATACCTTTGTATTTCTTGGAAAATATCTATGTACTAAAGCGATCACATCAGTCATAAAGGTGTTTAAGCGCCATTTAGCGATGCTTTTAACACTAGCGAGCTTTACATACCTCTGGCGGTACTTTCATAGCACTTGATGGAAACAAGTGCCTATCGGTGGAAACACTTATATCGTTGGAAACCACAAACGAGACTTTCTAGCAAGACTTTCCACAAGCGGCATTTCTACTAGCACTACCAATACAAACCACTATAAGAGTCGGGTGTTCATGGACCTTATGGGTGTACATCCGTACCTCCTAACCCATTACAAGGTGTGAACTAATCCCACAAGTGCACTAAATTTTCCAACACTTTCACTTGAAAACCATAAACATATGACCAAAGTACTGGAAATTCATACCAGGTACAGTGTGTTGAAAAATCTTAACCCCTTTGAAAAATAGTGATTTTTTTTTTATTAATTGAAGTCATTACATGTAAAGTTATTTGACTGAACGTGTAATCGATAAGATAATAATCATAATATAACTTATCACCAAAAAAATTCGATTAACTATTGCTATTGTATGTTTTAGTCACTGTGGGTTCGACCCACTTTGTGTATGTGAGGTTCCATCAACCCTCGATAGGTTCAAGGAGTCCTAGCTCATTCAATGTAGATGGGTAATTTGCTGTTGTAATTTATTTGAAGACCATTACACTTCATATTTCATAGTAGAATATGAAGTTAATGTTAACTGTAGAATATGAAGTTAATGTTAACTGTAGTTTTCCTATATTTGGAACGTTTCGTTTAACATTTAAACTGATTAGTTGCATGTATAATATGAATTTCAATGAGTTGATGGAAATTCTTTGTATACTTTTCAGGATATTGAGAAACAAGCTAGAAAAAAAGTTGATGAAGCCATTGCTAACAAAGGTAAACAAGCCTTTATGCCTCTAAAGGAGTTATATGCATGCCAAGCGAGAGAGGCTACTGGTAACAAATGAACCCACGTTTTGTTAATTAAAAGACAACCCATATTCTTTATGTATTACTATGCAATAACAGAAAATAGGTAGTTAAATAAGCAATCCCAAGCACAATTAAAATTAACTCGGTTTATATTTTGGAAATAAATGATAATATAATCAGTTGTAACAATTCGGCATCAGTGACTAAGATGGTATTTAGGTTTGCTGAGTAATAATGGCCTAAAGGGTGGACCGGGACTGGGGGGAGTAGGACAATGGTTAATATGGGTAATTTTATGGGCCGAGTTTGACCAGTAGCCAAACGTTTTGGTGACATTTGACCCGTTAGAGATAAAACATCACCACATTGATTCATTCATATTGCAGATGTGTAAAAATTGTCGTGTGTAGTTTTAACTTCATATTGATTAACTTTGCCACCAATAGTACTTTTTGTTCATGTTTTTGAAATCTATCAGTCTTAACATGTATGTTGAATCGATATTGTCGCGGGAATTGATGATGATGATGGGATATGACTTCTCATTTGTGTTTGAATTTGTTGAAGAGAAACTCGAAATAAACGTTTCATTAACCTTTATAGATTATGGTGTGTCTTTAGATAAGATGATAATCTGATGGTTAATCTATATGTTAGTGCAATTTGCGTTAATAATTCTCATGTAATAACAGAGGATACTATAACGTAGAGATTGTCTAAGCATTTTAGGTTGTGGTTTAACAACAGACCCATTAGGTGATTCAGTAATTGCACGCTTCTTTTGTTTTGTCACTTGTGCTAGGTTTTGAGTAGGAATATTGGATGAAGAGGTATTTAGATATAAACGTTTGGTTAACCTGATTATAGATTAGAACTTAATAAGATAATGATATGACTATTAAGCTGTATTTTACTGCAGTTTGTGATGATATTTGTCAAAATTAGTTCTTCGCTAGAGTTGAGATGTTCGAAGCCAGAGGTATCCTAGCTTAAGAAGATAATTTTCGAGCTTATCGTTTAGAAAATAAACTACACTTTGCATTTTCTTGTGAATGATTGTTATCATTTGACATTATACATAATTGTGATGATTATTTTGTTAACATGGCGATTTTTTGTAGTAAACATGATTATTTATTGTCGCCTAAGATGCCTTCGAATATGATAATGATATCGGATCCGAATACTATACTATATAACTTACGGGTTTTAGTTTTCAGTTTATATCTTGCATTAGGATTTGAGTAGTTTAACTAACAAAGGGACTAAACACTAACATTACTTATAAACCTTGCTATATAATATATCTTATCTAAACTGAGTAAATAGTTTGATGTTACCTATAATCTGAGTAACTTTTGCATTAGGATCTGAGTAGTTTAACTAACAGAGGGATAAACTGAGTAAATAGTCTTTTATGATATATCTTCTAAGTTCTAACTAAATTGAACGCCTTTTTTAAACAGACATTTCATCTCAATGGATTATCTCCAGAATGATATGCTTGAAGAGATCCTTGTAAGAATTTAGGATGTTCCAGAACTCGCGACTCTTCGACAGGTGAATAGAAGGCTTAAGGATTTTATTTCAACCCTGGAGTTTGCTACAGCTTATAATATTAGACATCAAGGTCCATCCTGGGTAAAGGTTCAGCTCTCCGCCCCAAATTCTCTTTCCATTGGTTTTCTTCTATGCAGGAGGCTATCAGTCAATGAAAGAACGTACAGTACGTTAAAAAAATATAGTATGGATAGTTATTTCCCCTATAATATGTAAAACTCTAATAGTTACTTTCCCATTGCTCAATCATTATTAATTTGTGGATGCTCACAATAAGTTTAAAATATTAAAGGTGTATCGTAAAAATTCATGATTTGGTGTGTTTCTACATGTGATATTTGGTGGCAAGAAATGGCAGTTACGTTAAAAAACTACATGTTCTTTTTTTGTGCGTTTCTTCATGTGATTGGTGCATTTTTTGCAAGTTGGGTTGTTTCTACAAAGGCCGGTATTTTCGCACAAACAAATTTATGTCGTTGTTTCAAGAGTCAAGACGAAAAGAGCTTTGTCGGTTCTTTGTTGTGACAAAGATGTCGAATACACAAAATACACAAAAAACATTGTGTATAAAGATGTTTTATTTCTTATATGAATAAGGACCATGTAATTTATTTTTTCACATACTTTTCATTATTCGTTTTACATATGATACGTGAACAATTTCCTTTTGTTTCCAATTTTTATGTTTAAGATATTTGTCATTATTCATTATTTATTTATTTCAAGTTTGATTTTGTCAAGCAATATTATAAAACATCACAATGTATTCAAAGATTTTAGCTTCTTGACAAGGTATATTTGAGAGGAAATTTGGTTAGAATAAATATATCCAAATGATCTGTCACCAGTTGTTAGCGTGGGGCGTCACATATTTGTTTAGTCATTTCGGGTATGAAAATTTGCTATCTATATTCTGCTAAGGTAAGTTATAATACTAATTACAGAAATGTCATGTCTAAGTTGTTAATCATTAATTACTTTTGATTTGAAAATTTTGCATAGGTCAAATTAAATCATAGATTAAATAGGGCGATGAGCTCTCTGGTGAGGAAAATGGATACCCTACAAGTAAGTCCGCAAACTTTCAGCTATGTATTTGCAGTTGCTATTTTGGAAGACGGATACAACCATTAATAATACTAAATTCGTCTATCACCAATGAATACAACAAAGTCACTTTAAAACCTAAAAATAACTTTTTAGTATATATTTGTTCAACTAAATCCTAAAAATAAAAACCACAAATCAAAGTACTTACCTGCTTTTAGCCGTTTTGTGGATTATGGTAACATCAATTATAGATATTAACCGTTTCATTTAACTTTTAATTACTTTTTAGTAAATATTTTTTCTTCTAAATCCTAAAATTAAAAACCACAAGTCTTACCCGTCTATCAGACGGGTTTGTCACTATTGTATATATATATATATATAGATTTGAGATCAAGTGAAATCATTCTTAAAGTTTTAAAAATGAGATCATCTCAAGAACCGAGGATGACATGTGGCAACATCTTTAATTAGTATAAAATAAAAAAGAAAATTAATAACATTTAAATTGTATAGGCTAGAGGGTATTACAGGTATTTTGCACATCTTATTTTTTCCGTAACCCTAACTATCCTCCCATCTCTATCACAGTAACAATAAGCCTCCATTTATTTTCTCTCAATCATCTCCTCTCTCCCAAACATTTTCCGGCGACTCTAATACCACTGCCCATCTCCACCGCCATCAAAAATAACAACCAACCTCCGGTGTATCTAGACGGCGGGTATCTGATCTAGTTTTGTAAACACCGAATTTAGTAAATAATGTTTCTGATCCGGGTTTTTTGTTGTTAAAAAAATATGTAATGATTTTGTGAACACCGCCTCAGATCCAGTCTTGTGTGTATTAAGAATTAGTAAAAAAACAAATGTTCACATGTTGAAGACGACGGGTTTCTGATCTGGTTTTGTTAACACCACCGCCGGAATCATGGTCGGTTTTTAGTACCGGCGACCATGTGTTTTCTGTCCGGTTTTGTATCAAGACGATGGGTTTTTGACTACAGGTACACAAGTCACATCGTCGTAATCTGACGCATGGATTCCGGTGTACCGGAATCTGCTGGTGTTTGGTTCCTATAGGTTTTTGATACATAGATGTGTAAATGTATCATATTTGTATTCAAGATGTGGAAATGCGAAGATTTGATACACAGGTTTGTATATGTACAGATCCCGATGTACCGGAATTTGCTGATGTTCGATTTTGATAGGTTTTTTTTATACACAGACGTGTTTATGTACCAAGATTGTATACCAGATTTGTTTATGAACCATATAGTAGTTTATGAGATGGGATTTGTTTGGTTTAAAGATTTGTTGTTGGCGGTGTTGTTAGGTTTCGATAGGTAAATTGCATGTTTTGTTTGGTTTAAATATTGTATACCAGATATGTTACGTTGATAGGTTTTTGATACACATATATGTGTATGTATCTCATATGTTTATGTATCGGATTCTGGGTAAAAAGCACGGATTCCGGTGTACCGGAATCTGCTGCTGTTAGCTTTTTAGATAGATTCTTGGTACACATATTCTGGGTATGTATCTCATTGTAGTAGTTTAGCAGTTTCAGTTTCTGGTACACTGTATATGTATATCATATCTGTATATGTATCTCAGTATCTCATATGTATTGGATTTTGGGTAAAAATGCATGGATTTCGGTGTACTAGTATCTGCTGCTGATAGCTTTGTTTGGTGATACATCTCAGTATAAAAAATGTGGACCATGGTAAAACACACAGATTCCGGCACACCGGAATCTGCTGGTGTACGGTTTGGATTGGTGGTGTAACAGTCTAATGTATAAAAATGTTGAGCAGATTTTTGTAAAAGAAACAAAGAAAGACAATTTGAAAAAATATTGACAGGATTTGAATTCTCCAAAATACCCTTGAAATCCTATTTAATTACAATAATGTTACTCATTTAATGTTAATCTCATCCAACACAAATACAATGATCCAACGGTTCATATTGGGTCTTACTTTTACAACTTTAAGCTTGATCTCACATTAACCCTCCCCTATATATATATATATATATATATATATATATATATATATATATATATATATGGTTAATCCATCGTCTTATACCACTAACCGCACCATTAATCTCGTCATCTCATTATCACGATTTCTAGATATAATACGTCCATAGTGTCCGTTTCGATATTCTATATTAATGACGTCTACGACTTATAAACTATTGCCGTGACTTAATACAATTGGACCCGTAATCCATTTACTTTATATTATATGTCCATTTTATAACCCAAGACAAACAATAACAACAAAATAACACCCATGCCAAATAATGAGTTAAACCATAGTGTCCCGAAATAAAAATCAATCACCCAATATCCAAACCGGGTCATTCCGGTTTTCACCCGTCGCGCTACCAACTTAATTCAACTATGCCTAAAATTTCCTAAACCTCACGACAATAAATCAAATCCAATTGTTAACCCGTTTTACCACACGAACGTTTAACATCAACGTTTTAGTCGGATTTATATCATAAAAACGTTTTTCTTTATGTTCTTAAAACTTGTTTACCACTTCAGTTTTTATCAAACCCTCGCTACATACCAAAAAGATTTCGTTTAATTCTTTTATGTTCCACGAAGATACAACACATAAGATCGTTAAAACGAGATAAATAAATAAAAAGAAAGTATGAAACTGGTCGTGGGGTTACCGTGATAAAAGATATGGAAATGAGGGTCGTGATGAAGTCTTTTACGAGTACAACTCGTATTCATCCATGCTTGACCCTTGCACGACTCGTTAACATTTAAACCCTAATATTCGGATATATTTTTCAAGATCTAGGGCGCGTGTAGGAGTTTTATGGTGAGTGTGATATGAAAATAGAACCACGTGATCCCGATCTACAAGATAGGATGGGTGGTGTAATTATTGGAGGTCGCCGGAAGTTGGCCGGAAAATGTGACGGCGCTGGAACCCTAGATGGGGTGGCAGGATTTTAGAGAGAGAAGGGGAGAGAGAGATATGTGTGTGTTTTGTAGTGAGAGAAAGAAAGTGAGTGAAATGGGAGGAAGTGGGAGTGTGGGGGTATTTATACCCTGGAGGGACCATTGTTGCAATTTGAGTAATCACAACGATGAAGATGAAACATAACACAAGGACCCTAGATGTAACTTCGTAAAACTTTCGTTATATTAGGTTCGGGGCTCGTTTTGACTAGTAAACCAAGGATTCGTGACACGGGAGTTACGCCATTGCTTTTAAAATAATTTTTCCAATAAAAACGATATATAACACGACTCGTATCTCAAATTAAATCAAACGATCGCTCTAATCGACATTTCTTCAATTACAATGCATCGAGGAATTTACGAGTTGTCACAAATGATGTTGGAGGTAGGGCTTGATCCCCATATAAAGGTCCATAAATGCCTTTGTGAATGGGATGGAAAAGGCGAGGTTGAGGCCCTATCGGGGCGTTTGGGTCAAAGGATGGACGTGGAGACTCATGAGCTATTCGCTAAATTGTACCAAAGGATGGTAGTGGAGGTGGATTATTGGGCGTAGGAGGCAAGTCCTCCAAAAATTGGTTTGGAGATGTAGGTGGTATGGAGAATAGCTCTAGTGTTATGAGAGTTTTAGATTTAGGAGGTGATGGTGACTTGGATATTTGGATGGGAGCCGGTGGAGGAGAGCTAGCAATCGGAGTTTTTGTTGGTGGTGGAGTGGTGACTATGATAGGTGATTTTGGAGGTGGTGTAGGAGTTGTCAAAGTGAGAAAGTTCTCATCTCTTATGGGAGATGAGATGGTTAGGGGAGAGGAATCGTAAGATGAGCTAATGTTGACAAATCAACATGTTTACGGCCAGTATAGGGAGCAGTTGTTTCATGGATAATACCAATAGACTAAAAATACAGAGTATTCATGGACTCACCTCCCCTATCAGTCCTTAATCTTTTGATCAGGGACCCAAGTTTCAATTCAACTTCAGTTTTCAACACTTTGAATTTATCTAATGATTCATCCTTATTATGTAACAGATAGGCATAACAGAACCTAGAAGCATCATCAATAAATGTCACAAAGTACTTTTTATTCCCCAAAGAGGGAGTGGCACGCAAATCACATAGGTCGCTGTGTATCAACTCCAAGAGCTTAGTCTCACGATTAACACCCTGAAAAAGTTTCTTAGTTATTTTGGTCAACATGCAAGTTTTACACTTTTCAGTGTACATGTCAAATGCTGGGATTAACCCATCCTTAGACATATCTTGCATCCTTTTATAGTGTACATGGCCAAATCTAGCATGCCAAAGGGTAGAGTCAGTCAAGTCAGAGGTGGTCATACTGAATTATAACAATCATTAACAATGTTCAACCTAAAAATTTGATTACACAAATATCTAAAATCAATAAATACACCACTTTTAGACGAAAAAATTGTCAGATTCAATAACTTGTTTAAAATCATGATTATTCAAAAAACTACTTGAAACCAAGTTTTTCCTTATATCAGGAACATGAATAACATTAAACACAATTACAATCTATCCAGAACTAAACCTAAGATCTACACAACCATGTCCATGCACCAGGGTTGTTGAGTCATTTCCTATGTGAAGAATATAACCATCATTCAGTGACTCATAAGTCTTGAACCAGCTTCTATCTTTGCACACATGAACAATTGCTCCAGAGTCAACCCACCACGCAACATCATACTTCTGCACATAGTTAGATTCAGATACATATGTAACATAATAAACCTGAAGAGATTTATTAAACATATTTTGACCTTTTAGAGGAACTGAACCATTTTCTGATCCACTAGTGCCTGATCCATTGGTTTTACCACCAACCTTAACACCTTTGCAATCCCTTTTAATGTGACCAGATTTGCCACATTTTCAACAAGTAGGTGTTACCTTCTTGTTAGGGTCAGCCCTTGTGTTATCCTGATGTTTACGTTTGCCCTTGTTGTCATTGTACCTGGTGGAGTTGTTATGCTCCACCATATTGACAACAGATGCACCAGCAACATTGTTTCTCTTTGGCTTGTCATTATCCTACACTCTGAGTGATTCCTCAATGCGTAGATGACTGCCCAACTCAACAAGAGATAACTCATCCTTCTTATGTTTCAAATTATGCTTGAAATATTTCCAAGAATGAGGGAGTTTATCAATGATACAAGAGACTAAAATATCCTTATCCATTTTCATTTTGTGTTTTGTAAACCTTCCAAGTAAACCAAGAAGTTCATTGTATTGTTCCATAATTGGTCTTGAATCAGTCATTTTGTAATTTGTGAAATTACTTACAAGGAATTTCTTACTTGAAGCATCCTCGGCCATATATTTGGCATCCAAGGAATCCCATAGTTCTTTCAACATTCTGATAAATATCAAAAATCGAATCAGACATACCATTGAGGATTAAACCTTTGCAAATGTAATCATCATTCTCCCATTTGCTCCTCTTCTTGTTTGTTCCACAGTAGCATCATCCCCATCATCTGGAATTGGTGTGCTTAGAACATACACCACACTCATACT
Source organism: Chrysanthemum lavandulifolium (assembly GCA_022545495.1). Classification (NCBI taxonomy): domain Eukaryota; kingdom Viridiplantae; phylum Streptophyta; class Magnoliopsida; order Asterales; family Asteraceae; genus Chrysanthemum; species Chrysanthemum lavandulifolium. The sequence continues at coordinate 32,756,969 of CM040242.1, forward strand.
TGACAACAGGAAATGTGTCTTCTTTTGCCATCTTCTAAAATCTACCCCTTCATAATTATCCAGTTTGGATAAGTTAGCAGCCATATGCTTCATAGCAGCAGCCATTGATTATCACAAAATAGTTTACTTTGATTGTTGGTGGTTATGAGCCAAGAAAAGGGTGAAGATAATCAATAGCCTAACTAATTACCAATGAATGGTTACTGTATATCACTTGGAATCGTGTTATCACTTTCCAAAGTAAACTATTCGACCCTAATGTGTGGGTATCACGAATATCTACTTAGGATAAGACCAAATTTATGTTAAATTTATGTTAATGATTTAGGCACAAATCAATAACCCTTTTGCATCCAAGTGTTAATGTTTTCTGTATCTGCTTCATGCATAATCTGATTTCCTATTTATAGAAAAATACTCATAGCTAGTCAAATGAAATTATGATGATTAATCGGCCCATTAATCGACTCATAATTATCCCCATTAAAGCTAATACTGGTTACACGACCAATTAAACGTGGTCATTAAGCAGTTATAACAGCCAACAGTAGAAATGTTAATACTAGCAGTATTAACTATGCCTAACAGTATTAACAGTAGTACTAGCAGTATTAAATCTGCCAACAGCAGTAACGTTAGTACTAGCAGCATTAACTTTGCCAGCAGAAGTAAAATTCTAAACCTTACCACTATAGAGTCAGGGTGTTCAGGTACCTTATGGGTGTACACTCCGTACCTCCTGACCCATTACTAGGTGTGAACTAATCCCACAAGTGCACTAAATTTTCCAACAATTTTTCTCAACTCAAACACTCTTTAGCTTGTTAAACATCAACAACTTTGCCATGCAACTTGCACCAATTCCATGGTGCCTTTAAATCCATCATCTTTGGGAAATTTGTGTTCTCCACAGAACGAACATAAGGGTTAGAAATGGAGTTACTTTCATTTCCGTTACTCCGTTGATCGTTCTCCCCGATTCTCCAAATCCATCCATCCAAGTCTGCCTTTTGTTTAAATTTGATAACCATCGTTATGATCACGACAGTATGATTAAATGGTTTTATGTTAAACGATCTCTGACGTCTTAACTTGCCGGTACACGAGATGAAGTTGTGTAAGGTATCCTATATTCCATACCCGTTGAAGACGACTCTCCCCATCGCGCCCATCAAATGGAAAAATAAGGTTCATCCTAAAATTGGTCAATTTGCGCGATTCGTGATAATGTAAAACGGAGGAACACAAGTGGTACATGTGACCAATTGGTGTTCGATCAAGCGTTAACCGAATATCAAGCGACGTACAATCAGGGTGGAAGCTTTTGAGGCAGCATGAATTGGCAAGAGATGGATGCCAAATCTTTACAAAACCAAATAAAAGACTCTTAAAAGATCAAAGACATCGGAAACCACCTCACACGCCACATTGGACTCAACACAAGTTGGTTTTAATCGCAACGACAATGCGAATGATTCTGAGGAGGAAGAGGTTCCAGAAGTTCGATCAACGGGTCAGAGCCAAGCTAAGAAGAAACTTTCAATCCTCCTTCGTTCCTTCAGAATCTTTAGTTTCTCCTCTTGTTGATCGCTTAGTCGATAAATGGAAAAACACCGCATCGGGTTTCTTTTCCAAAAAGAATAAAGCCGAGGAATTGGATATAGAGATCAAGCAGTGGCAAATGGAATTGGAAGAACAGGCATGTAAGCAGCAAATGGAATTCGAACAACAGAAGATTGCACACAAATAAGAAGAACTTGAGTTGCAAAGTCAAATGTTTCAATTTCTACAAGAAAATAAAATGGACAAAGACCTCATGTTCCATCATTCTTCCGATGACCATTTGACCGGACTATAACTAGAGAACAAGTTGGATATGAAGCGAAAAATAAAGGAGAAATATAATTTTAATTATTAGTTTAAGTTTTTAATTTTTATTTTAACGTATTTATTTTATTTGAACTATTAATGTATCGTTATTATTATTAATGAAATTTAAATTTTGGTGTTTAAAAAAAAAGAAAAAGAAAGGGTGATCGCGGTCACTATTACAGCCAGTTGGTCATAAATATGGTTGTTAAAATAGAAAACTGAGTTGGCGTTGTGGTCACTATTACGGGTAACCTAACACGGCATTATAGGGTGTTGAACCAAATAAAAGTACCTACCTCCAATAACCCAGATTAGGGATTAGAACATGGTGATAATGAGAAAGACAATAAGTAATCGTGTGACAGTGGGTTCAAATTCCATGAATTATTTGCCAAAAATTAAAAAATAAAATAAAAATAAAAACAAATAAATAAAACCGTTAACCAATTATTTTGCAATAGATAAACTTTACTTTTTTATAAAATATAAACTTAGAAAACAAGTTACTAAAACATTTTCTTAAATAAAAAACCAAACCGAAAAACGTACACACCCTTAAACAAACGACTTTTAGCAGTTGATTGAAGACCCTTTTAACGATCTATTCAATAACCACAAAGCCAAATTGATAGTTGTTAACAATGAGTTTTTTAATGGATGTAATTGTACCGAGTCTTAAAGGTCAAATGTTTAGTTGTTCCACTGCAGGTGGTTTATTTAGTGACACTTTGCCTGCTTGATCTGCTGCTGCTGTGGCTGCTGGTATGCCTTTTGCATACATGCCTTTCTTTGGGTATGTGTTCTTTTTATATAATGTTTTGATTTTTATCATTGGTTTGGTTTAAAGATTGGATTTTTATCATTGTATCCAATATACTTATGGGTCTTTCCAGTTTAATGCAAACAAGGCCGTCTTGTGGATTTCAAAGTGCCCGTGATATTACCATAAAAAGGTTCTTAAACACACACACATAATACATATGTATCAGTAGTGCTGCTTGAACTATTTAAATTTGAGCTACAGATTTTTTTATATATAATATAAGTGCATAAAATTTTGTGGCCTTCATCAAGCAGTGGCCATGAGCAATGCCACCGCCTGCACTCCCCTAAAGAAGGCCCCGGATGCATGTAAATTTTATTGCATCAATTGGTAAGAAAATGAAAGTACTATACGTTTCACATGGGTGCAATTATTTTGCATATGAATGCATAGAAATTGCAAGTATTCTACGTACACCGGGAAAAACGTCAACTATATGCTATAACTAAAGGTTAAAACATGTTGCATTTGGATGCAGTTAAACCTAATTTTGAGTCATGGATAGTCGATCTCATAATTTATTAAGGTGCTAATATATGTGTTATATAATGTCAATGAAACAGGCACTACTACACAAAGTGTCATTTGCTACGGTATTTTGACACGGTTACACAAAAAACCGTAGTGAACGAAAAAAATAAAGTTTTTTGCTACGGTTTTAATAAAAAAATTAAAGTTTTTTGCTACGATTTTAATAAAAACCGTGGTAACTAAAACTCATTTGTTACGGTTTGGTACGGTTTACTAACAGATTTTGGTATGGTAACTAAAAACCGTAGCAGAAAAGAAATATTATTTTTTTAAATTTAACAGATTTTGGTACGGTTTACTAACAAATCGTAGCAGAAAAGAATGGTAGTCCGCTTTAGGCGCCGAGTGAGAAAGGTCTCTTCTTTCGTTTCGGCGAGAAAGGTCTCTTCTTTCATTTCGGTTTATTCACTGGCTTATGGAAGAAATTTGGTACGGTTAGAAAAAAAACCGTAGCAAATAACAATTTTTTGCTACGGTTTGAAACCGTACCAGAAAATGGTTTTATTTTTTGGTACGCTCATATCTACCACGGTTTTAAAACCGTAGTAAATGGCCTTAAAAACCGTAGCTAATCAAATTTTTGTGTAGTAGTGAGGATTGATGGAAGAAAACTTGCTTCTTGTGATGCGGGTCCCTCGTCCCTATTTTCGCTGAAGATTACCTCACTGGCTTAAGAACCGCATCTGAGACCATATTCCGTTGAACTATAGAACCAAAGAATATTCCGTTGAGCTTAAACCATTGTTTTCACTTTTCAGCTTTCCAGATGAAACCACTTGCATTGAATGCAATAAGGTCTCTCTAACTATATGCCTCTTCTACCTCTTCTGCTACCTAATGTTGAAGATGATGACAATGATTTCGAACCCGACTCTTCTGATGAGCGTCATGTGGATTTGGTAGTACCCTTCAAGAAATCATTAAAGGACATCCTACGTCAAGTAAGTGTAAAATTGTTTGTTTGTTTGTTTTAACTAAAAGTTTCTATAAGGTTGAGAGCATTTTGTGTTATGAGTAGTTTTTTTTTTTTTTTTTTTTTTTCCTTTGCTTAATCTAAACTTGCCAGCCAAAAGGAATTACTTTCTGGTCTGGCCCTTCTATAATTTTCAACATCTATATATGGTTTGTAATAAAATTATATGCTGATGCATATTCATCAGACTAGTGGTGTTACTACTACACGTGTTCTAGAATGATTTGTTGCTCACCATTACTCACCCCGAACTGCGTGGAAACTTTGTTAAAGGTATATATACACCCTTTCTTTACTGTAACATGTTAAGTTTATGTAGAGCATAATACTATTTAATGGCCAATTATGTTTCTGTTCATGCTAGATGTCCGAAAGTCTGCTAGATGTCCCAAAACAGTAAGTTGTATTGTCGGACTTAACTAAACTGCCTAGAATTTCATCTTAAGAGAAGCATATTCCATATGTTGGAAATCAATATTAACTATTGATTTGATGTGTGTAAAACTTGTGGAATTAGGACCTCTATTTATACACAATAGACTCCCTCTAAGTTTACTCATCCCACCGATGTGGGATTAAAAATAACCTACTTTTCCTCTTTAGGCATGGTACCGAATGCCTAACTTTGAGACCCGATATCTCATTCACATCAACTCTATTTTGGACACATAAAGGCTTATTGCGAAGCTCTCTTCGAGGAGAACGCGAACCTACAAACTATTACTCATATATGTGACATACATATAGATAATTGTGTCCAAAGTTGGTCAAAAGTCACTTTTGCCAACCAATTTTCCAACAAAACACACATACAAATGCACCCTTTAAGATTTGTTATTCTTGACATCTTTGCGTTGTTTTGTAGGATGTCAGCTTGGTGAGATGGTTGTGCCTATCATGTCATTTTGTTTGGCTAATATCCATCTTTTGGAACTTTAGAGCGTTTAGTTTGGATTGTTTTTCTACAGTTGAAGATTTTGATTTTATTAGATACAGTTGTACTTGTGAAACAACAGGGAGATGCATCAGTCGTAAAATTTGTGAGCGTCATAATAATAACCAGTTGTTATAGAGCTTAATTTTATTAGATACAGTTGTACTTGTATGGATTTTTTATTTTTTATTTTTTATTTTTTTACCTCTTTGTATAGGGTTCTATATTTAGTTATCAACCAATATCTTGCGTGGTGTTTTTGATATTCGCAAATCAAACTGATGGATAGTACACTAATTCTTACGAAACAACCATAGATTTTAAGCAACTAACTCGTACAGCTCAGTCAAGGAATGACTTATGGTACTTTAATAACTTTGGAACATTGTTTATAAAGGAGGAACTAAGATGGTTACAGTGAATCTTAACGTTCAAACGAACTTTGTGTGACCGTGCCCAGAGTCCTTGTAATCGTTATACCATAAAAGAATTTTATGAGGCCGCGTGCAGAAACTCATAGATTTGGTCACCGTAAGCTTAACCCAGTCATTTGAATGACGAGAGACTGCAAAACAAACCTTGAATACTCGGTTGTGCCATTTTTTTCTAAAAGGACCGATAAATTATGAGTTGACTACCTTGCAATTGACAGCTTTGGTTAGTGAAATTGTTTTACATTCTAGGCTAATGTATATTGGTGTAGACTTTTTTAGCGAAAAAACTAAATAGTCCAAAAAATTACATTGACTGAGGTTGGAATGAACCTCACAAACTTTCAGGTTTTCCTGTGTATCTAATACGATAACCAAAGAGAATAGCAAGGGTGAAGCTTACACGTAATTAAAAAGACATCAACACAATAGGATAACTAATAATGTAGCAAAAGCACAAACTCAAGTATCATCATTCTTGGTCATACAGTTCATTCAAAATGACAAGTAATTAATAAAAGATGACCCATCCTATCAAAGTAAGACAAATTTCTATCGTCTTGCAACATCATCTCATCCGATGATACAAACAAAAAAGATACCAATAGGACACGCTAGTATCTATCAAGTGATATACCTTCAAGTAACTATGCCTTTGGTTTCTTCTCTTTCTTTTCTTTAACGGGGAAAGGCAAGAAAGTCTTGCCGCCCATATAGAGTTGCAAGACTTCTGGAATGTTAACACCTTCCGCTGTTTGATAGTTCTCAAGGATGCAGCATAGAGTCCTCTCAGTTGCTGTGAGTGTAGAGTTTAAGAGATGGCAGTATTGCTTGATCTGATCATTTCCCTGTTACATGCAAAATTAAAAGTCAGAATCAACAAGCAGATATTGTTGGAAACTTGTTAGGTCGAGTTTGCAATTTTGACCCACTTACTTAGGGATGGGTCGGTTCTGAGATTTTGTTCTTGCTTACAAGGGCAAAAACAATAGCTTAAAAAAATAAGTGAAAGAGTTCCAACGGGTTAAAGAGGTTAAAAACGTCCTAAAATCCTTTTAATTTGTTACTGAAATGAAAGAATTACAATCTATATAATCCAAGGTTTCGCAATCACACTTGACACTCATTCTTTTCGAATACTGTGAAAAACATCAATGTTGGATCGTAAACTTGATTTAGTCATTCGAGCCCATATAGTGGAAGCTTCTAGAAAGTCGTAGAATGGTATGGAAGCTTCTCCGTGTCGAGAGCGACAAAGAATAATCCTAGAAAATATCCATAGATATGTCTAGAATATTGTAGCTAAATGTTATAGAAATATCTAGAATTAGGATAAGGATGATGATGTATTAGAAATGATCAAGATGATGTAGGAAGTATCTAGATAGTAGTAGAATATCCATGGAAATATCTCATCTCTAGAACATTCCATGGAGTAGTATAAATAGGTGTTGTGGTGATGCATTTGTAATGAAGCAAATCAAGCAAAGCTTAAGCAATCAATAATATTCCTCTCTTCCTAAATTTCACTTACAACCTCTTCATCAAATATAAGCCTAAAAGGCCTTGAGTTTCTAACAAATTGGTATCGAGCTAGAAGATCACGATGTCAAGCATGATGAACTTGTTCCAATATCCTCGTCTTACCAAAGACAACTATGGTAGTTGGTGCATTCGAATGAAGGCGTTACTCGGTTCACATGATGTATGGGAGATTGTAGAAAGGTGTTGAGAAAGTAGATGACGAAAGTTCCATGAATGCCGCCAAAGGGTGGAGTTGCAAAAGCGAGAAAGAAGGATCAAAGTGCTCTTACACTCATCTATCAATGTCTTGATGATGCGATGTTTGAGAAAGTTGCAAGCGCAACTACTTCCAAGGAAGCGTGGGAGATCCTTCAAAATGCTTTCAAAGGAATCGACAAGGTGAAAAGGTGCGTCTTCAAACTCTTAGAGGAGAGTTCGAAAAACTCCAAATGGAGGAATCGAAACCATTTGGATTATTTCACTCGTGTCTTGACCATTTCAAATGAAATGAAGAGAAATGGTGAAAGCTTGAGTGACACAAGGGTGATAGAAAAGATTCTTCGCTCTTTGCCCCAAGCTTTGATTACATTGTCGTGGCCATAGAGGTCAAAAGACATAGACTCAATGACCATTGATCAACTCATGGGATCTTTACAAGCCCATGAAGAAGTTGAAGAAAAGAAGGGAAAGAACCCTTGGAGCAAGCTTTATACTCAAGGTCTCTTTCAAAGAAAGAAAAGAACTTTCTACATGGAAAGGAGCAAGGGCGAGGGCGGTACTTTTCGAGGTCGTGGTGGTTTCAAGGCCGAGGGGCGAGGAAGAGGAAGAGAAGATGTCAACAAAGAAGATGAAAACCAATGGTCTTCATATCGAAGAGGTCGTGGGAGAAGCTTTCAATCTCAAAGAGGAGTTAAGCCCCAAATACAATGTTACAACTGTCGTAAATATGGTCATTATGCCAATGAGTGTACTAGCTCAAGACAAGTGGAAGAAAAAGCTAATCTTGTGGAGGTAGAAGACGGAGATGAGCTTACCTTGCTAATGGCAAGACATGACGAACAAGAAGAGAGGATAGAGCCATGGCATATAGATTCATTGCAAGTAACCATATGACGGGTGAAGAAGACTTGTTCGTGGAGATGGAAGAAAGTAAAGGTAACGTCACCTTTGGAGACGAATCAAAGGCACCGGTGAAAGGAAAAGGTAAGATACTTATCCGAGCTAAAGATGGCGATCACCAATATATTTCGGACGTATACAATGTGCCCAATCTTAAAAGTAATATTTTAAGCGTGGGACAACTTTTAGAGAAAATTACGATATTCATTTCAAGGATCGTAGTGCTACAATAAGGAATCCCGAAGGAAAGCTCATAGCAAAAGTGCCTATGACCAAAAACCGAATGTTCCTTCTAAACATTCAACATGATGAAGCTAAGTGCTTAAAGAGCTGTTTGAAGGATCATTCGTGGCTTTGGCACATGAGATACGAGCACTTAAACTTTGGTGACTTAAAGTTATTATCCTCAAAGGGAATGGTGAAAGGGTTAGATCAAATTGATCATCCCAATCAACTGTGTGAAGGATGCCTTCTTGGGAAGCATGCTAGGAGTTCGTTCGAAAAGAAGCGACATCAAGAGCTAAGGAGCCTTTACAACTAATTCACACGGTTTGTGCGGTCCCATTACTCCACCCTCTTATAGTAAGAATCTTTACTTTATGCTCTTTATTGATGACTTTTCAAGAAAAACTTGGGTATATTTTCTAAAGAAAATCCCAAGCTTTTGAAACTTTAAAATATTTAAAGCTATGGTTGAAAAGGAGAAAGGTTTAAAAATTAAATCCATGAGATCCGATAGAGGTGGAGAATTTTTATCAAAAGAATTTAACAAATTTTGTGAGGATAATGGGATCCGGAGATTTCTAACGACTCCTTACTCCCACAACAAAATGGAGTGGTGGAGAGAAAGAATAGAACCATTCTCAATATGGTCCGAAGCATGTTGAAAAGTAAGAAGATGCCAAAGGAGTTTTGGGCCGAGGCGGTTGATTGTGCAGTATATCTATTGAACCGGTGTCCGTCAAAGAGTTTAGATAACAAGACTCCACAAGAAGCATGGAATGGGATGAAGCCTAACGTCTCTCACCTAAGAGTATTCGGAAGCATAGCATATGTCCACGTTCCCAGCCAAAGGCGATTAAAGCTTGATGATAGAAGTGAGAAGCATGTGTTTGTTGGCTCGACAAGCAATCGAAGGTTATAAGCTCTATAATCCAATCACAAGGAAGGTGGTAGTAAGTAGAGGCGTGGATTTCGATGAAGAAGAGACATGGGATTGGAGCATCAAGGAAAATGAAAGGTATGATTTTCTTCCTATGATGATGAAGAAGAGGCGGGTGAATCAAGTGAAGAAGTCCAACAACCTCAAAGTCCAACTCCAACCCAAGAATCACCTTCAAGTTCAAGTGATGGAGAACCGAAGACAAGAAGTTTGCGGGAGCTCTCTGAGGTGGCGACGAGATACCCCTTACTTGTTTATCGTTGATTGTGAACCTTTAGTTTTGAGGAGGCAATGAAAAGCAAGAAATGGAGACAAGCCATGGACGAGGAGATAAAGTCAATAGTGAAGAATGATACGTGGGAGTTGACGACCCTTCCGAAAGCCAAAAGGCTATTGGAGTCAAGTGGGTATACAAGACCAAGAAAACGCCAAAGGCGAAGTGGAAAAGTACAAGGCAAGACTTGTGGCAAAAGGTTACAAGCGAAGTATGGTATCGACTACGAAGAGGTATTTGCTCTGTTGCTCGCTTAGAAACTATTAGAATGATTATTGCTATTCTTTGCTCAATATAGGTGGAAAATCCACCAAATGGATGTAAAGTCGCATTTCTAAATGGACTTCTCGAAGAAGAAGTTTATGTGGAGCAACCAGAGGGATATGTTGCCAAAGGGCAAGAAGGTAAAGTGCTAAGGTTGAAGAAGGCCTTATATGGTCTAAGCGGGCACCACGTGCTTGGAATACTAGAATTGACAAGTATTTCCAAGAACATGGTTTTACTAAATGCCTAAGTGAATATGCACTTTACGTGAAATTTGCAAATCAAGTATCTTGCTTCAAATGCGCTTGTGCGTGGATGATTTGATCTTCTGAAACTCTCGAGTATGATTGATGAGCTCAAGAATTCAATGACGAAAGAGTTCGAGATGACGGACATAGGACTTATGTCTTATTATCTTGGTATTGAGGTGAAGCGAGACGGATGATGGAATTTTCATAAGTCGAGAAGGATATGCCAAGGATATATTAAAGAAGTTTGGCATGGATAAGTGCAATCCAGTTGGCACCCCATAGAACATAAGGCAAAGCCTTCTAAGCATGACGGAGGAGAAGCGGTAGACTCAACTCAATTCAAGAGTCTCGTTGGAAGTCTGCGCTATTTGACATGTACAAGACGACATACTCTTTGCGGTTGGTTTAATTAGTCGTTTCATGGAAGAGCCTACGACAAAGCATTTGGAGATTGCAAAGAGGATCCTCCGTTATATCAAAGGTACCGTAGACTACGGCATGTTTTATTCAACAAGTGAAGACTTCAAGTTTGGTTGGATATAGCGACGATGTTGAAATGGAAACAAAGGCGATGGAAGAAGTACAACAGTTCGTATTCTTCACGGGTAACAATGCTTTTACATGGTCTTCAAAGAAGCAACCTATTGTTACTTTGTCCGGTTGTGAAGCGGAGTGCGTAATGCAACATCGTGTGTATGTCACGCAATTTGGCTTAGAAGTATGCTAAAGAGCTACACATGGAACAAGAAGATGCGGTGAGATCTATGTGGATAACAAGTCGGCCATTGACTTAGCTAAAAATCCAGTATACCATGATCGAGTAAGCATATCAACACTCGTTATCACTTTATTCGAGAGTGCATTGCAAGGAAAGATGTCCAAGTGATACATACGAGGTCCGAGAACCAAGTTGCGATATCCTCACCAAGCCGATCAACGAGAAAGATTTTTCAAGACAACGAATGATGCTTGGAGTCGGTAAATCAAGTTTAAAGGGGTGTTGGATCGTAAACTTGATTTAGTCCGAGCCCATATAGTGGAAGCTTCTAGAAAGTCGTAGAATGGTATGGAAGCTTCTAGAGCGACAAAGAATAATCCTAGAAAATATCCATAGATATGTCTAGAATATTGTAGCTAAATGTTATAGAAATATCTAGAATTAGGATAAGGATGATGATGTATTAGAAATGATCAAGATGATGTAGGAAGTATCTAGATAGTAGTAGAATATCCATGGAAATATCTCATCTCTAGAACATTCCATGGAGTAGTATAAATAGGTGTTGTGGTGATGCATTTGTAATGAAGCAAATCAAGCAAAGCTTAAGCAATCAATAATATTCCTCTCTTCCTAAATTTCACTTACAACCTCTTCATCAAATATAAGCCTAAAAGGCCTTGAGTTTCTAACATGAACATCATCTATATGAACATCATGAGCTACTTATTCATCAATGTGATCTTCTTCTACTACATTTGAAGTCCCTATAAATTGAATACTGTGCTCTTCAATAATGACCTCACGCTCTTCCCTCCGAACATCTGTCTTAGGTGATTTTGATTTACTTTTCCTTTTGTATGCGACATGTTTTTTGAACATGTTCATTGAATAGAGTTTCTGAACATATTTGTTAGGTGAATTTGAATTCCTTTTTCGTTTTTTTCCTGCTACTTCATTCTCCGCTTGTAGGGTCACTGTCTCTGTTTGTTCGTTTGTTCCATCAGACACTAAGTTCATATACAAGTTTTTTTAAGTAATTGTTCAAAAAAAATCAGAAAATATTACTGATGTTGGCCTTTGTAACGGGATCTATGGTCTTAACGTTTCAATCACAATTGTACCGAGTAAAATATATGCAAAGATTAAACAAACTGTAAATGTGTTTATGTATTAATCAAATATGTCATCTTGTTTTTACAAACTAATGTATCGTGTATATATACTGTAATGAAAGGGTACATAGAACCATTGTGTCGGTTCTTGCATATGAGCAGTTATTTGTAATCAAGCTACATAATCGCTGTAATCGCTTTTTGAATTTCGTATGGTTGACTTTTGTTGACCGGGTCATTTGGGGTTGTGACGGGTTTAGATGGGTCGATAGTGATTAACCCAATATTCTCCCCCTTAATCACAATCGGCTTGCTTTAGATCTTTGACTCCAATTAGTTGTCTCATGGTGAGGAATCTGATCTTCGGTAATGCCTTTTCAGCCTTCTGAAATTCTCCACTTATGAATTCGACTTGTAGGTTTTCTCTTTCGACGCATTCTCTTATAAAGTGGTATTTTATATCAATGTGCTTACTTCTTCCGTGGAATACGGGATTCTTCATTAGTTCGATGGCGGACTTGTTGTCGACCAGTATTGTAACTTTCTCTTCTTCCGTGTGTGTAAGCTTGCTAAGCAGTCTCTTTAACCATAATGCTTGTGTTGCTGCTGCTGTTGCTGCAATGAATTCGGACTCACATGATGATAGAGCTACCGTGGCTTGCTTTTGTGTACTCCAGCTGATTGGTGATTCACCGTAGTAGAAGATAATTCCAGTAGTGCCTTTGCCTTCTTGAGTGTTGACTTCGTAGCTGCTGTCACTATAACCTTGTATCTATTTTCTTCCATTGTACTTGTAGGTGATTCCATAGTATTTTGTTCCTTTAACATAGCGTAGTACTTGCCTTATAGCTTTCATGTGTTGTTCCTTCGGTTCTTGCATAAAACGACTAAGTAATCCAACGGAGTAACTTAAGTCGGGTCTTGTATGTAGCAAATATTGTAAGCATCCAATCAAGCTTCTATATTCAGTTGAGTTGACCGTTGTTTCTTCAGTGTTCTTTGTTAGTCTTGTTCCTGGATCCATAGGTATTAAGGTTTCGTTGCAATCTAGCATTCCAACTTCTTTTAGGATCTTGCTTGCATAGGCGGATTGTTTTATTGATATGTCACCTCCAGTTTGTGTGACTTCAATGCCTAAGTAGTAGGATAGTAATCCTAGGTCACTCATCTCGAATTTCTCTTCCATTTGAGCTTTGAACTTGTCTATTTCTTTCTTTGGTGTGCCAGTGATGATTAGATCATCCACATAGACTCCTACTAGAAGTATTGAGTCTTTTGACTTCTTTGTGTAGACAGCTTGTTCTAAAGCGCATTTCTTGAAATCTAAGGACTTCAAGGTATTGTCTAACTTTATGTTCCATGCACGTGGTGCTTGTCTTAATCCGTATAGAGCTTTTATCAATCTGTAGACTTTTCCATTTCCTTTTATAAATCCTTCGGGTTGTGTAACATACACTTCTTCTTTTAAGTCTCTATCAAAATGCAGATTTGACGTCTAGGTGATGTACTTCCCATTTGTTATTAGCGATATGGCTAATAGTAATCCTGATGTTTCCATTCTTGCTACTGGTGCAAAGACTTCTTCAAAGTCTATGCCATGCTCTTGTATGTAGCCTTTTGCTACTAGTCTAGCTTTATGCTTGACTATATTTTCATTAGCATCTTTCTTGGTCTTGAATACCCACTTTAATCCAATGGCTTTTTGTCCTTTTGGTAGAGTGGTTAGTTCCCATGTATTGTTTTTATTGATGGAATCTAATTCGACCTTCATTGCTTCGATCCATTTTTGATCGTTCGATGCTTCCTTGTAATTCTTAGGTTCATCTTCAGCTAGTAATAAATGCTCGGGTAGAACTTCCTCGGTGTTTTCATATAGATCATTCAATGTCCTAAAACCTTGTAGTGGTGTATGATCAAATTTTGGATGTAAGTTCCGGGTTGCAATTGAGTTACTTTGATTGGTTGAATGTCTTGAGGTAGTTGGTGTAATTTGAGTATTTATTCTTGATGAAATTGTAGATGGTGTGCGAAATGTTTGTGAGGGTGAGTCAGTTGCTGATGTTTCATATTCATGATCATCGTTTGCAGGGATATCATCGTCTTCTTCATCTGGATGGTTTTCGTTTTCTTGATGTTCATCTGTGGCTTCAAGGTTTTCGACTTTGAAGTCAAACCATTCGGGTTCATCGTTGGTGTGTTCATCTAGGTAATCCTTCCAGTCCCATGCTTCATCCTCCTTAAACTTCACATCTCTATTAACACATATTCTTTATGTTGTTGGATCAAACAGTCTATAAGCTTTTGATCCTTGTTCGCTTCCTAAGTATACCATTTTGTTACTTCTATCATCTAACTTTGTTAGATGTTGTGATGGTACCTTTGCATATGCTATGCAGCCAAAAACTCTTAAAGTTTCTAAGTTTGGCTTTTTCTTCTTAATTGCCTCATATGGAGTAATGTCTTCTAAGGCTCTTGTAGGAACGCTGTTTAGAATGTATATAGCGTGTCTAACAGCTTCAGCCCAAAAGTTTTGTAGCATGTTAGTTGCTTTCATCATGCATCTCGTAATAGACATGATTGTCCTATTTCTTCGTTCAACAACTCCATTTTGTTGTGGTGAGTAAGGTGCGGTTAGTTGTCATGCTATGCCATTTTCTTTGCAGTATTGAGTGAATTCATTAGATGTGAATTCTCCTCCACGATCGATTCTTAACATTTTCAATGTTATCCTTAGCTCCTTCTCTATTGTTTCTTTGTATTCCTTGAAAGTACCAAAGCTTGATCTTTCGTGCTTAGAAATCGCCCACATATATCTTGACTAGTCATCTACTAACAAGAATATATATCTCTTTCCAGATGGTGTTGGTGGTGTTATTGGTCCACATAAATCTCCGTAAACTAAATCTAATGGTGTTGTTGATCTAGTTTTTGCTTTCTTGGGAAATGGTGCTCTGCTGTGTTTACCAACTAAACAAACATCACAAATTTGTGTTGTATGTTTAATGGCAGGTATACCTTTAACTAACTCCCTTTGATTCATAGATTTTAATGATTCAAAGTTGAGGTGTCCTAATCTTGCGTGCCATAACCAAGTGTTGTCACTTAAGTTTGCTAGTAAGCAAACATGTGTGCCTATCTTCAGACTTGCTTTGTATAGACGGTTTCTTTGTCTTGTGACTTTCAAGAAGATTTTGTTGCCCATGTCATAAAGTCGTAGTTCATCGTCGTCCATTACAACTTTACAACCAATTTTGGTAAATTGTCCAAGGCTCAATAAATTGTTTTTCAAGCTAGGAATGTAATAGACTTGAGATATGATTCTTTGTTTCTCGTCTTCACATTCTAATAGGATTGAACCTTTTCCTTTAATCTCTACATGAGATCCATCTCCGAATCTTACTTTTCCACTAACGTTCTCATCTAGTTCTTTAAAGTGTTCTCTTATCCCAGTCATATGGTTACTAGCTCCATTGTCTAAGTACCATTGACTATCAACACTTGTCTCTTTATATCCTACATCTTCTTCGTGTAGCGAGACCCTTTGATCTTCTAGCTTCGTTACATGTGGGTCTTCTAATATTGCCATTAATAAGGTAGGTTCTAAGTCCTCCTCGACAAGATTAGATTGCATACTAGTGTTTGGTTTTGTATAACACTTAGATGCATAATGATCAGTCTTATTGCACTTGTAACATGTAACTTTGCTAAAGTCAATATTCTGTTTGTTGAAGTGATTGTGAGTGTTTTCTCCATCCTTCTTCTCGTGGTTATTTTTATCGTGGTTTCTCCATCCTTTATATCTTCCACGTCCACGTCCTCTGAAATTTTTCCCTCTATTGTCATGTAATGTGAACATCAGTTTGTCTTGACTGTCCACTTGTTTTCCTTTCTTGAACTTAATCCTTTCTTCGTAGGTCTTAAGTCTTCCTATTGCCTCTTCTAATGTCATTTCACTTAGATCGAATATTGTTCTATAGATCGACTATTTGCGAGATACCTTTCGGGTACAACATTTAGTAATTTCCGTACTAAGGTTTCATCTTCTATTGTGTGTCCTAGACTAGCGGCTTTGTTTACAGTGTTGTGAGATTTGTGGTGAAGGTATCGATTGTTTCATCATCATTCATATATAACATCTCAAATTCGGTTTGAGTGTTTGTATTCTTGCTTGTTTAACTCTGTCTTCGCTAACGTGTCTAGTTTTCAAAGCATTCCAAATATCTTTTGCGGTTTTGTGCTTTGTTATTTGAAGTAATTGTTCTTGGCAAGACTTGATAAAGGAAAGCAATAGCGGTTTTATCCTTTTCTTATTGGGTTGAGTCGTGTCGATCGGCTCAATTGTTTCCATAAACCATTCGCCGAGAATGATTTGCATTCGAATTGCCCATAGTGAGTAATTCGCGGGCTTTAGGATTGGGCATTGAAATTGGGGTGTACTATTAGAAATGTTAGTACTAGGTTCCTTTTACCATCGTCGTTCGTCATATCTTAAAATGATAATGACAATAAATCTCCAATAAAGAATTTTTAACACAAAGTGTTTTTTTATTTTCAAAATTCTTATTTCTTAAAATGAGCTCTTAATGTTTTATCTTCCTCAAAATGGGTGTAAAACTTTTCTAGGTATAGTTTTAACAATTTTTAAACTATCCTGGGAGATTATAAAATTTAAACTGAATAACCTAAGGTTAATTACTCCTTACAAATTATTCCTAATCAGTATTCTAAGCAGTGTAGTTACTAGGTTAGATATACTATACAAAAATAATAAGATTTTAATAATTTTTTAAAATAACTTATCAATCTAAAAACAATATATATCAAAATATATAAAGTAAAAATAAAGTGGTTTTGAAATCTTTGGAACCTGGAGGGGTTGATGGTTTAACCCGATGCCTTAACAAAATAAATATCCTGTGTGGCCCTTATCTGTATACGTGTTCACTTATAACCCTTTTATCTCCTTTTGAGATAAAACTCACGCGTCTCTTTATTCTTTTGAGATACTGCCTATTCAGTTTCTCTCTCTCTCTCTCTCTCAAGAAGATAACTTTTTTATCTTCTTCTTCTCTGCTCCAATATACAACGACGGTTTACCGGCCTTTTTGAAGGCTGTGTTTTTTTTTGACCGTCCTTTCTACTATCTCCGGTGTGGTGTTCTGTACGAGCACTGTTAACCCTTCAATTTGAAACCTAGGGTTTCGGATTAATTGGGGCCTGATCCGTGAGTATTTTTACGATTGGAGTTTGCTTATGAATTAATTGGGGTTTTCAATTGATCCTTCTGGGCTTGATTCCATTTAAGAACAGGTGTGTTCGTTCTAATTCGAATCTTTACTTACTGCCCTAAATGATGACGCTCGTATTAATTTTTATTTGGAATCAAATATTTAAACGATTAAGTTCGTTTTCTGATCCTGTTTTGGATTGGGTATCGAGACTGGTTTCGGAAAGATTTTTGCTTGTTTGATTTGTTGCCGGGTTGTGAGTAATCACCAAGTGATGATACCCCTGTTGCGACAAACGTTTGAGACACAAAAATGACGTCTGGATTTGTGTTCTTAACGATTTGCAAAAAAAAATTATTCGAAACTTGGTCTTGTGTTTTTTATTCTGGAACTTTTACGAGTCAAGGTAAATGATGATTGTTGGTTGATAGACCAAACCGCTCTGATACCAATTGTTGGCCTTTGTAACGGGATCTATGGTCTTAACGTTTCAATCACAATTGTACCGAGTAAAATATATGCAAAGATTAAACAAACTGTAAATGTGTTTATGTATTAATCAAATATGTCATCTTGTTTTTACAAACTAATGTATCGTGTATATATACTGTAATGAAAGGGTACATAGAACCATTGTGTCGGTTCTTGCATATGAGCAGTTATTTGTAACTGTTTCTGTAAATGCTGTGTAACTGCTTCTTTGACTTTCGTATGGTTGACTTTTGTTGACCGGGTCATTTGGGGTTGTGACGGGTTTAGATGGGTCGATAGTGATTAACCCAATAACTGATGAACAAATAATATAATTGATGAACATATGATAAAATCATATGTTCACTTTACATTACATGATTAGGTAACAGAGTTATTATTACAAGTACCATCTACGAGCTAAAGATACTGTTAGACGCACAACCAACTATTAACAAGAACTGATGAACACTTCCCACCTACGAGTGCCACACACTATTAGATGCACCTAGTCACTAATACTTACAACTGATCAGAACCATATTCGACACCAAACTACCAGACAAACCCTACAAACATTCACAACATACATCTAAATCCCTTAAACAGTAATCCAGAACTGGTAGACAGCCAACCAAACTGTTACAAACGTAAAATTCCATTAATACGGTTCGGATAATCAAGTTCAGTTTATCATTTTTCTATACATTTCCTTATAGGGATCCGACCTTCCTTATCACGATCTTTCCCTTTTTTGACTTTTGAAAACAGATTTCAATTACTTATTATTTTAAGATGCACATGCACAAGTAATGATGAACATATAATAAAACTAGCTAAAAGACCCGTGAAATTCACGGGTATTTTAAATAAACGTCGGAAAAAATAATGAATCACATTGGATAAGCAAACGTAAAGGATGAAGTTAGTAATAATGAAACATAAGTCATGAAACACGATAGTTGAGTAACCGAAAAAGATTAAGTTCCTAATAATGAAACAAAATTTTTATGAAACAGACCGTCACCGAAAGAGAACATAACCATTTTCAATCCCTTTTTCTACTAAAGTGAGATACAAAACCACATGTAAGTATCACAATTGTGTAGCACTTCTATGTAGACCGCATTGGTTGTGCTATTCGTGAGGCTTTCGTCTTCGTCACAAAGCTTTAATCCTTTTTTACTTCTAGCGCGAGAGTCGGCTACATATAGCTGGTCATATGTAAAAAGTAAAAGTCATGATAAGCTTGATTTTCATTAGTTGTTGTGTGTTCCCCGTATACAAGTCTTGTGCCATCCTAAAAGTTCCACCAACTTGTTACACCCATCCAAGATGTCTTTAACATCCCTTGTTATGTCTGTATCGATAGAATGTCTTTCATTAGATGGTCAAAGTAATTTGTTTCGAATGTTACATATTAGGATTGTTAAAAAACACAACACATGATATAATTATTGCCATCGCATAAACTATGTTTGAAAAAAATGTAACTAAAATTTTTGCAAATGTAAAAAAAACAACTAACCATTCGATACATTTGACAATAATCGAGCTATACATTTTCGTGATGAACTTGACGGAGTGATCACGCAATGAGATCTAGCAAGAGGAATAGGAGTTGAAGGTGACTCATTTTCGTTTCATTGTCCATTATTACCATTACATGTTTGATACTTAACAAAAAAATAATTCACGTAACTTAAATAGTATACATTACCAATTGAATACTGGATTAGGGAGTAGACTCTCCATAAGATCATAAATAAGTTTACAAATATAAAAAAATAGGAAAATTAAGTTTACATGTAACTCACAGGTTGATGTTAGGGAAAGTGATGCTCTTTTGCGTAGTAGCTCGTTAGATGTTGGGAATATATTAGGGGTTCGTGTAGCAAAGTATGGCAATTGACTTGTAATGACAAACCCAACACAAAATCTTGATGTTAGTGATTTTTATTTAACTTAAGATCAACTAAGACTTGAATGATCAAACAATAGTAGAAGGGATGAAGTTATAAAAACCAACCATTAGGAGTGGGCGTTAGACACATGGCACTATTTCTTCTTGTGGTCATAAACATTCGTTGTTGCATTGTTCCTGGGATGAGCAAACCACCCGAACGGACCAGACTGATCGACGTACCGACCGAGACCGGACCGGACCGACCACATTCGATCTTGTCCTCGGTCTCGGCTTTTAGGCTAATTCGGTATCGGTCTTGATCGGTCCGGTCCGGACCACAAACTGACTATTTTGCCTTGTTAGACCGGACCGACCGAGACTGGACCGGACCGGACCGACCACATACGGCCCGGTCCTCGGTCTCGGGTTTTGGACTAATTCGGTTTCGGTCTTGATCGGTCCGGTCCGGTCCGGGACCGATGCTCACCCCTATTGTTCCTATACACATTACCTAACTTAAAGTCACTAAATGTCAACAAATACACAAAGTTTTCTTCCTAAAATGTAAACTAATAGTATATTACCCTGAAACGGTGTAAAAGATGGCGTTGAGGCAGATAATGGAATGAGAGATTTGACATTAGTAGTTAGAGAAATACGTGCAAGTGAAAAAAAATGATAACTAGTAAATATGAATGGCAATGTGTCTATTTCGTTATAAATACATTTGGAAATATGTGTTAACCAAATAAATCACGTACTGTTCGGAATGCAAGAAAGCGTCGTTCTTGTCTGAGGTGTTTGAGAAGGTGTCGTTAAGGTAAGGATCCTTAAGTTACAAAAACCCGATATATTATTTTGTTACTGGTTATTACGAAAAGGTGAAACATTTGTCGTTGAAATTGACATACTATATGTTTTGTGTCTCTTATATGCGAGTTAGGGAAGAATGAGACTTGTATTTTTGTACTAAATGATATAAGATGCTATAAGATGCTAAGTTTTCATCAATGTTCATGTATGGAAACTTCTTTATAAACTCTTCATGGGTCTTGTTTTTTGTGGTGGTAGATATCATGGACAAACTTTTAGCAGAATGATCCCTATCGGCCTTGAGTACCAAACTACATACATAAAAAAAGATCATAAATACAGAACTATATATTTTGTATAAAAACACATTAAACAATCCATAATTCAACTTAACTACATACATAATAAAAGATCATAAATACAGAACTATATATTTTGTATAAAAACACATTAAACAATCCATAATTCAACTTGAGCAACTCCCTTTTATCTTTTAAGAGAGAGAGAGAGAGAGAGAGAGAGAGAGAGAGAGAGCACATTAAAGAACTCGTAGCCTTAACTCCTCCGTTTTTTAATAGTATTAGAAGCTTTTATATTCGTTACCCAATACTACAATCATTCATCTTTTGCAGAAACCTAATGACTGAGTCAGGTAACCAACAACGGCCTTTTTTGTTGCGTTTTGACATTAAAGGTCATGTGCAGGTACATATACCAAATTCACTGCCTAATAACAGCTAGTTTAACATAAGCCACATATTTTCAAAAACATATTCATAGACTTACTCAAGGTCAATTAGTTTGAGAGGTTTCTTTTTCCCCGGTTTCTATGTGACTATGTTTTTACTTGTAGAATTATCAATATGTTTACCATTGTATACTAAACAGGAACACTATGTATTGAGAATTAATGATATTGGCCAATATGACATCAAATGCTAGAAAATAAATAAATTATCTAATGTATTAAATTGTATTGTTAACGATTCTATTTTTAGAAACACCAAACATTTAACTAAAGTATTTTAATTAAGATAGTAGATTATTTCGCCAAAGCTCAGTTTATGAGACCAATGACACATAATGAGGATTTGGAGATAAGTTTACATGAAAAAGAATACATATGAGACTAAACATTAAAGAAGCTTTGAAGAATGGGGAAATGAAAAGCCAAAACACCTGACGGTTTTTAGATTTGATTTATATTCTTCTCTACATAAAATTGAAAACCCTTGAATCTCTTAATTTTGATGCAGGGGAGATAAAAGGTGACTTGTTTAGAATGATTATTTGGATGGATTATAAAACCATAAAGAATAAAATAAATAATCACCGAGGGATATCAAAGTTTGAATATTTTCTATGATAGTACCCAAACTAATGAAGTTGGAAGACGCCTTAATCAATAAAATTTCAAGAAAGTACCTTGGCTTGTGGGAATATAGAACGACTGGATCAAAGCATCACTTGTGGCAAGAAAGCCATCCTTTAAGTAATATTTCTTGGGATATAATTATGGTATTCTCACGAACAGTGGAAAAGGTAACTGAAAAACACAACGGAAGTGATTTAAATCACCCGATAAGATTTATCAATAGATGCACTATGAGATTTTATATGCAAAATGAGCATGGCATGATGCCTTTCACCAAAAGAATATAGAATTAATAGACTTAGCTTACCGTATAGCATCCACTTGTGATTATGTATCAATATTAGTCTCTTTCTTAGAACTATAACTGTAAGATGAATACATATTTAAATGTTATCAAGTCCTTAAACATTATACATGAGTAGAAGCATAACTTGCTAACAATAGTTTAAACGAAAACAGAAAGTATCTTGATATATCCTATTGATGTGTTACTCACTTCAGGATACACACAAATCCCTCAATTATTAGGGGACGTCAGGATTTCTTATTAAAACAACACATATCTGCTTTTCGCTTTAACCCAAGATGATAAGCAACTAAAAACAATCATCAATCTGAAAACCACAAGCTTTGCGTCTTCATCACTTTCTTTCTTTTTCTTTTTTTTTCCCATTTCCCATGTTTAATGAATTTGGATTTTAATAATATTTCATACTACATGAAAATTAGGTGGTTGCATTTCTATTTGCATTGTATTAAGCATGTGGCGTGATTACGTATAATAGTGCAAATACTTAAAATGCTTTCAAAGTTTCTTTCGCCCGAGCATTTCATCAAAAACTTTATATAAGGCATGCAAAACATAAAAAAATGAACAACACTAATCATTTTTTTAATGTGACTGTATTTAAAAAAAAAAAAAAAAAGTAGCTACATACAAAATGAAAGAAAAAAGCCTTGCATATTAGTATATTACACAGGATAAACATGTATGTATATAAAACCAACCTTTAATTGAGAATCGGAAGTTGTCAAGAAATCTGGAAGGATGGAAATGATGGGTAGCTGAAACAATATAAACTCGATCTAGAAATAAAATCAATTAGAACAATCAAATTGATTGTTTTTAATCATCTAAAATCAATCTAGTATTCCACATTCCTGCAACAGAAAATTTTAAATCAATCAGTGCCCAAAAACTACTTAAAATTTGATAGAAAATTAAGGTAATTCAAACTTAAATTGGTTATAAAGTAAATGATAAAAAAAAGTTATAAATTATAAACACAAGAAAAAAGGGATGGAGAAATCGATCATAAAATTGATTGTTTAAGAAAATGGATAGGTTCAAACTTTTTGGAAATTAAATTAAAAAATAAATGTATAACAAATTAGGAAAGTAATGAAATCAATTATTAATTTTTGGGGAGATGCCGAGTTTGAAATATTTTGAAGCAGGCAATGTCAAAGAAAATAAATGATTTCCCAAAACCACTTGTATATGGAGCGTTTATGAGTGCCACGTGTCACACTAAGGTTATAAGTTATTTTTAGAAAAAATTAATTAGATGTCTGAAAAAAACCGTGTTTTATTAGTATAGATAGATAGATGCATACCTTTAGTAGTTATTGTTTTTCATTTCTTCTTTCTTTGAGTCATCAGTTTTTAATCAACATGTTATCATCATCTTCTAGGATCACTACCAGCATTTGTCGGTTAAGTTCATCAACCAGTTAGTTTAGATGCAACTAATTGTAGGTTATTTTTTAAAAGATATATAATATATATGAAGAAAAGAGCAATTTTAAGATAACTGATGAACATATACATACCTTGTTTATCTTCTGGTGTCACTGCCTCGATTTGTTGGTTTTGTGCATCCACCATCTCTGAGTTTAGACACAAGTAGTTTTAAGTAAATGTTTAAAACATTCAATAAAATAATATAATAAGACTGATGAACATCTGAAAAAATCATACCTTCAATCATTTTTAAACCCCGCTCTGCATCATTGTTTTCTTCTTCAACTGCTGAAAAACATATGGCAATTATTTTTTTTATAGATGAACATATAAAACTGTTTTTAAGAAATGCTTACCTTCATCATTATTTTTCTCAGGTGTCCTCATTTTTTTAATAATGCTTCTTGTAAGCAGTGGTTTATTTGAGGTTTCAGCACAATTCTTTATTTCTTTTCCTCCAATCGACTGAATTTCTTCTTCCGCAAATTTTCCATTTCTTGTTCATTATCCTAAATTTCTGCTTCTTCATCATCCTCCAGTTCTTCTTTTTTCTTTGATAAACGAGGGTTTTTGTCTTTGCCAAACATCTTCTGATCCAATTCAATTATCAAATTTGTTTTCCAGTATTCAAATGCTAGATATTTTGGATTTTTCAGAAGTGAATTGGTGAATATCACATACATTTGTAAGTTAAGTGAGGAACATACTTTTAATGTAAAAAAACTATAAACACTTTTGTGTCATATAAAAACTGAAAACAGCTAATATGCTATAATAGATGGTGTTTGTTTCATTTTATATAACCGGCTTGTACCGTTGATTTTTAAAATAAGCCGCAACGCAGTCTATATAAGCTGGAACAAGCACCAACGCACTAACTAATTGATACACCAACGCCGGCTATGTAAGCTGAAACAAACACCTATAGTGAGTAGTAAGTACTTAATTTTTGGTTATCAAAAACATGATTAACACCTTATTCTAATATATCTGCAACCTACTAACTGATAAACCAATGATTATGATGAACAACAACTGATGAACCAAAACTGATGAACAAAGAAACATAACAGCGGACATGTATCCAAAACACGAAGAACAATTGGTTAACGAAAACAATAACTGATGGTTAAAATAAAAGAAAAAATGATGAACAATAATCGACAGTAAATGATGAACATAGATGAACATACTTTTCTATATAACTGATGAACAAATCATGGTTTTATACCTTTAAAAGCTGGTCGGTCTTGGAATCTTTTCGATCTCTTTTCTCCCAAGTTTTCAGTGTCTGATTCTTCATATGTGCTTCCAGATTCTAAGAAATATTAATAAACAATTATTAAAATCATATTATAAAAAAATAAACTAAAAAATAAACCGACTAACATAATCCTAATTCTTATGCATTTAATTTTTTTCTTGTACTGTCAAATCTTCTATTTCTTCATCATTTTCATTTGTTTGTTTATTTCTGAGTTTATTACTTCGTCTTATTTCTAAAAAATATGAATGGAAAACTAAAATTGAAAAAAAATAAAAATAAAACATAAATGATTGACTTACCAACTTGTTTCATCTTTCGAGCAGAAATTCTGTATTTTAATCCCTAAATTTTTATCGGAAATACAAACCCTAGAAATACCAAAATTTTTATCGGTTTTAGAGAGAGTTTTTTTTGAGTGATCGGTTAGAGAGAAGAATAAATGAGACAGTTTTAGCGAGAGGGAAGTGGGTTAACGCAGTTTTTGTTTGTAAAATTACCTTTCTATCCTTGGGTTTGGTTAAAGACAGGATGGTTATGATCTAATTTGAATCACGACCGTGGGATTCTTTTTAGATGTAAATTGTATCAATCCAAATGCAGAAATTACTTTTTAGCCTTTTTAATTTGTATCCCCTTTGCAAGGGATCACAACTCTTTTTATGTCATACAAACGAAGTATACGGTTGTGGTCACAACTCACAACCCCTCTTTGCCGTTTGATATTTTTCTTGGCCATAAATCGTCAAGCAAATATTAGCAGAATTGAATGTTACAATCATTATTTCTGCAGAAGGTGATATCTATTTATTGGATTGTTCTCGACTATTACAGTATTACATGCGAGAACGAGAACATGTCTGGCTAACTCGTTTTATTGCTAAATTTCAGAAAGCAAACACTTAAAATACACACTATGTTGGACACTAATTAAGCAAAACACACACTATCAAATTTTATCTGTCCTCAAAATTTGCATGTTTAGCCAAATTGAAGAAAAGTTCAACTTATGGAAGTCCAAAGAAATGCAAAAAGAGTCAATAGAACACTAGTTACTGTCCTAGCGCATCACAAATATGGAAGAGCTTGCTTGTTGTCATGGTGGCAAATTATATGGTAATCTCGTGTTCTGCAATCAGTTTATTATAAACCATTAGTATATGTTTTAGTGATTTAGCACTTGACCTAGCTAGCAGTACATTGTAAAAGCAAATCATTGGCCTTTGCTTAATGCTAAGGATAAAATGATCTAAAACCATCTATAACATCATAGTTTAAATGTGATTCTCCTTTATCTGTTAAAAAAAACCATTTGAATAAAGGGGTAATTATGTTTTAAGTGAAAAGTTAAAGGATTAAAATAACCCAAAAAGGGACAAAAAGTTGGGCATTAGTCACTTTGAGGTACAAAAATAAAGCCTCTTCCCAATTTGGTCATGTGCGAATGTGCGACTCCACTAAATGTGCGACACGTGTCTACTTTTTTAATAATAAAGTACAATGGTAAGTAGCATTTTGACTTTAAATTTGTGTTTAAATGACAAATATAGCCCTCTTTAAAATATAAATAGATCCCACAACTCCTCTCTCTCTCTTATTCTTATTCTGTTACCTAGATACTTTTTCGTCTAAAACAATCTCCAACAATAATACTTCATCTCTCCATCTCCAGAAAATAAAACACCTTGAAAGCCACATTTCTCTCTCTTTTTTGGATATTCAATTTCAAGGTAAGTTTGTTCATCAAAACTTTTTGTTTTTTCGATCTTCAGTACTACTGTCTATAATTTCTTTACTTAACCCTTTAAGCTGTTATTAGTTGGGTTTACTATTTGCTTGGTAGGCCGGCCATCTCTCTCACACAAAAATTCCGGCCGGCTATTTTCTAAACCGCCACCAGATCTGTTGCTCCACCCACCACCCCGTTGCTCGACCGTCATCAAATAGTAACGATGTGGAAGATCTGTCGTTGAGGATCTCTGGCCGCCGTCATAGTTGAACACCCATCTTAGTAGATCTGCTTACGGTGGTGTCCATTTGTAATTTCTAATTTTTTTTGTTTCATACTCTTCTTGAGCTGGAAATGGAATGGTAGTATGTGTAGTTTGAGTGGACCCGAATTTGATTGTTTTTTTTTTGTTCTTTTTTTTTACTGAAATTAAAGTTTGTTCTTGTATTTGTGTTAGAATTTATGACAAATAGTGAGTTTGATTTATATGACAAATATTGATGCCTACTGAGACAATTTATTTTGAGAAAAAACAAGTTGGCCGGAAAAAATAGGTGTGATCGGAACTGGAACTGTTGATCTGTTGATGATGATGGTAAAAAAATACTAGTAATAAGAATAAAAAAAAAGGGGTATTTTGGTCTTTGTATTATTTTTGTAATAAGACAAAAAAAAATATATGGGAAAAGTCCCACCTACCACTGTACTTTATTATTAAAAAAGTGGACACGTGTCAACATTCTAGTGGAATCGCACATTCGCACATGACCAAATTGGAAACAGACTTTATTTTTGTACCTCAAAGTGACTAATGCCCAACTTTTTGTCCCTTTTTGGGAATTAGCCCTTAAAATAAATATACTGCACTACAGGGTTTATGCATGAGATAGTCACTCTACTACAAAATATCTAGTATACTCATTAAAGCCTCTAATAAAGCATTAAAGCCTCTTGTTTTAGTCACCATAACCTCAACAGGAGTTCAATAATAACCATCCATAATATACGCCAAAGCGAATGTCTACCAGGGCACAGACAAGACTTTAACCCACAATTGTAGCAAAAAGAGCATCCACATCTGCAATATGTCATGTTTCATAAACGAGTTAGATTATCTTATATTTATATAAAAGATTACCATAGACAATAGAGTTAGAATCCTGTTTTACAAAATAAGAAGTTATGAAATCACAAAACAGTTAACCATTCAAATTAATAGACAAGAACTGCCAAGTTGTATCTTTGTATACTAAAGTATCACAATGGTAAATCTTTTGACAAGTTTATAAACTTAATGAAATTGCTAAATATAGCCCTAAAGGCTATGTATAAGATATTTAGACACGCATTAATGGCTTGTAACTTTAATACTAATTGCTCAACTCCTGCATTTAACCGACCCTATGTACCACAATTTATGCATATTTTTCTTTTTTAACATAGCCATTAGGGCTATGTTTAGCAAAACCCCTTTCTTAATATATCATGTCAAATCATAAACTTGTAAACCTCCTTAACTATGAAAATTTATTTGCAACTTTGCATCATGATGTATACACCTTTAATTTCACAAAATGATCCACCAATCCCGCAGAATTAGAATACAAAGAGGTACGTATAGTATAAGATTTAGGAGATTTTCATGTCAATTAGATATGAAATAGAAGTTCACTGTGATTGAAATATATGTATAAAAGAATAAAAGAAAAACTAAAACTTCTTATGGGTCATATACTTGTTCTTGAACCTTTCATTATAGACTATAAAACAGAAGTTCACTGTGATTGAAATATATGTATAAAAGAATAAAAGAAAAACTAAAACTTCTTATGGGTCATATACTTATTCTTGAATCTTTCATTATAGACTTATCATTAAACCTTCCATAATAGTGATCCTTTTCATGTATTACTAAACCTTCCTTTTAATGTATTTTTGTCTGTTTAACGACTTAGTAAACAAACGTAAATAAACACGAAGAACCTTATTTTGTTAAAAAAAAAAAATACATGAAAAGGATAATTTGTTTCATTTATGCATTCGTGTTTGTTTGTTTCTATTTACACTTAAACAGAGAAACACATACAAGGTCTCGTTCACGTTCTTTCGTTGCGTTTACAGACCTAGTAACCTTTTCAAATTGGTTAATCTACAACAAATTAAACGTGACATACATTCTTAAACTTAGCTACAGGCTATATAGCAAAAAATAACTTAGATATATTTAAACAAGATTGGTTAAATTATAAGCCTTGGTTTTGTTACACCATGTTTGTTTCTATAGTTTTTCACATGTAACCAATCATGTTTAAACAGCATATTTAACTATTCATGTTTAATTTATAGACCGTATCACGGAGACGGAACTTAGAAGGGACCGAGGGGTTGTGGCCCTCTCAAATTCAGCGTGGTGTATATAGGCACTTTGTATAAATATTTTGACACTCTGTATAAATGGTTTTAGTTATTTTTTATACAAAAAAATTCTGCGTGACGTGGTGTATATTGGCCCCTTTAAAATAAATATATTTCAAGTTAGCTCCTCCACCAAGCTAACTCCACCAACAACGTTTAAGTTGTGTCCCTGCTATATCATATTCATTATCTGTGTGTGATAGAGGAAGGAGAACAAACCTGCATCTAATATGGTTGCAACCCCAAATACGTTCAACAACACGCCTACACACTGGACACCTTTGCCACTTTTTCCCCTTACAAAGAGCACGGAAAGCAACGTCACCTCTCTTCTCCTGAATCTCTTTGCAAGAATACCCATCATGCCAAGCTAGCTTACACTCAAAACAAAAAGGTTGATCGCAAGAAGGACACACACATCTCTTTGGATTGTCATCACACTCGGACAAAATCAATTCCGAACACTCAATGTTAGGGCAATAAACCCTTTCAACCAAGGACACCGCTGCTTCACATAACTTATCACACCACGTATTAAACAGTTGGTATGTTAATCTAGGGCGGCATGATAAGGGATCAAGAGGACGAGAGCATGTGGTTGCAGGACATGTAATATCTGAAACATTGTCATCGAGTTTACCTTGAATGTATCTACTCATACAATTAGTGCAAAACCGGTGTGCGCATTTATGACCATTCTTGAATATGCTGTTTAGCCTCACTTGTTCGAAACAAATCTCGCACATGATGGTATCTTCTTCCTCTTGGACAGCTTGCTCAACTTGATCTTGATAAGGGTATTGTGATTTTAGTTGGCTCCTTAGTATTGCTTTCCCCATCAAAATTTCTTCATGCCGAACTAAATCTAAACTAGGGTTTTGTGAACTCGAGTAAGGATACTTCTTTTCTTGAAGTGGCTCAAGAACTCGAGTAGGGTTTTCTGATATTACTTGTCTTCTAAGAATAATATTAATCATCGAATAAAGAGAGCTCCACATCGTTATAAAATCTTGGAATATTGTCGATAGGATTTATATATGGTTTTGATAAATATAACTTAAGATTTTGAATGAATAACTTACATAAATACGTATTACACAAATCAAATAAGATTGAACTAGGTTATATTGAATGGAAACCTGCATGAGAAAAGGAAAGAGAATAATTACATAAAGAATGGAAACAATTCCAAGAAGATATGTCATCGTTTTTATTAATTAATTCTTCTACACAAATAAGAGCCAAGAAAGATATACAAGAGCTGAACCGTTGCGTTTTATGCATTTTACCTTTGAATAAAAATCACATTTGTAGTCAACCGAATAAACCGATCACTTATTGGAGTTGTTTAGAGCTGCAAAGACTCGAGCTTTTATCATGCTATTTGGGATCTCAAAATCAAATTAAGGTTAAGAGGGTCGAGTTAAGCTACTTGTTTCAGCCCTATAGGTCATAGTCAAAACTGATCGACAATGGATTTATCCTTAAAAGGGTTAAACGTTTTTAGGCCCACTATAATTTGAACTTATGCTCAGTTTAGTCATTGTATTATATTTATGTTCACTAATTAAGATCACTATATTCATACAATTTGTTAATTAAATTACATGTTACAGACCTTTTAGTGAATGTTGGAGGCCCTATTTCATAATCGCAAAACACACTACAACAAAACTGGCCTAATACAACCGTCAAATACGATGCAAATCCGTTGCAAAAGGCTATTTGCAACGGAAATGCAACGAATTCCGACTATTGCAAAAAGGCTCCATGCAAATTTAATTTGCAACCGAATTGCAACAAGTAGAAATTTTTTTGCAACCGTTTTGCAACAGAAGATAATTCGTTAGAACTAAAGACTCACTTTGCAACGAAGACTTTTTCTCACAATTTTGCAACGAATTTTTTTTGCATCGACATATAATTTGCAACGGTTATATTTTCTTATGGGTTTTACCAAATACCTCGGGTCAAAGTCAATGCTATTTTGTTTTTTGGTACGGTTTCTTAATTAACCGCACCTTAATCTTTTGCTTTAAAAAATATATTTGAATTTTCTTTTTTTTATCCAAAATTTTATATCCAAATATTCAAAACCAAACAACACCATTTACCACATACAAAAAAAATATCTAAGCACAGCACTTCATATGTATACATCAACAAAGTATATATACACAACATTATACATTACAACTATATAAACAACATCGCTATAAAATGATACATTTACCACATAAGCAAACAATATCCGTAAATGTAGGTAAAATATCAAAATTTCGGATAATCTAACATCTAGCAACAAAAATTACAAGTTAGTGATGTTAACATCCTGTTATTTCCGAATCGCTTACTCTATCAACTTCACATGCTCCGGTGTTATCCGATTTGGTCTTTAGGGCGCTACACAAACTTACATCTCTTCTCTAACTATTTCCTTCGATCATCTTCCGGAGATTCCAACTCGTGTTGACGCTATAATATTACTTGTACGTGACATACCTGAAAATTATATAAGTTGAGTCCTTAATGAACTTGAGTAGCTAAAACCAACATGAGTAGCACAACAACAATAAACATCATACTATAGTAGGGAATCAATTAAGAGTTGAACAAAAAATAATCCTAGGATATTAAATTCAGCAGCGAACATCAGCAGATAACAACCGATCCTATTCTTTGTTTGTCAACATTATCTTTGCAAATAGGTTGTCATACACCATTTGGCCACAAAGAATTAGTAACTGTATACAACAAGCAAACATGAATAACATTGAATCATTGATATGTTGGCTGTCAAGTGCCAACAAGACATGTATTATGAAAGCCACATACTTAAGACTTAATAATTTGTAACAAATAATTGAATCAATATAAAGAATCCTATCAACAATCAAATCAATAATGACTTGTCATACACCATTCATGCTATATAAATATTCAAGATTTTAGATGGGCCAGTAATCCAAAAAATACAAAAGTATGCACTTTAACATTTAACAGAACAAGCTAGAAACTTTTATTATAATAAAACCATGTAGTCTTGAAAATTAAGCAGTAATAAGAATACATACAAGAGACTAGTTTGTCATAAGCATCATTTGTAGCAGAAAGCATGTTCCAAGCTCATATAGATTGGGGCTTTCATGAACCCTAATTCCTATAATCACCCAAACAAGAAATTGACTCATGACCACCTCAACTTGATGATTAATTAAGGATATAGTAACACATAAAGTACCTGATATGTGATTTGATTTCATGAGTCACAATGGTGAATCGCCATGGTCTGTGGGTGAGGATGCAATCGACGACCGGCAAGGATCAATGGAAGTGATGTTGATGACCCGGAGAAAGAGGATGTGAGATAAGATGAAAAGGATAGGGTTGGGCTATGTGAGGTAGATAATAGGTGAATGGATGGAGAATTTGATTTTTGGGGAAAATTTAGGGCGGGATACTGAAAATATTGAGAGGGAGATTAAATTTTTTTAAGAGGATTGATAAAATGTAGGGGAAAATTGAGGGCGGTATATACTTTATAATACTCCATTCTTTAATAAAAGAAAATAATCATGAGCAACTTACAAAAAAAATAACTATATACACTCTTTTATAGACGGTTTAGGTTATTCGAAATATAGTAGTATTAAAATTTTTATAAAAAAATTTACTTTGCTAAGCATAATAATTTAGCATACACATAAATTTAAAGAATAATTAATGTTTTAAATTCTCATACTTGTAACATTCTCCAATATTGATGCATTTTAATTTGAACTATATGAAGCCTCGTAAAAAAATATAATAAATTAAAGTATGTAGTTCACCGGAAATTAAATCACATAAAGATATTGTTAGAAAAAACATATATAAGAAAGAACATTTGCTTGCCACAAATATAGTCGCCGGGTACCCGCCGTCGCATTGCGCGGGTACCCTTCTAGTCAAATATTGTATCTATAAAACTTAAGATCGTATATACAAGAATTAAATATTTGTTTCTATTAGGGGTGGAAACGAGCCGAGCCGAGCCGAGCTCGAGCCTGCCAGAGCTCGAGCTCGGCTCGTTTATATTTTAGAAAGCTCGAGCTCGAGCTCGGCTCGTGTTATGATATAAAAAGCTCGAGCTCGGCTCGTTTATGATGCGCTTATATAAAGCTCGAGCTCGGTACAACATCAACAATCACATATCTTTTTTTTAGATAAGACAAATAACAAAACAACAACAACCGTCAACAAGATCTAAAAACCATCAACCAAATGCTAAGATCGAAACGCAGTCACGACCAAAAACCCATCTCCATCCAACCTCATGTTTACTACAAGAGACAATCATCCTACTCTAATACAACCACTCGAAAAGAAAAGAAAATATAACTCGGTTTGTGTTTCAAAGTGATTATAACAATCTCTAATAGATATAAACACAACTCATCATAGATCTTTTTAGAAAAAAACTTCTTTTAATATTCGAACCTTTAAAATAAAAGAACAAAACCATGATGTTTCATTATTTCTTTCTTTCATTTAGAGATAACACGATACAAGAACAACAAAATCACAAACCTACGTGAGACCTTCAACAAAATCTAGAAGTCGAAACTTCAAGCAAAATATTAAAAGGGTGCTTATGTGGTTGGGTGCTCGCTGTATTTTTGAGTTATTCGTATTCTTATGTTTTTTCCTAGTTTTGTTGGGCTTTGTCTGTGGGCTAGAGCTCATCCCGTTTGTCTTTTGAGGCTCGTTTCAATTTATTATGTCTACTTAATAGCTCAATTGTAATCCTGGTTAATAATTTTAAAGTTATATGAAAATCTGTTCGGTAAGGGTGACGGTTCATCTTCTGATGAACAACAAGAAAGGCGACCAAGCCAGAATCAAAGGGAGGATAACAGGCGTTAGGAGTCTGGATTGAGAGTCAATATTCAAGTTTTACATTTATATTTAGCCATACTCTACCTAATAGACACACACCTTCACGGGCAGTGTATCCATTCGGATGTAGCTAGTGGAGTAAGTACGAGTTCGATCTCGGGAATAGTATGCTTAAGAGTTAATCTAGTTAGTTGTACAGATTTTATCACGATTTGGATTGATTGAATTATTAAACTAAATAAAAAATAGAATAAACTAATTACTACTACGGTGAAAATCAATAGTGAGAAGGAAGTGTTAGCCATATTATTTTTTGGGTAAAAAGTCAAAGACCCGGTAAATATATTACTCAAATAAGTTTAAGTACAAAGGATATAGGTGAATCTCATATCTCAACCCGTTACACAGGTGGAAAGGCTTACATAACAAGATACTTCCTATTCTCTAAACAAGAAAATAAACCACTACTCAAAAAACATTAGACTCCTATGAAAACAAAATTACTTCCTACCATGGCCTTAGAGCTTGATGTCATATGTGTCATAAAGAGCATCCAAATTCCCTGGAAGATCGTAGACCTAATCCGCATAGTCATCATAATCATCTTCACGATCATGACCACCACCAAATAGGTTCACTGACTCATCAAAAGTGTTCACAACCTCCTCTTCATCACTGTCGGAATCAACAATATCTCCCACCTTAGAGAATGGGTTAACCCTCTTAATAGAAGAAGTAGACGGAAAATCCTTTTTATTACCCGGATAATCAACCTTTTTATCAGGATTACCATCATCATCAACAAGAGTAGCTTTCCCATCACTAAGAAGCTTTTCAAACTCCCAATTTTCTCAACAATAGGGGTAGGACCAACCTCGTTAGCTTCCATTGAATCACTCACAAGCGGTTCATGCAATGTATTACTATTCTTTGGAGACTCATTCTTCTCTTCTTCCAGTGTACTACCGACGTTCAACTCAGCCCCATCCTTCGCCACTTGGTTATTCCGTTTATTATTGCAATGATTTACAACATGTAACGTATCGGTGACATCAGGTGGTATGAAATTATCTCATTGGTCCAGACAATACCACCATACTCTTATCTAACCTAAGCTAGAGCTACATACGTCGTGTGCTCTTCACTGATTGCATACAAAATTATCCAAATAAGCTCCAAATCATGTGGTTTTTCGTGTCTTTTCCATTATTGCTCCATAAATACTGAAAATACTAAAATAGAGTGATTAAGTATCAATTTAGCTATAAACATATAATAAATGAGCAATATACATGGGGTAAATGATACATAAATATAGTATACTATTATTAGTTATCAAGTTCATCCATATACAATGAATGTATATAGGATTTTGTAAAGACATTTATATTTATGATTGATCTTTTCACGCGTTCGCTAGTGAATTAACGGGAAATGATAAATGAATAGGATTTGCGACGACAATCCAAAATAAATTATTTACATTTTATTGTAATATTTAGTTGCACCCGATGCAAAATTTTGAAATTTGCAGCAAAATTGCAACAAAAAGAAATGTTAATTTTTTTCATATTTAAACTATGTCTTTCGTTGTTATTTCGTTCAAATTTTAATTTTTGCAACAAAATTGCAATAGAAATTAAGGGATAATTTGTTTTAGATTTAATTTTTGTCTTCCGTTGCAATTCGGTTGCAAATTTTCAAAATTTGCAACCGAATAGCAACAGAAAAGAAATGATAATATTTTTAGATTAAAGTTTTTTCTTCGGTTGCTATTCCGTTGCAAATTATGAAACCTTGCAACGGAATTGCAACGGAAAATAAATTATAATTTCTTTTGTATTTAATTTTTGTTTTTCGTTGCTTTTCCGTTGCAAATTTTTATAATTTGCAACGCATTTGCAACGGACGAAATAAAAATAAATGTAAAAGAAATTAGTTTATCTTTTGCAACAGATTTCCAACCATTTCCTTTGTCGTTGCTATTCGGTTGGTAATTCGTTGCATTACGGTTGCAAAATTGCAACGAAAATCTACCGTTGCAAATTTTCGTTGCATTAGCCTGTTTTTGTAGTAGTGACAGGAGTCACTTTATTTTGATTATCTACAAATTCATTCTTACCAATATCTATCTAGTTTGATATAATAGTGTTGATTAACCTAAGATTTAAAAAGTAAACTTAAATCCATGTTTTTTTCTTGTCTTTTTGTCTTTCTTTTTTATTCACAATTTTTTTTATTATAAATTCTCGTTTTTTTTAATTGCCTTTTTTTTAATTCGCGGTTTTTTTTAATTCACGTTTTTTATTAATTCGCATTTTTTATTCGCTTTCATACATTTCGTCTGTTTTCATCTGTTTTCATTCGTTTTCATATGTTTTCGTCCGTTTTCATACATTTCATCAATTTTCTTTCATTTTCGTCTATTTTCATACGTTTTCGTCCGTTTTCAGACGTATTTTTACGCTTTCGTACATTTTCGTCCGTTTTCATACGTTGTAGATTATCACAAGTGATATTCTGTGTCATTCAGAATATCACTTTGTGATATTCTGAATATCATTTGTGATTTGAATATTTTCAGAATATCAATTTGTGATATCACTTTGTTATATTCTGAATATCCTTTGTGATTTTCATGTTACAAAACATTAGTTGAAAATCACTTGTGATATTCATAATATCACAAGTGATATTCTGAATATCACGTTTGAAAACGGCCAAAAACATTTAAAAACGGACAAAAACGTAAAAAAACGGTCGAATATGTATGAAAATGAACGAAAACGTATGAAAGCGTAAAAACACGTATGAAATCAGACAAAAATGGACGAAAATGTATGAAGAATGAATTTATGCTATCCTTAAAAGGGTTAAGCGTTTTTAGGCCCACTATAATTTGAACTTATGCTCAGTTTAGTAATTGTATTATATTTATGTTCACTAAGATCACTATATTCATACAATTTGTTATTTAAATTACATATTACAGACTTTTTCGTGAATTTTGGAAGTCTTGTTTCATAATCGCAAAATAGGTCCCTTAAGCATGCATAATATTAAAGCAATAAGTGACAAGATAATTAACCGTGCTTAAAAGTTGAAGTCGTGTCACATAAAAAAAGTCCCTAATTGGCTAAGTAGTTATGTCCTAATTTATGTTTTCAGTTGAATTTCTTCATAGTTAAACTAAAAAAAAATAAAAAATAGAACGACATATGAAAAGAGATACCTATTTTTTAGAGGAACTGGCTTTGATAGATGATAATGTTTAGTTAAACGATAATATACGAAACCAAAAACAATGAGGAAATAAAAAATGGCGCTTGGATTATTTGGGAATTGGACTCTACATGGATTTAGCAGCACATGTTCCATATAACATTCAATTGAGTTTAGAGTTGGGCTCTATAATTAATATACTAAATGGATTAATTTTTTAGACCCTTATAACACATTGAGTTGAGATCAATATAAATATCATATTTGACATAGATTCAATAAATTAATTTTAGACATCCATTTATATCAAAATTAATAAAAAAAACCATTTTCATCCCTTTTTAAAAACAACATATCTTGCAAATGATAAATCTTCAAACTATAAAA
This sequence comes from Chrysanthemum lavandulifolium, assembly GCA_022545495.1. Classification (NCBI taxonomy): domain Eukaryota; kingdom Viridiplantae; phylum Streptophyta; class Magnoliopsida; order Asterales; family Asteraceae; genus Chrysanthemum; species Chrysanthemum lavandulifolium. Next base: position 32,794,392 of record CM040242.1, read on the forward strand.
ATACATCGTCATAGCGAGAATTAAATTATCTTTCTATAGATATGCATTTCTTTATATTTTCGATAGAATTTTTTTTTCAAATATTCCGCCCAGAAAAATCATATTTGATTTGTAAAATCATATATGATTTTTAAAAATCGAATCACATATGATTTTCACAAATCATATATGATTTATACAAATCACATATGATTTTTAAAAATTATATATGATTTGTAAAAATCGAATCATATATGATTTTCACAAATCATATATGATTTTTCTGGGCCGAAATTTTGAAGAAAAAAATCGTTAAAAATATATAGAAGTGCACATCTATATAAAGATAATTTAATTCTCGTCGCGATGGTATGATTATTTTCGCGTAACGATTAACGGTTTGCGAGATATTTAATTTTTTTAAAAAGGATGAAAGTTTATTTTATTTTATTTTATTAGAAAAATGAAAGGCTATGATTGGTTTATTGGATCTATGGTAAATTTGAGATCTATATTGAACTTTTGCTATAACACATTAGCCCCCACATTATATATACATTGTTGCTGATGAGTTTGCCGCAACAACTAATCAAAACTATCTCGACCGTTTAAATTTATAAACGCACGTTCAATCTTGGATGTGTTAATGACGATTTTAGATAGCCGTTGTGATTGTGGGACCGTTGTGAATGAAAGAAACCAAACAAATCAAAAATAACAAGGAATTGATAAAACCCACAAGAGTGCTTAAAACGAAACTTAAAAGAGAAAACACTCTTTTCTTATTTAATAATTCATGACTGTCTTCAAACATAAACATATTACAATTACTTATACTCTAATAGAGTCTTGGAAAGAAACCTAAAATCTTTTCTAAAACTAATAATAAGGAAATAAATCATGACTTACAACTCTTAATAATTTAAACAAATCTATATATAAAAATAACATAATGAGTCATATTATAAGATAGATTATAACAATTATAAATTATCATCTTTACCCTTCTATCTTCTTGAAAGAATTGACTTGACTTGTGTGTTGACAGAAGAATCGGTGGCTGAGTCAGAAGAGCTAGAGCTCGAACATGCCCTGTATCATTCTCCTCTTCTAGGAAAAAGACTCGTCATCAAGTCTTGTATTTCCACGTCTTATCTATGGGGAATCATGTTCCATATTTCCAACCCACTCGATAAGATTATTCAGGTTGTAGAAAACTAGAAGGGGGAGTTGAAGAGTTTTACGGATTAAAACTTTGTTTTAAAATGTTTAGATCAACTTATGTCAATCTATTTGATGTTTGGATATTGATAGTTAGATAAAGAAATAATATAATACGAGTAATAGTAAACAAACATAAAACCATGACATAAGTATTTATAGTGGTTCGACTACAAGGTCACATTCTTTGCCCTATTCCACTCCCCGGGTACCCAACTCGAGAGTTTGGAAACACTACACCACAAGCTCCTGATCTTGGCGGAGAAGCCTTCACAACATCACTTACATTTTTTCTGGTACGAAGCTAAATACTGGGTTCTTTCACAAGGTAGAACAAAACCTACGTCGCCTTCACAACGTCGCTTACATTCTTTCTAGTACGAAGCTAAATACCAGGTTCTTCCACAAGGTAGAACATATATAAATTATCTATTAGGAAAAACATGGATAAGATGCATCATGTTTGAAAACAATTAATCAAAACTGTACAACTGTGAGTGAGTATACTTTTTTTTTGAACAATGTGAGTGAGTATACTGAATAGCCAAATATAGGCATTAGAACAGTAATATCACATAGCATATATCTTTACAAGAATCATGGTGCTTTATATTCAAATAAAAATTTATAAAAGCATCTTCTTTCCTCATGATCAAATATGCCACCAAGATCATCTCCTCGAGCTTCTTCATCATCAGAGTTCCTAGATCAGGTGCTTTTTCGCTCCTTTCATTGCAATCATACCCTTCTTTCTCCTCTTCTCCAAATTTTACATATGATGCCTCCTATTATACTCGTGAAGTCCTTCTTGCATCAATTCCCCAAATTTATCTTTCATAACAACAAGTGGATCTTTATCAACCAGTTCTGACCCTTTATATCCTTCTCTAAGTAAAACCGTATAAATTTGATATTTATTTGTAACATAGAATATTCCCGGATGCTTTAAAAGCAAAACATTGAACTTATCGAGTAATCCAAAATCCATCCTAAAATGACCAAGTTTCATGATTGACGCCTTATTCCATAACATAACTGAAAGAAACTCATGTAACAAACCGATGGTTCTCTTCTCTAATTCTTGCGACCCGTCTACTAACGAAAAGGATATGTATAAGGTGAAATGTAAGGAAATGAATCAAATTCACGAAATTTCTCCCATGATTTTACCCAAGTTGAGCGTAACGAACATGTGACGATGGATTGGAACCCTTCTTTTGAGCTATTTTCTCAATGGCAGAAACTTCCAAGTCTTGGTCCCACTTAATGAACTCAATTTCCATCGAACTTTTTCTTCCACTATAATTTATCACTCGGAACATATCAAGATACTTAGGTATGATTCTTATCATATGATCATCTGGTAATCCTAAGCATCTACCAACTTCATTAAGTCTATGATTCGCAACCATCATTAACAACTTTGCTAATCTCTCAATGACTACCGGTTCTTGCACATCTCTTACTTTTTCTTCGTCTTGTATTACAAACATCATATTTTTAGTTATCCGGCAATAGTTTCATCCTTTTCAAGATACATTTCAAAGCAACATGGGTATTTCTTAAGCCAATTTAAAGCTTTCCCTTTCTGGAAGAAATTAACAGACGCCACCTGATCAAGACACCACAAGATTATGTTTTTAATTTGGTTATTTACAACCCATCGACGGTTTCGAAAGGTTTATGGATATAAATTAATATACGTATGACCGGATTCGAACACAAGACTTCATGATTGCATACATTACGTATGAGAATAAATGTAAAAATAATTAATATATAAAATGTTAAATTTAATTTTTTAATGACAAATAAATAAATACTTAACGACCGTTAGTACTTAACAGGAATTGACTAATGACCGTTAAACGTTAAAGATATACAAATATCAGGAAACAAGGCAAGAAGGTTCTAGAAACCCCTTGGGTTCCAATATTCAGCCGAACAAGGAGAGGGGAAGGGTTTCCATCCCTAACTTGGACTCCAAAACTTGATATGTATAAATACAAGGCCTCTTATATTCATTCATTCTAATCCTTGATCCTTATGCTTAAGCCGATCGTGAACCCCCCCTAAACCCTTAGGGTCGATTTTCTTAAGCTCAACAAAAGTGTTTGGTTTGTTTTTGATTCAAGAACCTAGCTTTTCTCATTTGTTAATACAAATAAACCGTAAAAATGTTTATTAATATTTTGCGATCTCTTTCTGTTTTGTTGATAACATATATAATGTTATCTTAAGTACAATTATAAGGACACATGTTATTTTTGTAAAGCATTTACATATAGCCATTTAATACAAAAATGTTATAATTAATCATTTGTTGTAATAGTTTATTAGGATAGGTAAAAACCACAACCCATGGATCATATCCATAACCCATTGACCCATACCCATTTGACTACATACAATGTATTCATTAGATACATTGAATCTAAAGGAATACCCATGGACCAACCCATAACCCAAGACCCATAACCAAAAAACCCATGGGCTAAGAGGAGTGTCCCACGGATCCCTAGGTTTGCACTAGACACATCCCTTGTGGGAGGGATCCGTGGGATCCAGGGAATAGTGGCAGAATTTGCCTATAAATAGAAAGCCATTTTTTCATTCTAACTTACCCCTCTTCTTACTAAGTGTATCAAATACTCTCATTCTCTTCTCACAAAATATCACTCGATCTAGAGAGTACTTCCTTCTTTCTTTCTTTAGTGATTCTCATATAGGTCCTTCTCTAAGCGAGATCACGAGCATTCTACAAGTCATCCAAGCAAGGGGTCCTTGATTGATTTGTCCCTCTGCAAGATTTCTGTAGTGAAGATCTTGTATTTGATATTTCACATATTTGTTGTGTAATAGTCGTGTTGGTTTGGTCCACTGTGTTACGAACTCGGTATTTAGCTTTGTACCGGAAAAAGGTGTAAGTAGCGTTGTGAAGGCTTCTCCGCCAAGTTGAAGGAGTTTGTTGACATAGTGCTTGAACTCTCGAGTAGGTGACTCGGGGAGTAGAGTAGGGCAAGGAAGGTGTCCTTGTAGCCGAACCACTATAAATCGGTTGTATCATTCCTATCCCTTTGCTTTACTTTATTTACTTGCTTTATCATTAGATCTATACTTTCTCAACATCCATACGATCTCACATATTATCGAATCTAAAGTTTTTGAAACTAACTTAAAATCGGCAAAACTATTCAACCCCCTTCTAGTTTTCCACAATTGGCATCAAGAGCTAAGTTTATAAAAGTTTTAAAATAAACCGTATTTTAAAAACTTTTCGATCACTATGGGTTCTAAAAATTACAAGGAAGGGCAATCTATGCAACGACCACCACTAATTGAAACTAATGGTTTTATATATTGGAAAAATAGATTCAAAACGTATGTGAAGTCTAAAGATATTGATCTTTGGTATATTATTGTTGAAGGCGATTTTGAGGCTAACTCAAAAGATGATAAAGGAAATTTAGTTAACATACCTCATGATAAACTAAATGATGAAATGTAGAAAAAGCTTTCTAAAAATAGTGAAGCTAAAATGGTTTTGTATAATGCTTTACCCAAAAAGGAATTCGAAAGAATCTCTATGTTTAAAACCTCTAAAGAAATTTGTAATTCTTTAGTTGTAACTCATCAAGGTAATCAACAAGTTAAAAATAATAAAATTGATTTATTTGTTCAACAATATGAACAATTTTCAATATCGGATGAGGAAACTATAGATCATTCATTTACTAATTTTAATACTATTATTACATCTTTACAAGCACTTGATGAATCTTTTTCTAGCCGTAACCATGTTAGGAGATATCTAAGGGTACTTCCATCCAAGTGGAGATCCAAGGTGATGGCGATCGAAGAGTCAAAATATTTGACAATCCTTACCCTTGATGAACTCATAGGCAACTTAAAAATCTACGAGCTTGTCCTTGCTAAAGATTCCGAAGCCTCAAAGGTGAAAGAGAAACACAAATCTCTTGCCCTTAAAGCCAAAAAGGCTTCAAGTGACGAGGAGAACTCCTCTTCTGTAAGGGACTTTAAAAAGTTCTTTAGAAGGAAGGGAAGATACGTCAAACAAACGTATGACGACAAGAAAGGATTCCAGAAAAGCAAAGAGGACAAGAAGCCAAGTGATGATCGTGCTTGCTTTAAATGTGGGGACCCAAACCACTTTATTAGTAAGTGTCCCAAACGGGATGATCAAAAGGAGTTCGTGAGCGGCACGTGGGGAATGAGCGACGAGGAGGACGAAGAAATTTGTCTCATGGCAAATAACGAGCTATGTTACGAATACTATAGTAGCTCATCACTAGATGATGACTCATTGCATAATGAATATGCAAATTTTGAAATATTAGCTTAAAATTAATTAACAAAAACAAGCTTTTGAAAAGTTAAAAACAACGCTTAGATAAGGAAGTCATAGAATTAAAAACAAAATTAAAACGTATTGAAAAGGGTAAAATAGCAAGTGGTGAATATGAACTTTGCGTTCAACTTCAAACACTAGTTGACCAACTAGATTCTAAGATTGCTAGAATGAGTACTAATACATTAAATATAATGCTAGATAGTGTTAAAACTGAAGACAACCGAAAAGGCTTAGGGATCCAACAACTTGATCCATCAACTAGTGAAAACAAAGAAACACAATTTGTTAAGGCACTAGAAAAACCAACATCATGTTGGCAGATCCCACGATCCCATAAAAGAGAACCGCTAGTGTACGGCCGAGGATCCATGGTCTCTTGTAGCAAACAGTGACAATAATGTAGCTTCTTCATCAGGAACTGATTTTGTTATCGTTAATAAGAAGAAACCAACTCATTTCACCACTATACAACCACCTCCAAAATATAATCCTATTTTTGCAAGAAACAAAGCTCCATCTTTTTCAAAACCTAATCCATCTAGGAGACCTAATAATGTTTACCCGAGAAGTAACCATCAAATGGGATGGAACCCAAATATGCAAAATAGTTTTTCTTTTCAAAACTTTGCTCCATGGAATACATTCTCACCTTATCCATACATGTCTAACATGAATAGAATGTTTAACACTAATGGACCCATGAACAAATGGGGACCAAACTTTTGAGTTAATTATTTTCATAGGTGTACTTAAAGGTCGACCTAGACCCGGATGAATGGGTCAAGGATAGCGGGTGCACGAGGCACATGACCGGCAATAAAGATCTATTCTCCACATATGAATCCTTCAATGGAGGTAATGTGGTGTTTGGAAATAGCAAAAGTAAAATCATCGTAAACGTATCGATTTCTAACAAATCTCTAACCATTAACGATGTGTGTCACGTAAAACGTAAACTTTAACCTCTTAAGTATAGGACAAATATGTGATAAAAGTGCAATGTACTTTTTACCGAAACCAGTAGTAAGATATTCAAAAATGGCATAACCATAGGAAGAGGAATTAGGAAACATGAAGTCTATGTTATTAAAATTGGTAATGAACCTAAAGACAAACTTTGTCTTACCTCTATGGATGATACTTCGACCTTATGGCATCGAAGATTGGGTCATGCCAATATGCGACTTCTTTAATCGCTATCATCCAAAGATTTAGTAAGAGATCTACCTAAGTTAAAATATGAACATCACTTTTGTGATGCTTGTAATGTAGGAAAACAAGTTCATTCTAGTCATAAAGCTAAAAACATGGGGTCTACAACTAAGTGTCTTGAATTACTACATATGGATTTATTTGGTCCATCTGCTATCCAAAGTTATGGAGGCAACTACTACACTTTGGTCATAATGGATGATTACTCTAGGTAAACATGGACAAAATTCTTAAAGAACAAAACGAAAACGTTTAATTATTTTGAAATATTAAGAAAAATCCAAATACAACTAGGATGTCATTTAGTGTCTATTAGAACGGATCATGGTAGGGAATTCGATAAAAAAAAGTAATGCCCAATGCCATCTTCCACGGGTTAGGGAATTCGATAATGAATTGCAATTTGGAGCTTTTTGTGACGCTAATGGTATTACTCACAACTTCTCGGCTCCGCGCACTCCACAATCGAATGGGGTAGTTGAAGGAAAAAATAGAAACCTACAAGAAATGAGTCGAACCATGCTTAATGAGCAATCCATACCTCAAACGTTTTGGTGCAATTTCGTTGATACTTCAACCTACATACTCAATCGAGTCTATAAGAATACTTCTTGCGTATGCTTTTGCTAATGATCTAAAGCTTTATCAAATGGATGTCAAAAGTGCTTTTCTAAATGGTTTTATTAATGAAGAAGTATATGTAGCTCAACCTCCGGGCTTCATCGATTTTGAAAAACCTAAACATGTCTATAAGTTAAAGAAAGCCCTTTACGGTCTTAAACAAGCTCCAAAAGCTTGGTATCATAGACTCAAGTCATTTTTAATTAAACACAACTATACCATGGGTTAGTTGACAACACACTTTTTACTAAGAAAAGAGAGTCACATATAATCATAGTTCAAATATATGTAGATGATATTATATTCGGATCCACTTGTCAAGACATGTGTGATGATTTCTCTAAAATCATGCATGACGAGTTCGAGATGAGTATGATGGGAGAACTTCGTTTCTTTCTTGGTCTACAAATCAAACAAGTAGAAGATGGTATCTTCTTTAATCAATCTAAATACATAAAAGAGATGTTAAAGAAATTCGGATTAGAAGATTCAAAACCAATTAGGACACCAATATAATCCGACACCAAACTCACTAAAGATGAAGACGGCCAATCCGTAGATAATACTAAATATCGTGGCATGATTGGTAGTCTTCTCTACCTCACGGCTAGTAGGCCGGATATGATGTTTAGTGTTTGATTATGTGCTAGGTTTCAAGAAGACCCTAAAACATCACACCTAGAAGCCGTAAAAAGAATATTTAGATATATTAAGGGTACAACACAACTAGGATTATGGTATCCTAAGGGCACGGGAGTAGAAACAATTGTATATGCAGATTCTGACCATGCAGGTGATCATGTTGACCAAAAAGTACAAATGGGGTATGTACTTTTATGGGATGTTGTTTAACATCTTGGTTTTCAAAGAAACAAACGACATTAGCAATATCAACAACCGAAGTCGAATACGTCTCCACCGGCAAAGCATGCCAACAAGCACTATGGATGAAACAAGCGTTAGTTGGCTACGACATTCATCAAAGTGACATAGCTATTCTATGTGACAACCAGGGTGCCATAGATTTAAGCAAGAATCCGGTATTACATTCTCGCACAAATCATATAGAGATTCGTCATCACTTCTTAAGAGACAATGTTCAAAAGGGGAACATCTCTATTGAGAAGGTAGCGTCCGAAGACAACATAGCCAACGTCCTCACCAAACCGTTGAAGCGGGAACAATTCAACCTACTTTATCTTGGTCTCGGTCTCATGGAACAAACGTCATAATTTATTTTTTGACTCTACAAGGTATGTAAACACTAGCCTTCTTCTTTCTGAGTCTAGGATCTCTATTTCACGCACAAATCACAAACAATACGGGAATTTTCAAAACCCAAGATAAGTTTTCTTTTACTTATAACTCATAATTTTTCTTATTTTCTTTCAAAATAAGTACAAGTTGCAAACACATAATTACATACACATCTTCTTTTCAAAGGATAAAACAATTTTTATTCACAAATGGAAATATCTTTTTGAAACGTTTTCTAAAAATGATACCTCTTCCCGTATCAATTTCACAAAAGCAATTTCTCACGTCTAGGACAAATCACTTTTTCATTATTAATACAAAGTAAAAACCCGTTTTCATTGCATCTCATGTCTTTTGAATGCTAAAGGAGATACATAACTAATATGTATTTTCGGGTACATTCATTTAAGCAACAATGAATTTGGAGCACTTTGGTTATCTCACATAATAGTATGCTTTTCAATTTGATAAGGTTTTAAAAGGTACCTTTTGAGGGTCGTTAAGCCCTTATTTGATCACTTTTGTATCCGTTATTGCTTAATATCGTTCCTTTTCACTTTTTAGGTCTCTTGCGGACAAAATCTTTGAAATGGCATAATTGACGAAAAGCGCGAATACTGCGAAGAAAATGGTCAAAGTCGAATCGAGACACTCAAAGTCACCGAAAACACAAGGTGATGGCGTCGGTGTTATCTGTGACGCCATCGGAAGTTTCTGTGACGGCTCAGAAGCCAAAACTTCCAATTTCAAGCGACGACGTCGGGTTATAAAAGAGTAGGCGTCACAATTCAGACGGCCTAGATGCAATCATGACGGCGCCGGTCAAGAGACGGCGTCACAAGCATAAGGTGGCGCCGTCGCAAGTCTAACGTGGCCAAGACGAAACCCTAATGACGGCGATCCGACGGCGTCACAAAACATAAGGTGACGCGTCGCAAGGGTAATCTTATATAGAATCCGAATTTTTCGGTTTTGGTGTGTAGTCTTTTGGAGTAAAACCTAAACCGAACCAAGGTGTCTTGTACAAGTATTTTAGGGTTCCAAACCCTATCTTACATCAAGATAAGTGTTTACTTCATTAATATAATTATGTATTTGATTATTTGTGTGTATGCTTGCATGTTCTCCATGTCCGGCTAATTTACTTGTGTGTTTGCTTAGGGAATATGAAACTTAATTATTGAATATTGATTGGTTGTCTTTTATCTTAGTTGATTAATGATCTAGTAATGCGATAGGTCATTCGTTGTATACTTAATGCTTGATTAAATCTTTGTGAATCTTAGAATATGACTCCTTGAGTAGTTGTAAGCTAAACCATCCAAAGAGTACCTTAGAGTAGGAGTTTATCATCCCTAGTGGGTTTTGTAGACGAGACCCTTTGGTAAGTTCAAAGAGTTAGGGAGAAACGCATACCCTACAACCTTAGACACACAACGCAACTAGGAATAAGGATGTGACAATTCAACCACCAATAGGAGATAATTAAGGAGTAGTAAAACCTAAGTAAACACATCTTTAAATTATCATACGAGCACACAATAATTAGACATATACTACATACACCTTAGGTTAGATAATTAGATAAGTAGAGTAATCGATAGCAATACCAACCCCCCAAATCCAATACCTCGAGATTTGTACCTTTCAATTTCCTAAAAAACATAAAAAGGATAAAAATAATCTTCTTCAAATTTCAACCTTAGCGTAGTAACTTCTTACTAGCATTCCTATTCCCTAGAGAGCGATATCAATACCGTGGCTTACCCTAATACTACACTACAATGATTAGGTTCAACGCCTAGGGTGTTGAAAAACTTGCTCGACGAAAAGGAAGTTCCTTTGACCCGAACGACGCGTGTAGCGTTATCAAGTTTTGGCGCGTGTCGGGAATAGAATAGCTAGTTAGTAGTCCACCTCGCTTAGGTTTCTTTGCTTGATTCCTATCAAGTAAATTTTTTCTCATTCTTAGCTTTCTCTTAGTCTATCCCCTTCTTCGTGACATTTGTTCGTAATCCCATCACCTTTCATCATGGATGGTGATAACCAACCACCACTCATCAACCCACCACCAAATGACCCGCCAAGAGCCCGTACTCTTGGTGAATACTCGAGACCAAGCCACTTAGGCTATAGGAACACCATTGAGCTTCCCGACCAAGCCCAAACTACGACGTTGCAATCCGACACCATCCGGTTGGTGCAAAACGGATGTGCATTCCATGGACTTCGTTCAAGATCCAAATCGACATCTTAAGGATTTCCTTAAAATTGTCGATTCCATCGACCTTGATGCTACTACTGGAGACCACGCACTGCGTCTCTTCCAATTCTCTCTACCGGACCAAGCTAGTAATTGGCTTGAGCGACTTCCACCGGCTCCATCTCAAGTTGGGATGATCTTACTTCGCTTCCTTGCTCAATTTTTCCCACCGAGGAGAACCACTAAGCTTAGGAATGACATCTTGATGTTCCAACAACGTCAAGGTGAATCTCTCTACGAAGCATGGACCCGATTCAAGGACTTACTTCATAAAGTCCCTCATCACGGCATTGATCTTTGGCTCCAAGTCCAAATCTTTTATGATCATGTCAACTTTCCCACCAAGCGATCCATTGACCAAGGGGCCGGTGGAAAACTTAGTGATCTCACCGCGGAAGAATCATGGGGTATAATAGAGGACCTTGCCCTCTACGACAACGAAAGTTCGGATGACCCCCGTGAGCCACCCAAAACCGTTAAGGTAGTCTCCTTGCCTCCCATTACCTCACAATCTTCCGACCGTAGGATGATCGAACTTGAAGATCAAGTTAAATTCCTAATGAGTTCCTACAAAAATCCTAAGTCTTCACGTCAAGTGAATAAAATCACTCTACCTTGTGAGTTATGTAGTGGCCCCCATGGCACTCGTGATTGCACAAGACTCCCCGAACAAGCTTTTGCGGACTACGCCTCCATGCGTACCAACGGAGCGGGAGAGAAGTGGTACACTTTCAAGCCCGAACAAAACAACTTAGGAAACTCTTACAACCCCTCACGGAGAAATCACCCTAACCTTAAGTGGAACCAAAACTCAAGCACACCCCAAAGCTCATCTAGTCCACCTAATAGGTTCAACTCTCTAAACACCGGGAACCCCACTAATCTTGAAGCAATTGCATCTAGATTCTTGTCATCTCAAGAGACTCGATTGACTAAGCTTGAAGCCGATTTTAAGCAAAGACAAAGCGAGATGACAAAAAAGCTTGATGCCCTCTTAAAAGCCTTCAATGAACGGGAAGTCGGAGCATTCCCAAGTGATACTATAAAGAACCCAAAAGTGAACTCGGTTTCATCAACCTCATGTTCTTGTTCACCATGGGAGAGTTCACACCCATGCCCCTCACACCCAACGGTTCACTCGGTAAATGCTATCAAAAAGGGCTCCAAGCCATCCAAAATAAGGTACCAAGGCCCTGCACCTTTGGTAGAACCTACTCTTGAGAAACCCGTTAACCAAGAATCTAAACCTAGTTTAGAGGAGGAGTACAAGGAACTCCATCAAGAAAAACCAATTCTTGAGGTCTTAGCTCATGCACCTTATTATAATGCTTTAAAAGAAAAATATGAGTTAGAACTTAAGCTTGGAAAACATGGGTCCGCTTTTGTACGAAACAACCTACCTAAGAAGTTAGACGATCCCGGGCTATTTACTCTTCTGTGTAGGCTTGGAACTTCCAAACCTCTCGACGCTCTAGCCGACTTAGGGTCATGCATCAATCTTGTTCCGTTGTCCCTTCATAGAAGCCTCAACTTAGGCAAAATAGAACCAACGGAAACCATCTTAGGTCTAGCGGACGGTAGTGTTGCACGTCCGGTAGGAATAATAAAAGACATGATAGTACACGTAGGAGAGTTGACTCTTTTAGCCGACTTTCATGTGTTAGACATGAATAAGGATCTGACATGCCCATTACTAGTAGGAAGAGGATTCTTAGCTACCGCTAGTGCCATCATCGATTGTAAGATGTCCAAAATAGTGGTAGGAGAGGGGAGTGCTAGGTCGGTTTACGATTTCAAAAAGCATACGTACTACAAAGAAGAGGAAATCCCAAATAGGATGGATAGAGAGCCTTCTAGGTATGGACCTTGGATAGATAAGAAACTCATAGGCCCCCAAAGACCTTTTTACCTAGATGAAGCCTTCACTAGTAAAGCAACTTTTCAAGAAAAAGAAATGGCTAGGGACATGGAAGTGAACCCGTTCGAGGACGCCTTAGTATTTAGGAAGATGACCGAGTTCCTAGGGAGCTTGCCCGTCAACCTTGTCATGAATAAGTGGAAATTTGAGAAATCTAAACACAAATGGGGTTGGGATAGACCGCCTAGTGACGGCGATGGAGAGTGGCACATTAGGATAACAATTTATGATCCCGATGGAGAGAAGTTTGAAAAGGCATATCTAACCGAAGTACTACTAGGAACTTGAATGATAAGTTTGATCCTTATGACATTGTCGAGGATAGACTTACTTATATCGGTACGTAGGTGCACGACTACGAGTCTAGCTACAAGACTCTTAAATAAAGAAAAGCGCTTCGTGGGAGGCAACCCATGCTTAATTGTTTGATTGTTAGTGTCATATATCTTTTATTAATTGTTTATCCTCATGTTTAAATTTTTAAAAATGCTTTATTTTTTTTAACCTCGTCTTAATTGCATATAAAGGTAGTTTACATAAAGGATAAGTGTAGGGAGGATTACACACGTTTTCAAAAGAAACGTAAACATGAGAATAACAATTAACCGAAAGATATATTTATGTGTTTGTTCGAGTCAAATGCTTGTATCGAGTCATAATGGATGTTTTGCGAAAATTTTTCCGATTCTAAAGATGTAAATTTTCCGAATTTTTTTCGAAAATCGCAGACCGGTTTTGTCGGGATAACTTGACGGCGTCGGGGAAGGAGTAAAACAACAGATTACTTTTTCTCGTTTTCGAGCTACTTATAAATTTTTGAATTTTCGGGTCTTAATTTTCCGAAATTCAGTAAACATCCATTCCACAAGCATTATATCATAGTTTAATCGAGTCTTATATATATAATGACCGCCGATTTTACGCGAAGGTTTCGTTTGTTTTCTTAAAGTGTGCAGGTTTAATTTATCAAGAAAAAGTTACATAAGATTGGAAGGAGCTTTTCACGCATAAATTCTTCTTGAAGAAAGATTTAACCACCACTTCACACGGATCCTACCGAGCTAATCAGGGGAGTATTAGTTTCTTTCGTTTTTAATTACCTTCCATTATCATAACTTTGATACTTTGGGAACATTGGGGACAATGTTGGGTTTAAGTGTAGGAGGAAAATAAAGCGGGAACTTTGAAACTATGATTATCCTTGATTATTTGCTTTGTCCAATTGTACTTGTGTAATAAACCATGAGAAAGTGTAGGGATATTTGATAAGGTTTTAAAGGTAACTTTTGAGGGTCGTTTAAGCCCTTATTTGATCACTTTTGTATCCGTTATTGCTTAATATCGTTCCTTTTCACTTTTAGGTCTCTTGAAGGCAAAATCTTTGGAATGGCACTTATTTGGACGAAAAGGCGCGAATATCTGAAGAAAATGGCCAAAGTCAAGAATCGAGAAGCTCAAGTCTTGAAAAAACAAGGTGGCGTCCATCGCTGTAACTACGACGCCGTCGGAGGATTTTGTGACGGGACAGAAGCCAAAACTCTTATTTTCAATTGACAACGTCAAGTTATAAGGGAGTAGGCCGTCGCAACTCAGACGGCCTAGATTCGATCCAGACGGTGTCAGAAGCTGAAGGGGACGGCGTCACAAGCATAAGGTGACGCCGTCACAAGCTGATCAAGTCACAACATGCGCGCGAAGTGGTCGATATTGTTTTGGCCATAACTTTTGCATACGAACTCGGATTTAGGTGATTCAAAAGCCCACGCGACCGGAACGAAAAAATATACAATTTGGTGAAAAAATGGTCGTGACGCCATCAATTTATAAGTGTGACGCTGTCACTCTTTGCCGACAGAAAATCTGCCTATAAATAGAACATTATAACTTCACTTTTTGTAGGCTCTAAACCCTAACTCCGATTCTAGGGTTTAGATAGGTGTTTTTCCAGTAACTTTGAAGGTTTCAATCACACCAAAAACATCTTGTGATGGTTTGTTGATTGTATCTTAATCCATATATTCAATTTATCGTTATGTCTATCCTATGTTTGATTGATTGTGTATATGCTTGCATGTTCTCCATGTCCGGCTAATTTACTTGTGTGTTTGCTTAGGGAATATGAAACTTAATTATAGAATATTGATTGGTTGTCTCTTATCTTAGTTGATTAATGATCTAGTAATGCGATAGGTCATTCGTTGTGTACTTAATGCTTGATTAAATCTTTGTGAACCTTAGAATATGACTCCTTGAGTAGTTGTAAGCTAAACCATCCAAAGAGTGCCTTAGAGTAAGAGTTTATCATCCCTAGTGGGTTTTGTAGATGAGACCCTTTGGTAAGTTCAAAGAGTTAGGGAGAAACGCATACCCTACGACTTTAGACACACAACGCGTTAAGAATAAGGACGTGACAATTCAACCATCAATAGGAGATAATTAAGGAGTAATAAAACCTAAGTAAACACATCTTTAAATAATACGAGCACACAACAATAGACATAGACTATCCTTAACTTAGTTAATTAGATAAGTAGAGTACTCGGTGAAATACCAACCCCAAATCTAAACCCCGAGATTCGTACCTTTCCATTTCATAAAATATAAAAATTCAAAAATAATCATCCTCACCTTTAGACTTAAATCGACATACACTTGACCTAACAACACTATTCCCCTAGAGAACGATATCAATACCCATGGCTTACCCTAATACTACACTACAAAGATTAGGTTCACGCCTAGGGTGTTGAAAAACTTGCTTCGACAAAAGGAAGTTCCTTTGACCCGAGCACGCGTGTAGTGTTATCAAGTTTTTTGGCGCCGTTGCCGGGGAATAGTTATTGTTTAGGCTTGATTTATATCTCGTTTAGGTCTACTCACAAGATTCCTATCAAGTGGGATTTTTTTCTTTTCATTAGCTTCCTTGTAGTCTATCCCCTTCTTTGTGTTTGTGTTCGTAAAACCCTTTTCAATTGTCGCTATGGCAAGTGAAATTTCATTTGAATCATTGACAAATGAGGAACATTTGAATTTCGTAAGTTGGTTTGGTTTTTATTGTTCTAATGAATTTGTGAGTGAACTTAGATTTATCCAAAAGGAGACGGTTGTAAGGTTGGATGGATTTGATATATTTTGTGTTTGTGTGGCTTCTATTCAACGATCGATGTCAGGATCAACTCCTTTTAGCAAAACCATGTGGAGAATTTTTCATAAAAGCCTCCTATGCATAAACCATCAATTGAATGATCTTAGGCACCATAATCAAAAAGACCTAGTTTTTAAGAACATGGAACCTAAACCCGAACAAGATTGTGAGATGGTTGAAGCTAAAATACTTAGTTGCATGTGTGGGATAGATTTCAAAACATATGACACACGTGAGGAATCCTTTAGGCAAGTAGAACATAGTGGTCAAGTTTTGGAGAACAATTCTTATGAATCGGATCAAGAATTTGAAATGGCCAAAGAAGGATTTGAGATGCTTAGGAGTGTATTTGGGTCAGATCATACTAAAACACATGATGAAAATTTAGGAGATCTAGATATAATGGAGAAAAAGGTGGAAACTCCAAGCCCACAAGCCCTACCATCACTTGAGGAACACACATCAATTATAACTTACCCGGAAGAAGTAGAAGAGACTATAGGAACCCCGATTGATAGAGAACCTTTGGACCAAACGCCACTAGAGAATGTAGGTTTAGATGCTTGTTGTCATGACCTCTCTCTTAGTCCTAGGGAAGTTCCTAAATATGATGAACCGAAGCCTCAACCAAAAACCTTACCCAATTTTCCGTCTTTAGATGTGAATCTTGGAATTGAATTAGGCCTCAATCCACCCATCAAAATAGATAGTCCGGGTAGTTGCTTGATAAAGGTGATAGCTTCTAGGCCATGTAGAGTAGAAGCTAATATAGGAGTAACCCATGACCTTACACACTTATATCACCCATTAATGGTTGATAACAAGAAACACTATGGGTTTAAACCGGGTTTATTAGGTCAAGATGGATCCTTAACTAAGAATATTTTGAAGTTGATAGAAGATGATCCATTTTTAGGAGAGAGATTTGATTCACCCGCTACACCAATAGACTTAGGTAAGGTTATAATGAATAGAGCACACTCCTTTGAGCATATAAATCACCCATCACCCTCTCCTCACGTAGCAAATTTCCACCCTAAGGGTGTGTATTGCTACTATCACCCGCAATTAAACTTAAGTGTAGGGAAAACCTCCCCTTTATCCGTTAAATAAGGGTAGAGTCAGGCTCGTGACTCGAACAAAAACAAGTGCTTCTTGGGAGGCAACCCATGTGTTTTTCCTTTTTCATTTTTATTTGTGTGTCATATATCTTTTATTGATTGTTTATTCTCATGTTTAAATTTGTAAAAATGCCTTATTTTGTTTATAACCTCGTCTTAATCACATATAAAGGTATTTTACATAAATGATAAGTGTAGGGAGGATTACACACGTTTTCAAAAAAACGTAAACATGAGAATTTCAATTAATTAAAAGATATACATGTGTGTTGTTCGAGTCAAATGCTTGTATCGAGTCATAATGGATGTTTTGCAGAAATTTTTCCGTTTTATAGATAAAAATGTTCCGATTTTTTTCCGAAAATCGCACCGATTCTGTCGGGATAACTGACGGCGTCGGGTCGCAACTGACGGCGTCGGGAGGAGCTAAACGACTTCTAACTTTTCTTGTTTTCTGCTACTTATAAAATTTTGGAATTTTTCGGTCTTAATTTTCTAGAAATTTCGCAAACATCCATTCCACAAACATTATATCTTATTTAAGTCTGGAATTACAACTTGTTGTGATTTTTCGTTGTTTGGTTTGATGCGTTGGGTTGTTTGTTTTCTTCAAGTGTGCAGGTTTAATTTATCAAGAAGAAGATACATTAGGTTGGAAGGAGCTTTTCACGCATACATTCTTCTTGGAAAGGATTTAACTACTACTTTACACATGGATCTTACCTAGCTAATCAGGGGAGTATTAGTTTCTTTCGTTTTAAATTACCTTCTATTATCTCAACTTTGATACTTTCGGGGAACATTGGGGACAATGTTCAGTTTAAGTGTAGGGAGGGAAAATAAAATGAGAACTTTGAAACTATGCTTATCCTTGATTATTTGCTTTGTCCAATGGTATTTGTGTAATAAACCATGAGAAAATGTCGGTTAGGGTAATTTTGGCACCAAATTTAAAATTTTTCATGACATATAGGAGTAGGCCATTAGTCTTAACAAAAGCGTCTCATGGATAGGAAGTTGCATGACTAGCACAAAAACCCTTTACCACTTAAATTCCACCCAAAATGTGAGGATCGCCCTTAGATTAGTAGGAATTGAAGCATTCATCTTCAATGCTTAGAGTGTGAACTGGTAGTATATTAGATTCTAGAACTTGTTTTGTGATGCATTCCGAGATCGCTAGTAAGACTACACTTGTGTAGTTAGGAATAACTAAATGATAAGAGGCATTAGGATAACCCTTGTTTGATACGTAATATAATTACTTCTTCCACATCGGTTGAGTAATTCCCCACACCCTTTGCGTTGTACCCATATTTAGTACACGATACCCCTAGTTAACCCCTCGAGCCTATGCTTTTCGCGGTTCTCGTGATGTTTCGGTTTTCCGAATATCAATGAAGAGCATTGTTTACACCCCACCCCAAATATACACCCAAATCGCCTTAGCCTACCTTGTATGCACTCACTTTTAGTGCATTATTGTTATCACCCTAAACCCTTAGTTCAATTATCTAGTTGCTTGCATGAGTTGCTACGTCGAGTCATATCCTTTGTACACAGTTTTGGGACGATTGGGATTCATGGGAAAAGTTAAAGTTTATGAAATGACGGGAAGGGAACGTTAAATTAAAATTCCCTTTGTTTGCATAATAATGTACTTCAAATGTTTTGATCTTTTCAATTCGGGTCAAATTAGTGTTAGAGTAATAAAAACTCAAGTGTAGGGATGTGCCTATAAATCCCTATCATTTTGATGTTACCGTAGAGGATGGTAGAGTAAAGTGTATAAAAAAAAATCGAAAAAAAAGAGAAAAAGAGAAAAGAAAAAAAATAGAGTGAAAAAAAAAAAAAAAATACGGGGTACCATCCTACATCAATCCTTTAAATTTATGTTTGTTTATTTCAGTTAGTTAGAGTTTAGAGTGTCGAGTCTTGGCTTAGCAACGCCATTCTTCGTATGCTTGTAATATAGAGATTTTTGACTTGCCACCACTAAAAAGCCTATCCCACCAAACCCTTTGATTCCATACCGTAAGCCTAACATTACAACCCTTTAAAGACCTCTTTGATAGTCTTTCCTAGGTGCTTACGCCAAAGCGATGGAGGTTTGATCTATTCTCAAGCTTATGGTAATCTATGTACTAGGACCAGTTAATAAGTGTTTATCTTCCATTTCCAATTTGTTATATTTCATATACACCCGAGAGAGATGTGAGTATCCAAACACCCCATGTGAGGTGCTAGTATGTAATTTCCGTGCTTGTTATGACTTTTGCGGGGCTTATATGTGTTGTGGACCGTTTTAAACCAATGCTTCATGACCCCTAACTCGTGAATTAATTGGCTAAAAGCACATTTGCTTGAGGACAAGAAAATACCAAGTGTAGGGATATTTGATAAGGTTTTAAAGGTACCTTTTGAGGGTCGTTTAAGCCCTTATTTGATCACTTTTGTATCCGTTATTGCTTAATATCGTTCCTTTTCACTTTTAGGTCTTTTGAAGGCAAAATCTGGAATGGCACTTATTCGGATGAAAAGCGCGAATATCTGAAGAAAATGGCCAAATTCAAGAATCGAGACGCTCAAGTCATTGAAAACACAAGGTGACAATGACATCGCTTAATCGCGACGCCGTCGGAGGATTTTGTGACGGGACGAAGCCAAAACTCTTATTTTCAAGTGGCGACGACAAGTTATAAGGGAGTAGGCCGTCATGACTCAGACGGCCTAGATTCGATCCAGACGGTGTCGAAATCGAAGGGACGGCGTCACAAGCATAAGGTGGCGCCACAAGTGATCAAGTCACAACATGCGCCAAGTGGTTGATATTGTTTTGGCCATAACTTTTGCATACGAACTCGATTTAGGTGATTCAAAGCCCACGCGACCGGAACGAAAAAATATACAATTTGGTGAAAAAATGGTCGTGACGCCATCAATCTATAAGTGTGGCGTCACTCTTTGCCGACGTAAAATCGCCTATAAATAGAACATTATAACTTCACTTTTGTAGGCTCTAAACCCTAACTCCGATTCTAGGGTTTAGATAGGTGTTTTTCCAGTAACTTTGAAGGTTTCAATCACTCCAAAAACATCTTGTGATGGTTTGTTGATTATATATTAATCCATATATTCAATTTATCGTTATGTCTATCCTATGTTTGATTGATTGTGTGTATGCTTGCATGTTCTCCATGTCCGGCTAATTTACTTGTGTGTTTGCTTAGGGAATATGAAACTTAATTATTGAATATTGATTGGTTGTCTCTTATCTTAGTTGATTAATGATCTAGTAATGCGATAGGTCATTCGTTTTGTACTTAATGCTTGATTAAATCTTTGTGAACCTTAGAATATGACTCCTTGAGTAGTTGTAAGCTAAACCATCCAAAGAGTGCCTTAGAGTAAGAGTTTATCATCCCTAGTGGGTTTTGTAGACGAGACCCTTTGGTAAGTTCAAAGAGTTAGGGAGAAACACATACCCTACGACTTTAGACACACAACGCGTTAAGAATAAGGACGTGACAATTCAACCATCAATAGGAGATAATTAAGGAGTAATAAAACCTAAGTAAACACATCTTTAAATAATACGAGCACACAACAATAGACATAGACTATCCTTAGCTTAGTTAATTAGATAAGTAGAGTACTCGGTAGAAATACCAACCCCCAAATCTAAACCCCGAGATTCGTACCTTTCCATTTCATAAAATATAAAAATACAAAAATAATCATCCCTCACCTTTAGACTTAAATCGACATACACTTCAGCCTAACGACACTATTCCCTAGAGAACGATATCAATACCGTGGCTTACCCTAATACTACACTACAACGATTAGGTTCACCGCCTGGGTGTTGAAAAACTTGCTCGAATAAAAGGAAGTTCCTTTGACCCCGAACGACGCGTGTAGCGTTATCAAGTTTTAGGGTAAGCCACGGGTATTGATATCGTTCTCTAGGGTAATTGTAGCGTTATCAAATAAAACGGGAACTTTGAAACTATGCTTATCCTTGATTATATGCTTTGTCCAATTGTATTTGTGTAATAAACCATGAGAAAATGTCGGTTAGGGTAATTTTGGCACCAAATTTAAAATTTTTCATGACATATAGGAGTGGGCCAATAGTCTTAACAAAAGCGTCTCACGGATAAGAAATTGCATGACTAGCACAAAAACCCTTTACCACCTAAATTCCACCCAAAATGTGAGGATCGCCCTTAGATTAGTAGGAATTGAAGCATTCATCTTCAATGCTTAGAGTGTGAACTGGTAGTATATTAGATTCTAGAACTTGTTTTGTGATGCATTACGAGAACGCTAGTGAGACTACACTTGTGTAGTTAGGAATAACTAAATGATAAGAGGCATTAGGATAACCCTTGTTTGATACCCGTAATATGATTACTTCTTCCACCTCGGTTGAGTAATTCCCCCATACCCTTTGCGTTGTACTCATCTTTAATACACGATACCCCTAGTTAAACCCCTAGAGCCTATCCTTTTCGCGGTTCTCGTGATATTTCGGTTTTTCCGGAATATCAATGAAGAGCATTGTTTACACCCCACCCCCAAATATACACCCAAATCGCCTAAGCCTACCCCGTATGCACTCACTTTTAGCGCATTATTTTTGTTATAACCCTAAACCCTTAGTTCAATTATCTAATTGATTGCATAAGTTGCTAAGTCGAGTCATATCCTTTGTACACAGTTTCGGGACGATTGGGATTCATGGGAAAAGTTAAATTTTATGAAATGACGGGAAGGGAACGTTAATTCAAATTCCCTTTGTTTGCCTAATAATGTAGCCCAAGTGTTTTGATCTTTTCAATTCGGGTCAAATTAGTGTTAGTGTAATAAAAACTCAAGTGTAGGGATGTGCCTATAAATCCCTACCATTTTGATGTTACCGTAGAGGATGGTAGAGTAAAAGTGTATGCAAAAACAAAAAAAAAATCGAAAAAAATAGAAAAAGAGAAAAGAAAAAAATATACGGGCTACCATCCTACATCTATCCTTTAAATTTATGTTTGTTTATTTCAGTCAGCTAGAGTTTAGAGTGTCGAGTCTTGGCTTAGCAACGCCATTGTTCATATGCTTGCAACGTAGAGAATTTTCACTTACCACCATTATAAAGCCTATCCCAGCAAACCCTTTGTTTCCCTACCGTAAGCCTAACGTTACAACCCCTTTAAAGACCTCTTTGATAGTCTTTCCTAGGTGCTTACGCCAAAGCAATGGAGGTTTGATCTATTCTCAAGCCTATGGTAATCTATGTACTAGGACCGGTTTATGAGTGTTTAAACTTCCATTTCCAACTTGTTATATTTCATACACACCCAAGAGAGATGTGAGTATCCAAACACCCCATGTGAGGTGCTAGTATGTAATTTCCGTGCTTGTTATGACTTTTATGGGCTTATATGTGTTGTGGACCGTTTTGAACCATTGCTTCATGACCCCTAACTTATAAATTAATTGGCTAAAAGCACATTTGCTTGAGGACAAGCAAATACCAAGTGTAGGGATATTTGATAAGGTTTTAAAAGGTACCTTTTTAGGGGTCGTTTAAGCCCTTCTTTGATCACTTTTGTATCCGTTATTGCTTAATATCGTTCGTTTTCACTTTTTAGGTCTCTTGAAGGCAAAATGCTGAAATGGCACTTATTTGGACGAAAAGGCGCGAATACAAGAAGAAAATGGTCAAAGTCAGAATCGAGACACTCAAAGCTGTTGAAAACACAAGGTGACGGCGTCAGGTGTTATACGCGACACCGTTGGAAGTTTCTGTGACGGCTCAGAAGCCAAAACTCCCAATTTCAAGCGATGACGTCAGGTTATAAAAGAGTAGGCCGTCACAATTCAGACGGCCTAGATGCAATCCAGACGGTGTCAGAAGCTAAAGAGGACGGCGTCACAGGCATAAGGTGACGCCGTCGCAAGTCTAACATGGCCAAGACGAAACCCTAATGACGGCGATCCGACGGCGTCACAAAACATAAGGTGAGGCCGTCGCAAGTGTAATCTTATATATAGAATCCGAATTTTTCAGTTTTTTGGTGTGTAGTCTTTTGGAGTAAAAACCTAAACCGAACCAAGGCTGTCTTGTACAGCATTTTAGGGTTCCAAACCCTATCTTACATCAAGATAATTGTTTACTTCATTAATATAATTATGTCTTTGATTATTTGTGTGTATGCTTGCATGTTCTCCATGTCCGGCTAATTTACTTGTGTGTTTGCTTAGGGAATATGAAACTTAATTATAGA
Organism: Chrysanthemum lavandulifolium; assembly: GCA_022545495.1. NCBI lineage: Eukaryota > Viridiplantae > Streptophyta > Magnoliopsida > Asterales > Asteraceae > Chrysanthemum > Chrysanthemum lavandulifolium. The sequence continues at coordinate 32,817,782 of CM040242.1, forward strand.
ATATTGATTGGTTGTCTCTTATCTTAGTTGATTAATGATCTAGTAATGCGATAGGTCATTCGTTGTGTACTTAATGCTTGATTAAATCTTTGTGAACCTTAGAATATGACTCCTTGAGTAGTTGTAAGCTAAACCATCCAAAGAGTGCCTTAGAGTAGGAGTTTATCATCCCTAGTGGGTTTTGTAGATGAGACCCTTTGGTAAGTTCAAAGAGTTAGGGAGAAACGCATACCCTACGACTTTAGACACACAACGCAACTAGGAATAAGGATGTGACAATTCAACCACCAATAGGAGATAATTAAGGAGTAGTAAAACCTAAGTAAACACATCTTTAAACTATCATACGAGCACACAATAATTAGACATAGACTACATACACCTTAGGTTAGATAGTTAGATAAGTAGAGTAATCGGTAGCAATACCAACCCCCCAAATCCAATACCCGAGATTCGTACCTTTCAATTTCCTAAAAACATAAAAAGATAAAAATAATCTTCTTCATTTAACCTTAGTGTAGTAACTTCTTACTAGCATTCCTATTCCCTAGAGAACGATATCAATACCCGTGGCTTACCCTAATACTACACTACAACGATTAGGTTCATTGCCTAGGTTGTTGAAAAACTTGCTCGACGAAAAGGAAGTTCCTTTGACCCCGAACGACGCGTGTAGCGTTATCACAATTCTAGTTTACCTTTACTTTCTTCTTAGGAGTCGAGATAACCGCAACTCCAAATAGTTTGCATATAGGCACACACTAGGCAAAAATATTTCCAAAAGAAAAATTTTGTGCTGCCTGGATCACCAGACCCACGGATCCCAGCCTTAATGCTGGACGGATCCCTCAAGGGAAGGATCCGTGGGATTCGTGAGACAGAAGCTTGTTTAAGTTCTAGTTTTCTCATTTTCTTTTCGAGTATGAGATTTAATGGTTGTTTTCTCATGATCACATGCCTTAAATTCATATCTAATCATTAGATTTTAATCCACATTTTGGGTCAAGCATTCATTACAATGCATTGTCTTTCTATATATAGAACTCTCAAAGTGCTTGCATATTCATCTCATCTTCACAAACAAACAACACAATGCCATTCACAAGCTCTTACAACTTAGATGAATCACCTAGTACAAACAATCCTCTTCATGAAACCCAAACTTTTGTACTAACACCTTCCAAAATACCATAATCAAACTCTAGGATATCTGCACGGATTAGCATCTGATCTTGTTGCTTAGGAAAACCATCATCAAATGTCTCATCACCATCAACTAACTCACCACAAGATGCTTCCATTATAGCACCTCCTTCATCACCAACAAGTACACCATCTTCATCACCTAAAGTCACTCTTTTGGAACTCCTTACGACTCCAACAAGATCTCAACAACCAAAACAAAAAGAAATAGCCTTTTTGACACCTCCAACTTCTCCAAACACTATATTCAATGATCTTGAAACATCACCACCCTTAGCTCCCATTAAACTACAAGAACATCTAGGTTCTTTTCCACCACCACTTCCAATCATTCCGGACTTTGATCCATATTTTCCTATTTTTCCACCACATATTCCGCAACTCACAAATCAAAACAACCCGGAAAAGTTCCGCACTCATTACCCACATCACTTACATTGTGAACATTGCCAATCCACTAGGGAAATTTCAATAGAAGTTAGGGAAGAAATGCGATTCATACTCAACCTCATCCTTGATCGCATCAATACCATTACTCATCAAAACCTCCATCCATAACCTTATGCAAGCATGGAAGGATTCATTATTACTATTTTCTAATTTTAGTACTTTTTCTTTTGAGTCATTTTCAAGAACAAATCTTGTTCTTATTTTTACATGCTTGTATGTGGCATAAATACTACTACACTTTGTTGTTTTATTACAAGGCCTTGTTTACATACCTTGGTTCCCAATCTTGATTCTCGTCAATCACAAGATTACATAAGCATGTTACTAACATTTCTCTTTGTAGGATTTTTATTTTCTTCACTTGACGCCCAAACTAGGGAGCTACCATCAAGGGGAGTAAGCGTCGTGGACAAATTTTTCCACACTTTTATTTCTTGATGGGTTAACTTTTGTTTCGACAAAAAGGGAGAAGAAGTAAAACTTAGGGCTTTCAAAACAAACATCTATTCTTAAGTTTTACTCATCATAACATTATGTTTTGTCATCAACAAAAAGGGGGAGATTGTTAATACAAATAAATCATAAAAACGTTTATTAATATTTTATGATCTCTTTGTGTTTTGTTGACAACAAATATAATGTTATCTTAAGTACAATGATAAGGATACATTTTATTTTTGTAAACCATTTACATACAGCCATTTAACACAAAAATGTTGTAATTAATCATTTGTTGTAATAGTTTATTAGGATGGGTAAAAACCACAACCCATGGATCATATCCATAACCCATTGACCCATACCCATTTGACTACATACAATGTATTCATTAGATACATTGAATCTAAAGAAAAACCCATGGACCAACCCATAACCCATGACCCATAACCAAAAAACCCATGGGCAAAGAGGAGCGTCCCACGGTTCCCTAGGTTTGCACTAGATGGATCCCTTTTGGGATGGATCCGTGGAATCCGGGGAACAGTGGTAGAATTTGCATATAAATAGAGAGCCATTTCTTCAGTCTAACTTACCCGTCTTCTTACTAATTCTCTCATATACTCTCATTCTCTTCTAACAAAAGATCACTTGATCTAGAGAGTACTTCCTTCTTTATTTCTTTAGTGATTCTCATATAGGTCCATCTCTAAGGCGAGATCACGAGCATTCTACAAGTCATCCAAGCAAGGGGTCCTTGATTGATTTGTCCCTCTGCAAGATTTCTGTAGTGAAGATCTTGTATTTGATATTTCACATATTTGTTGTGTAATAGTCGTGCTGGTTTGGTCCACCGTGTTACGGACTATGTATTTAGCTTTGTTTCGGAAAAATGTGTAAGCAACGTTGTGAAGGCTTCTCCACAAAGTTGAAGGAGTTTGTTGACATAGTGCTTGAACTCTCGAGTAGGTGACTCGGGGAGTGGAGTAGGGCAAGGAAGGTGTCCTTGTAGCGGAACCACTATAAATCGGTTGTGTCATTTCTATCCCTTTGATTTACTTTATTTACTTGCTTTATCATTGGATCTATACTTTCTCTACATCCATACGATCTCATATATTATCGAATCTAAAGTTTTTGAAACTAACTTAAAATCGGCAAAACTATTCAACCCCCTTCTAGTTTTCCACATCATTGATTCGCTAGTAATACGTGTGTACAAGAACGAAGAGCAAATACACTTGTGTTTGCACATCTTGGGGTTCAACTTCTTTGTTTAGGTCGACATACACAAACCCTATTTGATTAGGGTTTTGGTTCTTGGTTCTTGATTACCGCTGTGTTTGTATTTGCTTAAAGGTATACATCTATTTAAATTTGGTTAATTAGTTTACAAGTATTAGATCATTTGCCTTCGCTATTTTCTTTGATGATGTTTATGCTTTATAAGTGTTATGTGATTCATAAAACCCAACAGTTTCTGGTTAAGGCTACTTCCAGATCAGGGTCCTTTTTCATTGACCAAAGAGAAAATCTCCGAGTTTGCACATAAATACTAATCACCATTTTCCCATTTTGTATCTTCATTATGTTATCAATAACTAACCCTGTTTAAGACAACAGATAACATAGTGAAAAGAATATACAAGCTTCTAATTTCATAAGCTAAAGTAGATACATAATGATAAAAATTACCGTAACAAACATATAAGTTTGCATCTTATTTATAAGAAGCTTAACCGCAAATGAGAATGTGTGTGATAAAACAAAATGAATGAGTAATATGAGAGATGTAGCAAGTGTTTGAAACTGAATGAAAGCCGAATTCCAAAAACTGTTAAGAGTGAGAAGTGCATTTTAATCAGAATCATTCTGAAATAAAAGTAAACTTTGAACTTAGTAGAGTGAGTAACTAATAAAGTGGTATATCCACGTGTTTAGTATTGTTTTTTTTATTAGAACTGCTTAAAATGAATCAAGCACCAACCATCATATTTATCAAGTAGTATTTATTTCAGTGTAAACTAAGCAAATAAATATATATGTATTTTTTTAGTGGAAAACACTTGAAACTGCTTATCTTAAAATAAGCATATAAGCACCTAAAATAAGCAATCCCAAACATCCCATAGGTAATACCTGATTACCCTTATTTCATTAGAACTGTTTAAAATTAATCAGGTATCAATCAACTTATTTTGAGGTGTATATTTCATTATCACTAAGCAAATAAGCCATTTCATTTTTTAGTCAAACACTTGTTTATGCTTATATGTAAGCAAATAAGCAATCCCAAACACCCACATAAATAATGATAGATTGCTGCAATCTATTAGTGATGGAACAAAAGTTGAGGTTGGCAAACAAACAGTTAGTGGGCAACTGTTGATCCCAGTTGAGCAAACGATCCTTATAGAAACTGACTTAACAATTACTTATTAAATATCACGCGGAATGTAATATTTAATCTTAAGAAGAAGAACAGTAACAAACACTAAAAACCTCAATATTATTACTAATACGAATACTCTAACCAGTATTAGGGTTTTACAACCTTGAAGTGTATCGACCTTAGATATAGCAAAACACCCATATATCTAATCTAACCTAGGACATCCTTTTATAGGCTAAGGAGTCCTTTACAATATACAAAACTTATTCTACAAGATAAATATCTTTTCCATACTTATCTAATACAAAACATTAAACCGACTAATCAACTAGTAGTGGTTACAAATATACTATCCGTGATTTCACACTTCTACTAGCCGTGGTTTAACTATGCAGTGGTTTCCTTCTTCTAGCCGTGGTTACATTGAACTAGTCGTGGTTTCCACACTTAGTGTAATTCTTCTTAGTGGAACCTAAAACCCAACAATCCTCCCCTAAACTTGATATATTCAAATAGAATTTTCATGTTTTCTTTAAGCTTAAATCATCTGTCTTGGAGGATGTATCCAAACACTTAACAGTTTTAAGAATTTGCTCATACTTTAGCAACAAACTGTAAGCTTGATCATCATAGGGCTTCAGCATCTTTAAACCACCAGGCTTGACCATCTGAGTAATAACTCCTGGAAATTTATTCAACTGAGGATAATCACCTTCTACAAGCATATGTATAATTTCTCCAGAAACAGTTAACACATGAACTCCACAAGACTGATATAGAAACCATCTTGTAACATTAACATTGTAGAGTCCTTTCCACTCAGATTCATCATGAGTAGGTTCAAACAAGATCTTAAAATTATGATACACCATTCCCTCATGAAGATCATTTGGACATACAACACCAAACTTATCCTTATAAAGCTTCCAAAGATTCATCAAATCATCTCTATTCAGATATTGAAGCATTTGAGAAAATTTATCAAACTCAGATACTTCATTATTAGCTCTTTGAATTTTCCAACATCCTTCACTTCCATTAAGCCCAAATGTATATGAGATAATTTGTTGATCAGCTGCACTAGGTACTGTATCATACCCTCCTGAATCTTTCTCAGCATTTTCTTTCAGTTTCTTAGATCCAAATGTCTCCTGAATCTCTGATTTTCTCTTCTTTATGCTTTTAATCCACTCTTCTTCTTTTTATGAATTCATTGGATTGAAATCATCATTTCTCCTCATACATCTCAAATAAAGCTCTTCAATTCTTTCATATGAACACTTTCTTAAATTTTCACTAATATGCATATCCATATTCTTGATAATCTTTATCATAAAATTTCTCATTTCACTCTTGGTAGGAGGTTTTCTTCTTTTAGCTTGATTTTGCTCATGCCTTATCTTTCTTGCCCATTCACCCAATACTTTACACCTTTCATCAATAGATAAGTGTGCCCATTCTTGTGTAGTATACTCATCTTTTATCCCATCACAAGTTTGAAGATAAGATTGTATATCATTACATTCTGCTAACCATTTCTGAGTAGCTTCTTCCTCTTCTTGCTTTTCTTTCACTACAGCTGCTTCTTCTTCAGCTTGCAACCTTCTTGTAAACTCTTCATCATAAGCAATATGTTCTTTTCTACTCTTAAACTTCAACACTGGCTTAGCAATACCTTTTCCCTTTCCAATGTTTGGTAAAACCTCCTTAGTCTTCAAAGGCTCACCAATAGTCAAACTTTTACTTAAGGGTTTAGGTGTTATGATTGGTGCAGAAGTTTTACTCAAGTTTACCAAAGTACCAGCAACCTCCTTCTCTACTTCTTTAGTTATGGGTGGAGATATAGCAGTGATTATGACTATTGTAGATGTAGTAGTTACAGCTATGGGTGTGTTTAAAGTAGCAGTGGTTACCTGACCTAAAGTTGTAGCAGTGGTTTGAATTACACTATTCGTGGTTACAGCAACACTAGCAGTGGTTGTGTCCTGCACCACCTCCTTCTCGTTTTCTTCTGCGACACTCTTCACAGTTTCAAGTATTGATTCATTTCCATCTTTATCAGAAACCACATAAGCACCTCTTTGATCTCTATTATCCAAATCCTCATCCATATTCATAGCCTCCCTTTGATCCATGCTTTCCATCCTCCCCTGTTTGGATACAACCTCGAAATCTTCATATTTTGAGGAGTGCACCTTTTCTCTTAGCTTTCTAACCTTCTTTATAGCAGCAACCCCATGTCTCTTAACTCTTTCCAAAACAAAGACTCAGTGCTTCAAATGTCTGATCTCTCTGCCCTGAAACACAGCTAAGTCTTGTAGACTTGAGATTGTGCCCTCCATCTTGGTACATTTATCCGTCAATTATTTTAAGTTTTCAAGAATATCCTCCCCACTTCGACCAGTGTTAACTGGTCTGAGAGGTGGTTCATTGGAAAAGTCATCATGTACCTGTGTAGGATCCGTCAATTCAATAGTATCTTACAAACTATCCTCATCACTTTGAGCTGTGTTAACTGCTCCGAGAGGTGAATCCTTGGATAAAGAAAACATAGTACCAGACCTAGTCTGGTCACCTATGCACCCTATATTAGCCAGTTGGCTAGGGATTCCTCCACTTTTGTGGAGTTCAAAAGAACTCTCCACATTAGGAGTTGCCAGTGGTTGGGTCTTATCAATGGTTTCACTGCCATGTTCAACAACAAGGCTTGAATCAGTAGTGAAAGCCCTTCCATTCATGTCACCTCCACAACTGGTGATAGCCTATTGAACTACACCACTAGCACCAGCTTGAGGTAGCATGGTGCCCTTCTTTCTCCTCCTAGTACACAAAATTGGTGGGGGTTCAGAAGTTGAAGGTTCAGTATCAGCAGTGGGTTCAGTGAAAGTTGCAGGGGGTTCAGATGTTGTTGCAGGGGGTTCATCAGCAGCGGTTTGTTGAAGTTGTGTATCAGGAATAGCATCTATCTTTGAAGTATCTGGTAAGGGGATCATATTAGGAAATATCGGGGTGACTCTACCAGAGAATTTGGGATTCTTATGTCTCATATGTGCAAACACTTTTGGTAGCATAAAATGAACCTCATAAGCCCTGGTATGTTCAATAGTCTCTTCAATCTAACTATCTACAATCAACTGAACAAACCTAGGATACAAGTAAAACTTCCCCTTCTCCCTAACATTCTTCAAAAATCCTTCAAATAACATCCTAGACCAATTAAACACTCTCCCCTAAGCAAAACAAATAATAGCAGTTACAATTTTAGATGGAAATTCATCAAAGCCTGTTGTCTTATTGCTTACACACATCAACAAAATATGAATTAGAAACTTCCACTGTGGTGAAAACATACCCTTATGAAATTTGATTTTACCTTCCTTCCTTTCATAACCTAACCTCTCTAATCCTTCAAAAAATATCAGCCTCAGAAAGATTAACCATACCATTAGCATCTCTAAACTTCAATATATCTCTTATAACCTCCTCTGTAACAAGAATCTCATTCTCATCTACAACTGTCCTAAATACCTCCAATCCATCCCTTTCCTAAATCTCAGCATTATTCCAAAATTGATGAACATATGTTTTTAGAATGGTTGGTGCAACAGTTAAAGCATAATGAATGGGACTATGGTTAAGAAAGTCAATTATTTCATGAAAACCTTCAGATTGACGATTCTTGATTAGGTATGCTACTAGGTTATGGGTTTTCGAATACAAAGTCGGCATTGTGATTGGGGAAGAAAGATGATGTTGGTTGTGAATTATGTAGTGAAAAATGGTAAGGGGTTGTGATTAGCGCCAATTTGGAAAAGGATTTGAAGATCAATTAAATGATCTAGCAGTGATTTGGGGAAATAAATACGGTTTCTTCAAAGTTACAAACATGCCCCTCAAGTATTCATTTGCAACAATACAATGTCCGTAAGTTGAAAACCACTAACAGTGGTTTAAAATGATGATAACGCTACACGCGTCGTTCGGGGTCAAAGGAACTTCCTTTTCATCGAGCAAGTTTAATAACACCCTAGGCAGTGAACCTAATCGCTGTAGTGTAGTATTAGGGTAAGCCATGGGTATTGATATCGTTCTATAGGGGAATAGGAATGCTAGTGAGAAGTTACTACGCTAAGGTTGGGGTTGAGGAAGATTATTTTTATCTTTTATGTTTTAGGAAATGGAAAGGTACGAATCTCGGGGTTTGGATTTGGGGTTGGTATTTCTACCGATTACTCTATTCGTCTAATTATCTAATCTAAGGTGTATGTAGTCTATGTCTAACTATTGTGTGCTCGTATGATGGTTTAAAGATGTGTTTACATAGGTTTTATTACTCCTTAATTATCTCCTATTGATGGTTGAATTGTCACGTCCTTATTCTTAATCGCGTTGTGTGTCTAAGGTCGTAGGTTATGCGTTTATCCCTATCTCTTTGAAACTACCAAGGTTTAATGACTACAAAATCTCTAGGATTTATAAACTTTAACTCTAAGGTACTCTTCGGATGGTTTAGCCTACAATGACTCTAGGTACTATAAGCTAAGGTTCACAAAGATTAATCAAGGATTAACTACACAACGGATGACCTATCGCAATACTAGATCATTAACAATTAAGATAAGAGACAACCAATCAATATTCATTAATTAAGTTTCACATTCCCTAAGCAAACACACAAGTAAATTAGCCGGACATGGAGAACATGCAAGCATACACACAAGTAATTGAAGACATAATTGAATTAATGAAGTAAAACACTTATCTTGGTGTAAGATAGGGTATGGAACCCTAAAATACTGTACAAGACAGCCTTGGTTCGGTTTAGATTTTTACTCCAAAAAAACTACACATCGAAAACTAAAAATTCGGATTCTATATATAAGATTACATATGTGATGAGTGTGTAAATACTCATCATTTTGGTTCAATCTGAGCGCAAAACACTTAAAATGCTCGAAATGCATCAAAATATCGAAAATATTCCAAAATTGCATTTTATATGTTTCGGATGCAAAATGTTCAAAATCGGATGAAAATGAGCTAAGTTTGCATAATTGGCGCTTTAGGTCCCCAAGTTTCAAAATTGTCGAAATAGTCCCCAGCCCTTAATTTCAAAAGAAAAATCACCAAAGGTCCTTTTAAAATCATAACTTGTCATAATTAGTCCTTTGGTGAAAAATTCCAAAAGTTTTGAGAAATTACAGTTTTGATCTTTGGATTTTAAAAATGGTTATGTTTAGTCCTTGGAATTTTAAAAATAGCAAATATGGTCCTTATATTATTTGAGATTGGCAAGATCAACCCTTGGACTACAATTTCATAATTTACAGTTTGGTCCCTCTAGTTTGGGTGAATTACAAAGATGATCCTTGTGTTTTATAAGCTTAACCAAACCGGACCCTTTAATAAATCCATACCCAAGCCCAATCCAATATCTAACCCAACTCTGTCACACCCCCAAAATATCGCAGCGGAACGATAGTGTCATTGGGGTATAACGTCATAGCACAAAGTATGGATACAGAAAACGACCTCTATAATGAGGCGTTTTGAAAAGTTTACCATTCGATAAATAAGTTAAAGTTTACACAACAAGAAATCACAAGGTTTGATAACACATAAAGAGTTTACAAAACATGTCGAATGGTAATTGTTAAAAGCACAAGACTCCAATGTATGCCATGTGACCCAAAAGCTCCATGAAATGCTATCACCTTAAGACACGAGATAAACATGCTAAAAGTGTCAACACAAAGGTTGGTGAGTTCATAAGTTTGTAATAAAATGATCTAAAATACTTTGAGAAATGTTCACACACAAAGGCATTGTAAATCCACTCGGTTCAAGTTCCGCCCATACAAAACTTGCAACCCTGTGTGTTCACAACCCATTGCCTAAAATAGAATGAAAATCATGAATATGTGCATTAAGATAGTTAAAAGTATAATCGTCACCACAAGGGTCTTCCAACATATAAATATTGGGATGTTTGTAAATTAATAGCCTTCCAACAACTTAATTTGGAGCCATTAATTCTTGTATGTTTGTAAATTAATAGCCTTCCAACAACTTAATTTGGAGCCACTAATTCTTGTATGTTTGTTCCAAATATGCGTATGAAATCAAGTATAACCCAATCAAGTATATAACGCAATCAAATCTAAAGTACAAGTAGTGTAGCTTGGCTAAAGAGTTTAAATGTTTGGATAAATAAGCATATATCTCGCCCCAAATAGTTTATAGGGATTTAAACAAGTAAAAGCGGGGTATGAACTCACCTGGTGTGATTGATATGCTAACAAAATGAAGTGCACGAAAGTGAGGCTCGGAAACTATCCGCGACCTAAAATGAATGTTATGACTTGAGTTATGATATGTTGTCGTGAATGCATGATTTGAAAATGTATCACCCAATATGCTACTTGAAAACTAGTTATATAAAAATATTGTTACTTGAATGTGTGACGGTTCCATGTCAAAAATAATTACTTTTGAGCTAATGGTGAAAATGTAGTTAAAACTACGTAACGGTTTTAGTAATTGACAAATCGGTTTACATCGGACTTAATGTAATGTATACATAGGAAAACTAACTCGTTTTTAAGGTCCGTTTCTCCCGAAACGTCCGTTTAAGCCCTCAAAACCTTGATTAAAATCGACAGCTTACTAACGCTGTGAATAGTGTTTTCAGACGTTTTTGACTCAAAGTTCGGTTAGCCATAACTCACTCGTTTTAAGTCCGTTTTCAAGTTCTTTATATCCACGAAGGTAATTAAGTGTACTAATATATTTTTAAACTTTGGAGATTTCACAGAAAGTTTAAGGCCACTGTTTGGTCGATTAAAACTCGAACTGCATGTACATTTTCCGAAAATTGTAGTTTTAAATCGTAACTTGAAAACCACGTATCTTTTCGTTATAACTCCGTTTTAGTCCGTTCAAAAGGCCACGTTCATAACTAAAAATCTATTTTCTAAATCTTTAATAAAACTTATAAAATGACTAACTTTTCGGAAAAATTATAAATTTCGACGGCTTCGCGCTTATTTTAAACTTTACCATTTTTATCTACTTGTTTAACCACAACTTCACCACAAAATCCCTTAATCTACTCATCACCAATCCTACTAGTAAAACAACATCATTTGATCATAACCAAAATAAATATTCATTGGGAGGCTAAAATATATATACAAACTTAAATAAACATATATAAAATTTATGTAACCATTTCCTCTAAAAACCACAACTAGACTTTGATGATCCATTTTTCTTACACAATAATTTTACAAACTTTTAACTAGCACATGATTGTTATAAATATTTATATAGCACATATGGGTGATAATTTTGGATGATAATGAATAAAAATCACAACAAATCAAATATGACCATGAGGACTTCATAAAAATGTATGAAAAATATATATGAAAAGGTAAAAGATGGAGTTTCATGCTTACAAGAGTGTATGATAAAGATGGTGATGTTTGGATGTGATGAGAGCAAGATGAGCACCGAACCCGAATTAAACCCACAATCTACTAATCAAAAGACACCCGATAACTTGGACACTACTTGGAAACTTGAAGGTTTTCTTCCTTGCCCTATGGTCCGAAATTCTTGAGAGAGAAAGAAGAAAGTTTTTTGATCTAGTTTTGTAAATGAAATAATGCAAAGTGAAAGAGTCTTGGAGTGTAAGACTAGGTAATGAAAGATCTTGCAATATATATATTAGGTGAATCAATTATTCAATACATATACTTTATTTTATTTCTTTTGTTATGTAAGTAAAATGAAAAAGTAAAGTAAGTTAAATATAGATAAGTTGTAACTTGTAGTATTGTTAAGTAATATTAGTAAGTTGTATACACATTTGAATATTTAGGGTAGCGTTAGCTAAAAATAAATTTTCACGGGTCAAGATAAAATATATTTAGGTCATAAAAATTTATAAAATACTTTTCTTGCAAAACTTGAGTGAAATAATAATAATCATGTAGCATTTAAGAAAACCGTCGTAATGATATAAATTTAACAATTTATATACCAAATAAATTTAAAACACCGAGTAAACTCATTATATTATTTTTTAAACTTAATGTAAGTATAAAAATATATCGGGATCATTTTGGAAGTGTCGGGTCAAATGTTCAAAATAATAACTTACGCGATAACGTTTATTTAATAAGAAAATAATGTGTAATGTAAAATGCAAAACCATGCACGAACCGTTATGAAATGATGAATATGGAATATGAGAAATGACCGGAAATTGAGAATTGTGACATACTTCCTCTGATAGAAGAATCGCGTCCTCGCGATTCAATCGCTGATACTTAAAGTTCTACCCTTATGTTTAGAGAAATCAGAATGTATGGTCAAAGTGTTTATGTCAAAACTTACGCGTCTAGGTTTCTTATCTAATGAGACTCACTGAATCTGAATAATACGGTGGATCACTTTATGGTCTAGGAAAAACGTACTAGTTACGCATTGCGGGCTTCCTCGGTCCCTATATAGAATGCTCGACCTCGGGGTGGGCGATATTAGTACGAGGTTTGGGTTATTTCCTTCAATTGCCACCGCTAGAGGAGCTTGCATCGGTGGCTTATTCAACGAGGACAATTATTCGGAAGTGATTGGGCTGTTACATTCAAAGCAAGTCCTTTGATTATTCCTCATGTTGCCCATCATGTTTTACATCTCCTTAAAATGGCCGTATCGATTGCAATTTGTACACAAGCGCGGGGCTTGGTCTTGGGTGATGATAAGCACATTTAGCACATTTGGGATGTGTACCGCATACTCTCTTTGTTCAATGCAGTTGCCACAAAAACTCTTGCCCTTTTGTTGTCTCGCTACCACGCCTATCTCGCTTATTCGACCCACTTGCTTCCTTCCTCTTATCAACGCTCTTCAACGTACCATTTCTAACCATCTCGTCATCGTGGTTCCCGCCTCGATGTCGCACTTTGTATTGTAGACGGCTCGGTTGTTTTCACAGCCCACGGATTTGGGGACAAGACCATATATGTACCTCGAGATTCTCTTGGACTCGGGGTAACTAGATGAGGAACTAGTCTAGCTAACTCATGAAATTGGTGCAGTAGGCTGCGTGACCAGCCCCTATCATGGAGTGGTGATAAAATTCATCCTCCGGTTCGCATTTCATTGTCCAGCAAGACTCTCTTTCAATAACGCCTTAAATTCGTCCCAAGTCATGCCTATAGTCGCTTCTCTCCTAGCTTTGTGAAATGTGTTCCACCATGTTAATGCCTTCCCGATAGTAAACAAGCAAAGATACTTCACCCTCCGATGTGTGCACAATTGTCGATGTCGATCAACGACTGCCTTCTCTACCCATCGAGTATGCGCCAAAGCACCTCCTATACCATAAAACTCCACAGTTTGCATGCCGAAAATTCCTTATATGTGCATCCAATTACATTGTTGTTGTTGTTGTTGTTAGTGTTGTTGTTGTTACTGCCAAGATTTGAAGTCCAACTTGTGTAACAATAGTGGGAAGCAAGATTTGAAGTTGTTGAGCGATGATGGCGGCAAAGTCGTGGTTTCACGGCGTTGTTGTCATTGTTACCCATGTCGCATCGCCTTCTCTACCTCCACGCCCACCGTCATTCCACCCCTTGCCGCCGCACCACCTCGGCGATCTGCGTGTTACCCTCTTTGGTGCCATGATCTCTGCAGGGAAAGAACCGTTGAATTCGGTGTCTATACTTAACGCCCTCAAACATAATATCACGCCACAAATTGGTTCCTAAGGTGTCCACACCGATCTACGTATGCGTGGTCGCATATGTCCACGTGAGTTGTGACGCATTTATAATTATGTTGGCCACCATAATTATAATTGCCTCATTTCACACGCGTACATACCACCAAGCATACATGTCTCGGCGATTGGTGTTACTTAAATAGGTAGCCAGTCTATCATCCGATTCTAAACGGTGAAGGAGGGATTTAGGGTAGGTATCTATGGAGAGTCGCTTTTCGATGTGTAGGAAATTCCGTTAGGTGCTAAAGTCACTCGAGGTTTGGTCGCCAGCCGGTTCTCAAAGTATCCTCAAGAGAACTCCCATCCTCGGGCAAAATCATCAAATCTATCCACTTTATAGTAACACTTATTTAGCTCGATCTCGCATCTCATCAAACAAGAACCGCCACGAGATCAAGTTAGATAAGTGCTCATTCTTGAGCTCCATATCTTTGATGACCCAACTAGATTTTGGGACTCCCTATTGGTACAAAGAAACTACGTTATCCAATGAGGTGGTTCTAGAAGAAATACTTAAGAAAACATATCTTGTGAAAAGTGAGTAAGGCAATAGGAAGCGAAAGGATCGGCGTGAGAGCGGTTATAGTCTAGGAACTAAAATGCAACCTAGTTCTCTATAACCAAGTCTCGATACCAATCATCACACCCCAAAATATCGCAATGAACGATAGTGTCATTGGGGTATAACGTCATAGCACAAAGTATGGATACGACGACCTCTATAATGAGGCGTTTTGAAAAGTTTACCATTCGATAAATAAGTTAAAGTTTACACAACAAGAAATCACAAGGTTTGATAACACATAAAGAGTTTACAAAACATGTCGAATGGTAATTGTTAAAAGCACAAGACTCCAATGTATGCCATGTGACCCAAAAGCTCCATGAAATGCTATCACCTTAAGACCTGAGATAAACATGCTAAAAAGTGTCAACACAAAGGTTGGTGAGTTCATAAGTTTGTAATAAAATGATCTAAAATACTTTGAGAGGCATTGTAAATCCACTCAGTTCCAAGTTCCGCCCATACAAACCTTGCAACCTGTGTGTTCACAACCCATTGCCTAAAATAGAATGAAAATCATGAATATGTGCATTAAGATAGTTAAAAGTATAATCGTCACCACAAGGGTCTTCCAACATATAAATATTGGGATGTTTGTAAATTAATAGCCTTCCAACAACTTAATTTGGAGCCATTAATTCTTGTATGTTTGTAAATTAATAGCCTTCAACAACAATTTGGAGCCACTAATTCTTGTATGTTTGTAAATTAATAGCCTTCCAACAACTTAATTTGGAGCCACTAATTCTTGTATGTTTGTTCCAAATATGCGTATGAAATCAAGTATAACCCAATCAAGTATATAACGAATCAAATCTAAAGTACAAGTAGTGTAGCTTGGCTAAAGAGTTTAAATGTTTGGATAAATAAGCATATATCTCGCTTCAAATAGTTTATAGGATTTAAACAAGTAAAAGCGGGGTATGAACTCACAGGTGTGATTGATATGCTAACAAAATGAAGTGCACGAAAGTGAGGCTCGGAAACTATCGCGACCTAAAATGAATGTTATGACTTGAGTTATGATATGTTGTCGTGAATGCATGATTTGAAAACGTATCACCAATATGCTACTTGAAAACTAGTTATATAAAAATATTGTTACTTGAATGTGTGGTTCCATGTCAAAAATAATTACTTTTGAGCTAATGGTGAAAATGTAGTTAAAACTACTTAACGGTTTTAGTAATTGACAAATCGGTTTACATCGGACTTAATGTAATGTATACATAGGAAAACTAACTCGTTTTTAAGGTCCGTTTCTCCCGAAACGTCCGTTTAAGCCCTCAAAAACCTTGATTAAAATCCTGACAGCTTACTAACGCTGTGAATAGTGTTTTCAGCACGTTTGTGACTCAAAGTTCGGTTAGCCATAACTCACTCGTTTTAAGTCCGTTTTCAAGTTCTTTATATCCACGCGAAGGTAATTAAGTGTACTAATAATTTTTTTAAACTTTGGAGATTTCACAGAAAGTTTAAGGCCCTTTGTTTAGTCGATTAAAACTCGGAACTGCATGTACATTTTCCGGAAAATTGTAGTTTTAAATCGTAACTTGAAAACCACGTATCTTTTCGTTATAACTCCGTTTTAGTCCGTTCAAAGGCCACGTTCATAACTAAAAATCTATTTTCTAAATCTTTAATAAAACTTTTAAAATGACTAACTTTTCGGAAAATTATAAATTTAACAGCTCTTCCGCTTATTTTAAACTTTACCATTTTTATCTACTTGTTTAACCACAACTTCACCACAAAAATCCCTTAATCTACTCATCACCAATCCTACTAGTAAAACAACATCATTTGATCATAACCAAAATAAATATTCATTGGGAGGCTAAAAATATATATACAAACTTAAATAAACATATATAAAATTTATGTAACCATTTCCTCTAAAAACCACAACTAGACTTTGATGATCCATTTTTCTTACACAATAATTTTACAAACTTTTAACTAGCACATGATTGTTATAAATATTTATATAGCACATATGGGTGATAATTTTGGATGATAATGAATAAAAATCACAACAAATCAAATATGACCATGAGGACTTCATAAAAATGTATGAAAATATATATGAAAAGGTAAAAGATGGAGTTTCATGCTTACAAGAGTGTATGATAAAGATGGTGATGTTTGGATGTGATGAGAGCAAGATGAGCACCGAACCGAATTAAACCCACAATCTACTAATCAAAACACACCGATAACTTGACACTACTTGAAAACTTGAAGGTTTTTCTTCCTTGCCCTATGGTGCGAAATTCTTGAGAGAGAAGAAGAGAAGTTTTTGATCTAGTTTTGTAAATGAAATAATGCAAAGTGAAAGAGTCTTGGAGTGTAAGACTAGGTAATGAAAGATCTTGCAATATATATTAGGTGAATCAATTATTCAATAATACATATACTTTATTTTATTTCTTTTGTTATGTAAGTAAAATGAAAAAGTAAAGTAAGTTAAATATAGATAAGTTGTAACTTGTAGTATTGTTAAGTAATATTAGTAAGTTGTATACACATTTGAATATTTAGGGTAGCGTTAGCTAAAAATAAATTTTCACGGGTCAAGATAAAATATATTTAGGTCATAAAAATTTATAAAAATACTTTTCTTGCAAAACTTGAGTGAAATAATAATAATCGTGTAGCATTTAAGAAAACCGTCGTAATGATATAAATTTAACAATTTATATACCAAATAAATTTAAAACACTGAGTAAACTCATTATATTATTTTTAAACTTAATGTAAGTATAAAATATATCGGGATCATTTTTGGAAGTGTCGGGTCAAATGTTCAAAATAATAACTTACGCGATAACGTTTATTTAATAAGAAAATAACGTGTAATGTAAAATGCAAAACCATGCACGAACCGTTATGAAATGATGAATATGGAATATGAGAAATGACCGGAAATTGAGAATTGTGACAAACTCCCACCCAAGTCCAACCCGTTTACCCAATCTTTTACCCGAATCCAACCCGCCCAAGTTTTAAAATATTAAACCCGCTCACGAGTTGCCTCCATCATCACCCTCCCCCTGCAACTCTACCTGCAATACTCCACTCTCCATCATCACACCCTACTCCTTATCACTCCAAACATCCCAAGCCAAAGATCATTTAATGCCTCTTCCTCTGTCACAAGTTATCCCCCCAGCTGTTAAAAACCTTTTCCCGCCAAAATTACATCCAATGGCCAAAATGATACCAACCAATCCAAGGGCCAAGATTATTGCTGGGATTTGAAGAGAGAGGTGAGATAAGCTGCATGGGTGTATAAAAGACCAAGAAGAAGCAACAAAGAGGAGCACTTAGTTTATTTTTAAAAATGTATGTCGTTTTTTAATTCAAAAGTCTTCAATAGATTCTTAGTTGTAATTTCCAATTTAATTGTATCAAGTAAAAGTATTTTAGTGTATTGCAACTCTTTTTAAGTATTAATTCAAGTTGGTGTTAAGATTTCATATTTCATGATCATCATTGCAAATTTCAAACTCATAATCGATGTCCAAGCTTCAATTAGCTTATTTATAAGCTCAAACAAGCTTATACTAGCTTATTATAGCTTTCTGTAAGCTCACATTTATGTTTCAAGTCACTTTGGATATTGGTCAATGAAAGTCAATCTGGGGCAAAAATTGAGAAGGAAATGGAAATGGTTGATGCAGAAATGGATTTGGGTTGATTTAGAAGCAGTTGGGTTGATATAGATAGGGTAGTAGGTTACTGTGTTCATTGGTTCACTGAATTCAAGCCATTGTGGCTAGGGACCTATTGTAAGTTATTTTCATGTTCATTGCATATTTGGTATCTGTGGTTAGAAAGAGTTGAGACTTGTTCATTTAGTGGGAGTTAGGTTACTTTAACTCAGTTTAATCAGTTATACAAGTTGAATCAGTAGTTAGGTCATTAAAATTTCATAACAGTCATAAAAAGGTGTGTTTGGCTTAGTTAGTTAAACTGCATTAGAGGTTGGTTCAGTATTTGAGACTTGTAGTTCTAGGTTTGTTAAGCTTATTTACACTCCTTGCTATCTTAAATTTGCACCTGCAAACCACAGAAGTCAAAACTCTCTTGAATATGTCTTAACTACATAACTGTGGGGATTTTGAAAATTCAAATACTTGATTTGTGTTTATAATGCATAGGTATAACTTGCAGTAGAGTTATTTCATCATATAACATCATAATCTGTCCACAAATTGGATTCAAACCTCACAAAAGTCAACATTTCATTCTTACTTCAAAAGTCAAAAAGCTGAAAAACCTGTTTTGAGCCCAATTGAAAGGATTTTTCATGAGCTCATTTCTGAGCCAATCTAAGTGATATTTGGTGTTCATAAACTTCAGTTGGTCTACTTGCTTATTGCCATTTTTGTAGAATTTTATCAAATTTTTATAAGTCTCAAAACTGCTTGTCAATAAGGTCTTATTTGCCCTGTACACACTCAGTATTAACTGAGTGTGCAGTGTTTTGTCTGAAGGTTGCCTGAGCTCATCGAGCTTCCCAAGGTCTGGTTTTGGTTTACTAACTCTTGGCCAGGTCTAGTTTAGACTCCAATTTCTGTTTTGCATTTTTAGATAGTAAGTTAGCTTGTGCTTAAGCTCAAAGTAGAGACCTCAAAACTGTTCTTAGCATAAAACTCAAATAAGTCAAATCTGTGTAAATGGTGATTTAGAGGTTAAAAGCTAGTTGAAACCTGTTGCATTTTGGTACTTTTAGCATAATATAGCTTCTTTAATCAGTTGGTGCTTGTTTGTAGCTTTTAGCTTAACTTAAGTGCTTATTTAAAAGCACTTTGCATAGCAGTTTCATATTCTTGCACACAAGCTACTGTTTTTCTATTTTTCCTAGATTCACAATATTATTTTAGGCTTATCTTGAATTTTTCAGATTTTTCCAAGTCAGTTTGCTATTTTTCTTAATTTAAATTAGTTTTAAAGTCATTTTAATTCGCATTTAATACAATTAATTCAGAAAAGTTTCAAAAAAATAATTTTCCATTTTTCTTAAGTTAAGATAATTATAAAAAGTTAAAAAAATATTTTTCCAGATTTTTCTTAGTTAAATTTGTATTTTTTAGCAATTTAATTAGTTTTAAATTGTTTTTAATTCATAGAAAATACAAAAATAATCAGAAAAATATAAAAATAGTTTTGAAAATTCTCTTTTGTTATTTTAGATTTTTCTAAGTCAAAATTTTATTTTCCTAGCTTTATTTCATATTTTCTTGTATTTTAGGTTATTATTAAATAGTTAAAAATAGTTTTTAATTAATAATAATTAAATAAATAGTTATAAAAATAACTTTCTTTTTCTATAAATTTTCTTTTATCATTAGGATTGTAAAAATGTCATTTTCATATTTTTAGGATTAATACTACTCTAGTTTCACATTTTCATTTGTACGTTACGTAGTTTTTAATTCAGTTTTATAAAAATATAAAATCAAAAACATCATTTTGCAAATAGTGATAGCGTTTATCTAATATTTTTTTATCTTTTTAATTCTCTTTAATTTGCATTTAAGCCCCTGTAATTTATCTCCTTTTTGTAGTTATAATAAATCGGATCTCTTTCTCATTCAAATTTCTCGATCACTATATCGTTTGGTGATTCATTGCATAGCTCATTTGGGACATAACGACCGGGAAACACTATACTCCCTAATCTTCATTGCATTACGTATGCAGTTGTTTTAAGTTTCTTCGGTCGGCCATTCACAAGTGGCGGCTTGTGTGAAAAACTTGACGGTTTGCGCGGATCAATATCGACGACGGCGTCACCTTATGATTTGTGATGCCGTCGGTCGCGTCATTAAGGTTTCATCTTGGCCACATTAGTCTTGCGACGGTGCCACCTTGTGCTTGTGACGCCGTCCTCTTCAGCCTCTAACGTCGTCTGGATCAAATCTAGGCCGTCTGAGTTGCGACGGCCTACTCTTTTAAAGCCTGAAACCGTCACTTGTAAATGAGCAATTTGGCTACTGAGCCGTCAAAAGTGGTCCGACGGCGTCGCGGGTTTGTGCTGACTTGTCCCTTCGGCCCGATATCTTGAGTGTCCGGATTCTTGACTTTGGCCATTTTCTTCAGATATTCGCGTCTTTTGTCCGAATAAGTGTCATTCCAAGATTTTGCCTTCAAGATACCTAAAAGTGAAAAGGAACGATATTAAGTAATAACGGATACAAAAGTGATCAAATAAGGGCTTAAACGACCCCTAAAAAATGTACATTTTAAAACTTTATCAAATATCCCTACACTTGGTATTTGCTTGTCCTCAAGCAAATGTGCTTTTAGCCAATTAATTTATAAGTTAGGGGTCATGAAGCATTGGTTTAGAATAATTCATAACACATATAATCCCCGCAAAAGTCATAACAAGCACAGAAATTACATACTAGCACCTCACATAGGGTGTTTGGATACTCACATCTCTCGGGTGTATATGAAATATAACAAGTTAGAAAGGGAAGATAAATACTCATTAACCGGTCCTAGCACATAGATTACCATAGGTTTGAGACTAGATCAAACCTCTATCTCTTTGGTGTAAGCACCTAGGATAGACTATCCAAGAGGTCTTTAAAGGGTTGTAATGTTAGGCTTATAGTATGGAAACAAAGGGTTTGGTGGGATAGGCTATTTATAGGCACATCCCTACACTTGAGTTTTTATTACTCTAACACTAATATGACCCGAATTGAAAAGAACAAAACACTTGGAGTACATTATCATGCAAATAAAGGGAATTTAACGTTCCCTTCCCGTCATCTCAAAAAATTTAACTTTTCCCATGAGTCCCAATCGTCCCAAAAACTGGGTACAAAGGATATGACTCAACTTAGCAACTTATGCAAGCAACTAGATAATTGAACTAAGGGTTTGAGGTAATAACAATAATGCACTAAAAGTGAGTGCATACAAGGTAGGCTAAGGCGATTTGGGTGTACATTTGGGGGTGGGGTGTAAACAATGCTCTTCATTGATATTCCGAAAAACTGAAACATCACGAGAACCGCGAAAAGGATAGGCTCTAAGAGGTTAACTAGGGGTATCGTGTACTAAAGATGAGTACAACGCAAAGGGTGTAGGGGAATTACTCAACCGATGTGGAAGAAGTAATTATATTACATGTATCAAACAAGGGTTATCCTAATGCCTCTTATCATTTAGTTATTCCTAACTACACAAGTGTAGTCTTACTAGCGATCTCGGGATGCATCACAAAAAAAGTTCTAGAATATATTATACTACCGGTTCACACTCTAAGCATTAAAGATGAATGCTTCAATTCCTACTAATCTAAGGGCCATCCTCACATTTTGGGTGGAATTTAAGTGGTAAAGGGTTTTTGTGTTAGTCATATAACTTCCTATCCATGAGACGCTTTATTAAGACTAATGGCCCACTCCTATATGTCCCGAAAAATTTTAAATTTGGTGCCAAAATTACCCTAACTGACATTTTCTCACGGTTTATTACGCAAATGCAATTGGACAAAGCAAATATTCAAGGATAAGCATAGTTTCAAAGTTCCCGTTTTGTTTTCCCTCCCTACACTTAAACTGAACATTGTCCCCAATGTTCCCCGAAAGTATCAAAGTAATGATATTGGAAGGTAATTAAAAACGAAAGAAACTAGTACTCTCCTGATTAGCTCGGTAGGATCCGTGTAAAGTGGTGGTTACATCTTTATTCAGGAAGAACGTTTGCGTGAAAAGCTCCTTCTCATCTTATATATCTTCTTCTTGGTAAATTAAACCTGCACACTTGATGAAAACAAATGAAACCTTTGCGTAAAATCGGCGGTAATAATATATATAAGACTCTACTAAACTAGGATATCATGCTTGTGGAATCGATGTTTTCAGAATTTCTGGAAAATTAAGACCTGAAAAATTCCAAAAAATTATAAGCAGCTCAGAAAATGAGAAAAAGTAATCAGATATTTTGCTTCTTCACAAGCCGTCGGTTTCGATCTGGCGTCAAAGTTATCCTCGACAAAAGCGGTGCGCAATTTTCTCGAAAAATTTTAGAAAATTTACATCTTTAGAATGGAAAATTTCACGCAAAACATCCATTATGACTCGATACAAGCTTTTGACTCGAACAAACACACATATATATCTTTTACTTAATTGTAATTCTCATGTTTACGTTTCTTTTGAAAATGTGTAATCCTCCCTACACTTATCCCTTATGTAAAATACCTTTAAATGTAATTAAGGCGAGGTTCTGAGACAAAATAAAGCATTTTACAAATTTAAACATTAGAATAAACAATCAATAAAAGATATATGACACAAATAAGTAAACAATTAAGCATGGGTTGCCTCCCAGGCGCTTTTCTTTATTTATGAGTCTTGTAGCTAGACTCAAGTCGTGCTCCTACGTGACTTCATTACGTCACCTTCTTCCTTCGCCGCCCTTCGTCAAAAGGCGTGAGCGTTGTATGCTTACAAAGGATTCCTTGCCAGCGTCGTCTATAATGGTAACAGTTCTATCCTTTAGATTGGTTTCCTTCATCAGTATAAGGCCCAAACCATCTTGGTTTGTTTCTACCTCGTAATGCCCTTATTCGTGATTTGTATAAGAGTACTTTCTCTCCCTATAAAAATTCCTTAGGATTCTTTTGTGTTTTTGGTATCGAATTGGGATTATTTCCTAACTTTTTATCTCACTTCCACAATGTTACATGTAGTCCTTGAACCATGAAATCTCTAAGCCCTTTTTCCCAGTTGTTCATTTTCTTCTTAACCACATTATTAGGGACTTGTGGATTCTCATTCGTAATCTTCTCCATGATCTTAAGGGGATACCTTGGAACAATGGGTATCCTAGCGTACCCTTTTCCGCTTTTAAGTATCATGATGCCCTCCCCGCATTTGATGGTTGCTTTGGCAGTAGCCATAAAAGGTGTCCCAAGAATGAGTGGCATGTTTCTATCTTCCTCAATGTCTATGATCAAGAAATCCACCAGATAAGTGATATTAGCCACCTCTATTAAAACATCCACTGCGATTCCTATGGGGTAGACATAGGTGTGATTTGCTAAGGAAAGTCTAAGATCGGTCTTAGCTGGCTTCTCCCTAGTCAACTTAGTATAGATTGATAATGGCATTATGTTTACATCAGACCATTAATCAGCTAAGGTATTAATATCCATGTCACCTATGCTACATGGTATTACGAAGTTCCCTATGGTGTCTCTTTTTTTGGTTACTGATTTTTTTAGAACCAGATCATAAAGAGGCCCCATAGGCATGGTGTCATACTCTTCTTCAATTATTTTTCCTTCAAGGGCTTCCCTAAGAACTTCATTGTATCTAAAGTTGTTCACTTGGTTAACTATGGTTTTTTTTGTTAATTTCGTGCTTAAGGTAGTACTCAATGGTCTCGGGCTCATTAGGTTCAGCCCCCTCCCTCTTGCTTTTATCAGTTTTCTTCTTCTCAACCTTTCCATCTTCAGGCATAATGGAAATGGCGTTCACAAACGAAGTGGGAGGATAATCATTGCTTCTCACTAGTACCTTTTTGGGAACTTTTGTCTTGGTATATTCTTTTACCAGGTTCATCATTTCCGTCATCTTTGCCTGCATTTCCTCTCTTTGTCCATTGAAGGCTTTTAAGAGGGTGTCGAGCTTGGTTGTCATCTCGCTTTGTCGTTGCTTGAAATCGGCTTCAAGCTACGTAAATCGAGCTTCTTGAGATGACATGAATTTGGACACCATTCCCTCAAGACTAGTGGAAGTTCCGGTGTTTGGAGGTTGTTGTAGGATTTCCCTAAGTTATTTGGCTCGAGCTTAGGAGTCTCGTAGGAGCTCATTAGGAATTTGACTTGATCTTCAAGTTCGAGCATCCTACGATTGGAAGGTTGTGAGTCAATGGGAGGCAAAGAGATTGCCTTATCAATTTTGGACAACTCACGGGGGTCATTCCAACATTCGTTTTCATAAGGGGCAAGGTCCTCTATTGTACCCCACGATTCTTCCATGGTGAGTTTACTAAGTTTACCACCGGCTGCTTGGTCGATGGATTTCTTAGTTGAGAAGTTGACACAATCGTAAAAGATTTGGAATTAAAGCCAAAGATCGATGCCTGATGAGGGACTTTGTGGAGCAAGTCCTTAAATCGAGTCCACGCATCGTACAGAGTTTCACCTTGACATTGTTGGAAAATCAAGATGTCATTCCTAAGTTTGGTAGTTCTCTCCGGTAGGAAAAATTGGGCGAGGAAACGAGTGGTGAGATCAAACCAGCTTGAGATGGATCTGGCGGGAAGTCGGTCAAGCCAATTACTAGCTTGGTCCTGTACAAAAAATTGGAAGAGACGCAGACGCGTGGTCTCTCGAGCAGTAGCATCGAGGTCGATGGAATCGACAATTTTAAGGAAATCCTTAAGATGCTGATTAGGATCTTCCTAGCGAAGTCCATGGAATGCACATCCGTTTTGCACCAACCGGATGGTGCCGGATCGCAGGGCCATAGTTTGGGCTTAGTATGGAAGCTCAATGGTGTTCCTATAACCTAGGTGGCTTGGTCTCGAGTATTCACCAAGAGTACGGGCTCTTGGCGGGTCATTTGGTGGTAGGTTGATGAATGGTGGTTGGTTATCACCTTCCATGATGAAAAGTGATAGGGTTATGAACAAAGGTCACGAAGAAGGGGGATAGACTACGAGAAAGCTAAAAATTGGAAAAAAAAACTTGCTTGATAGGAATCAAGCAAGGAAACCTAAACGCGGTGGACTCTTAACTAGCTATTCTATTCCCCGGCAGCGGCGCCAAAAACTTGATAATGCTACACGCGTCATTCGGGGTCAAAGGAACTTCCTTTTTGTCAAGCAAGTTTTATAACACCCTAGGCAGTGAACCTAATCGCTGTAGTGTAGTATTAGGGTAAGCCATGGGTATTGATATCGTTCTCTAGGATAATAGGAATGCTAGTGAGAAGTTACTACGCTAAGGTTGGGTTGAGGAAGATTATTTTTTTATCTTTTAATGTTTTTAGGAAATGGAAAGGTACGAATCTCGGGGTTTGGATTTGGGGGTTGTTATTTCTACTGATTACTCTATTCGTCTAATTATCTAATCTAAGGTGTATGTAGTCTATGTCTAATTATTGTGTGCTCCTATAATGGTTTAAAGATGTTTTTACTTAGGTTTTATTACTCCTTAATTATCTCCTATTGATGGTTGAATTGTCACATCCTTATTCTTAATCGCGTTGTGTGTCTAAGGTCATAGATCTCTTTGAAACTACCAAAGGTTAATGACTACAAAATCTCTAGGATTTATAAACTTTAACTCTAAGGCACTCTTCAGATGGTTTAGCCTACAATGACTCTAGGTACTATAAGCTAAGGTTCACAAAGATTAATCAAGCATTAACTACACAACGATGACCTATCACAATACTAGATCATTAACAATTAAGATAAGAGACAACCAATCAATATTCAATAATTAAGTTTCATATTCCCTAAGCAAACACACAAGTAAATTAGCCGGACATGGAGAAAATGCAAGCACACACACAAGTAATTGAAGACATAATTGAATTAATGAAGTAAAACACTTATCTTGGTGTAAGATAGGGTATGGAACCCTAAAATACTGTACAAGACAGCCTTGGTTCGGTTTAAGTTTTTACTCCAAAAAAACTACACACTGAAAACTAAAAAATTTGGATTCTATATATAAGATTACATATGCGACGGCGTCACCTTATAAATTGTGACGCCGTCGGGTCGCCGTCATTAGGGTTTCTTCTTGGCCACGTTAGTCTTGCGACAGTGCCACCTTGTGCTTGTGACGCGTCTCTTGACCTCGGCGTCGTCGGTCAAATCTAGGCCGTCGAGTTGAGGCCGCCTACTCTTTTAAAGCCTTACACCGTCACTTGTAAATGAGCAATTTGGCTCTTGAGTAGTCAAAAGTGGTCCGGCGGTGTCGCAGGTTTGTGCTGACCATCCCCTTGATTCAGATAGCTTGAGTGTCTCGATTCTTGACTTTGGCCATTTTCCTCGTATATTCGCGTCTTTTCGTCCGAATAAGTGTCATTCCAGCATTTTGCCTTCAAGATACCTAAAAAGTGAAAAGGAACGATATTAAGTAATAACGAATACAAAAGTGATCAAATAAGGGCTTAAACGACCCCTCAAAAAGGTACATTTTAAAACCTTATCAAATGCACTATTAGTGGATAGAGCAATCACTTGTCCAATCTTTGACCAATAATACATCAACCAAATCCAAGCCAAAAATAAGAGAATCAGCCAAAAGTATGAAGGATAAAAAAATCTCCTATTTTTTTTATATTTTTTTTTAATTTTTTTTTGTAAAACTAACTCAGCAACAGCTCCTAAAAGTTCAAAAGTATACAAATATCCTTCATACATGCACATCAAACACAAACCAAACACTAGAAATATGGTTAAGGTTAGCAGTGGTTAGAAAGAAACAAGGAGTGGGTTCATAAACTCTATTAGCAGTGGTTAGCAAAACTACTAAATTCCCATTCAATATAGTCAACGCCAAGTCACTCACACTAAATCTTCTACCAAAGTCAAAAGACTTTATTTACTCCTCAACCACTCACACCTTCCCCGTATTAATTTTTTGATTTGCTCTTAACTCTATTTAAGAACCTGTAACTCACAAGCCACACATATTTCACACAACCAAAAAAAAAATCTCTCTAAAAAATTCTTTCAAAATGCTTATCACCAAAAATCACCATGAGTCATTCAAACCTATTCAACTGATAGCTCTTTCTCTGACAGTGATTGGGATGAGTTTGTTAGGAATAACCCAGGTAGGGTTGAGCCAGAGGTCTCATCAAAGAAAAGAACTCACTCAGGTTCTTCTAAAGGTGGTTGAAACAACTACTTTCCACCAATGAACACAGCTCTCTCAAACCCTTCAGCTGCTGGTCCTTCATCTCTCCAACCAATGCCTCAGGATGCTATTATCAAGGAATACAACTCAGACATAAGTTCCTATGTGTCTCCTTATGAAGGTATAGATGATGAAACATCTTTAAGAGTCCTGGTTGTGTCTCCCCTTGCTGCAGTAATCCCACCAGAAGAGCTTCAAGCACCACCTTATCAAGCGTTGTTGACATCACCACGACCAGAGGGTCCTTCATCATCATCACCACCCATCAGAGGAAAGGTGATTGGGCTGGCATGCCCCAAAGTGTGGAAGATTATTGAAGGTCGAAGGGCCGAGAAAGTGATGCCTGAGTGGGCCTTGGTTAAGAAGCCTTAGGTAGTAGGGAGTTAAGCTGTGAAGCTGCTGTCCTAGTAGGATGTGGTAGGAAGTGGTCATGTGAAGTAGTCCTTTGGATAATTCCAGATAATTCCATTAGTTTATTCAAAATGTTAGGTAAAGATATATATAAGTGCTTAGCAATCTGTAATGATAAAAGATATATATATCTTGTGAGTGTGGTAGGTATATGTAATAGTTTATACATATATAGTGAGTGCTTAGTATTATTAAAGTAGTTTCCTTAGTCTATAAAAGGAAACTACGATAGATGTTGTAGACACACCTTTCATAACATCAATAGTCAATTATACTGATCTATAGAAGATCAGATAATAGTGTTTAAAGTCTTCTTGTGTCTTGTATTTATTTTCCGCATAAATACATTACATGCAAAGGTTCTCCTTAGTTGTTTTGTGATTACATAGAACAACTATACTAATTCTAGGCTCGAAAGATCTATCTGGGATTTAGTCTCAACAATTGGTATCAGAGCCTTGTGAGAATCTTTATAAGAAGACACTCTTTTTCTTCACAAAACCACAACATGTCATCACCAAAACATTCTGATGCTGAGAGTGATGATCAGCCAGAAGTATCAAACGACCAGTCTAACCAAAATAACACCCAGCCTTCAATTCAACAAGTAGTCACCATGTCCAACTCAAGTGCAAAATTTCCTTACCTTAAAAAGGACGAATATGAGATATGGGCCATGAAAATGGAAAATTACATTTCCAACATGGATATCAATCTCTGGCAAATCGTCCTTAAAGGAAACAGTAGAAAGGCTACTACAAGAGATGGTCAAGGGAATGTTATAATACTTCCACCCTCAACAGCTGCTGAACAAATTGCTGTCCAAAGAGAAATCAAGGCAAGGACTACCTTATTGCAAGCTCTTCCAGATGAGCACATGGGTGATTTCTATCATCTAGATGATGCAAAACAGATTTGGAAAGGAATAAAAGCAAGATTTGGTGGAAATGATGAATCCAAGAAAATGAGGAAGTCCATGCTCAAACAAAGCTTTCAGGAGTTTTCTATCTCTGAAGAAGAAGGTATCCATAAAGGATATGACAGGTTTCAGAAGATCCTCAGTCAGCTTAATCAGTTGCAATCTAAACCTGATGATGAGGAATGCAATCTCAAGTTTCTTCGTGCTTTACCTGCTTCTTGGAGTCAAGTGTCTATAACTCTCAAAGCAAAAGGTGGCCTAGAGTACTTAAACTTTGATGATCTCTACAACAAACTGAAATCTCTAGAGATTGACATCAAGGGTTATTCTACTTATTCTCCAGTTCCATCACACTCTGCATTTGTTGGTACTACCAGTGGAAACAAAATTGTTTCATATACTGATAGTCCCAAGTCTTCATCAGCAACAACATCAACTCACAAGTCTTCTACAAGAAGATCAAAGTCTAATTCTGTCATAGAAGATGTGTTCTATTCACTTGTTGCTGAATCTGATGATCAACAACAATTGACATATGAAGACTTTGAACAAGTAGATAAATGGGATATGGAGGAAATGGATCTTAAATGGCAGATGGCTATGCTTGCTGTGAAAGTTAAGAGATATGAAGAAGGCTCTGGAAGAAAGTTTGGTTACAAAGGAAGAGAACCAGCCAGGTTTGACAGGAAGAAAGTCAGATGTTTTGAATGCAATCAAATTGGTCACTTTGCTAGAGAATGTTCTAATAGGAAGGGAGGTGACAGAAGAAAGTACAATGCGTACAAACTTAAGGAAGCTGAAGAAGTGAAGACAGCAGCCATGCTATCTCTAGAAGACAGAGTTGACTGGGATGATCATGTGAATGATGATGAGGATGAAGAACCTCAGGTTGGACTGATTGTTGATTCTGCTGAAGAAGTTGGAATGATGGGCATTACTTCTCAGGTACACAATTGCATTTTTGGTTGCAGTACTCAATATAATATTCTTAAATGTGAGTTTGATGATGTCAATGAAAAATATAAAGAGTACTTTATACAAGCCAAGGCCTATAAGAGAGGAGTTAAAACTCTAGAAAAACAAAAAGTCTGGTATGATCAAAATCAATTGGCTCTTGAGGAAAGAATAAATGTTTTGGAAAGAGACTTAGAAAGCACAACAAATAAGCTAAAATATAAAAAGAAACAATATGTGAAGGTTGTTGCTGAAAAGGAGAGTCTTAAATCTGAGTTAGACTTAGAGGTGGCTAGACATAAACAATGGCAAGAACAGGCTAAGAACTTAGAAAAATTGTGGAATAGTTCAATGTCTGTTAAAACAAAAATGGGGTTAGGATTTAAGGATTGTATTAATCCAGATCAAGTGTATGACCCAAATGAGTACAGTGTTTTTAATCTTGTCACAGATATAGAAGAAGATAAATATAGAAAACCTGTTGAATTCATTAAACAAGGTGAAATGCATAGAGTTCCTTCTTCTATAAATGGTATTGTTAAGCCTCCTAATCCAGACTATGATTCAGATGAATCACTCATGTCCTTTGGTAAAAAGTCCAATGACTTATCAGACACTGGCAGTGAGTCTAACACGTTTGTCTCTTGTTCTTCTAGGACTACAGAGACTCAATCTAAAGAAAATGCCAGCTATGATTCGAATAAAGAGTCTATAGAGTCAACCTCTCCTAAGTCTTTTCAAGTTCCTCAAACCCAAAGTGTTACTATTAAAGAACCTTCCTCAGAGAAAGTTTTTTCTAGAAACACTTCTTGCTCTGTTGATTTTGTTGAAAACAATTACTTTTGGTTGTGTTTCAAATAAATCGTGTGTAATGAAACTGTTCTGTTTTGAACAAGAAATTCAAGAAGAAAACATGTTTTGTTTGTGGAAGTGTCTTTCATCTAATAAAAGATTGTGATTATCATGAGAAAAGATGAATGTATGTGCTAATCAACGAGAGGAATAACAATGTTTGGAATGATGTGGCTAACATACCTCCATATATTCCCATTGGAACATATGTGAGAACCAACGAAAAGCAGATTCTCACAACATGCTTGTGTAAGACCAAATTATCTTTGGTAAACCGGTTGGGTAATCATAGGCCATCTTCCTTACAATGGAGAAGAAAAGGAAATAGACCATATTAATGGACCTACAAGCTCTTATTTTCAAAATGATTATAGGAATGTTAACCTTTGTCTATTACCATCAAAGGGGGCTTGGTGGGACACTTAGGGAGAAACTACAACTTAAAGACCTCGGAGATAATTAAGAGGTTGTTCTTGGAGACCAACTAAATCAAGTTATATGCAAATGTCCAAGAACAATAGTGGATCTCATCATAATGCCAATTTTTCTAATGTGATCCACAAGGCAGGCTCAAGTCAGTGATGACTTGGGTCACCATGTAGTCTAATGTTTGTACATAATTTTTTGTAGGATGATCCTCTTTCAAATAAAGATATAGGAATTGTAGATAGTGGTTGTTCTAGAAGTATGACAGGAAACAAAGACAGGCTTCATGATTTTATGGGTATTCAAGGTGGCACAGTTACCTTTGGAGGAGGAGATGGTAAAATCACAGGGAAGGGAACTATAAGAACTGCTCAACTGGACTTTGAGAATGTGTATTATGTGGAGGCACTAAGAAATTTTAATCTATTTTCTGTGTCACAAATTTGTGACAAGAAAAACTTTGTGCTCTTCACAGATAAAGAATGTCTTGTTCTTTCAGAAGATTTCCAATTACCTGATGACAGCCAAGTTGTTCTGAAGGTACCAAGGAAACACAATCTCTACACATTCAATCTCAATGATGTCCACCCTTCTAGAGATATAGCTTGTTTGATGGCCAAAGCATCCTTAGATGAATCTCTTAAATGGCATAGAAGGATGGCTCATGTGAACTTCAAAACCATAAACAAGCTAGCTAAACTCCGTTTAGTTAATGGTCTACCTTCCAAGATGTTTACTAATGAGCACAACTGTGTGGCTTGCAACAAAGGGAAGCAACACAAAGCTTCATACAAGGCCATTACTGTTGTCAGCACTATCTCTGAGCCTTTGCAGCTTCTTCACATGGATCTTTTTGGTCCTACATCTGTAAGAAGCATTGATCACAAATACTACTGCTTGGTGGTGACTGATGATTATAGTCGGTATAGTTGGGCATTCTTCTTGAAGACTAAAGATGAAACATTTCAGCTTCTTCAAGATTTCATTGTCCTGGTGGAGAATCAGTTGAATAAGAAGGTCAAAGCAATAAGGTGTGATAATGGGACAGAGTTCAAGAATGCAAAATTAATAGATCTCTGTGCTACAAAAGGGATTAAAAGGTTCTATAGCATTGTCAGGACTCCACAACAAAATGGAGTTGCTGAAAGGAAAAACAGAGCCTTAATTGAAGCAGCAAGATCTATGCTTGCTGATTCAATGTTGCCTACCATGTTTTGGACTGAAGCAGTTAGCACTGCTTGTTATGTCTTAAACAGGGTATCAATAACTTCTCCTCACACAAAAACACCTTATGAACTTCTTTCCAACAAAATTCCTACCATCATTCATCTTAAACCCTTTGGTTGTCATGTCACCATCCTCAATACAAGTGATCCTTTGGGCAAGTTTGATGGAAAAGCAGATGAAGGATATGTGGTAGGCTATTCAGCTCAGAGTAAAGCATACAGAGTGTATAACCTCTCCACAAAGAGGGTCGAAGAGACTCTGAATCTCAGATTTATGGAAGACAAGCCAAATGTTCAAGGTGCAGGTCAAGAATGGTATTTTGATTTAGACTATCTAAGTGATCATTTGGGTTATACTAGATATAAATCTAACATTCCTGCAGGACCAAAAGAAACTTTCACTAACAATGCAGGTTCTTCAGATGTTGAGTCAGATTCAGAAAGTGATGAACAAGTTATACTTGTCCCCTCTTTTCCTTCTAACCAATTTTCAGGTACAAAGAACTCAGCTGCTCTTGACAAGACTTCCAATGATATGGGATATGCAGAAGAACTTGTGAAGCTCCAATGTCAAGAATATGCAGCTAAAGAAGATGCTGAAAAGTTTGGTTATGAATTCTCCAAAGAAACTCAAGATATCTTGAGACAGGCTAAAATTGAAGCTACCAAAGACTTTGAAGCTGCTCAGCGTGGATCATATTCTGCTAATAATGTTGCTCATTCAAATGACAAGAGTTCAAAAGCTGCAGATCGTCTTCTGGTTGCACAGTTTCTTCTGAAAGTGAAGTTGTCCCTGTTGTTTCAAAATCTGTTCCTTCTTCTAGTGATTTGGGTTTTGAAGCTACTCCTACCAGATTTCCAAGTCCTTCTGACTTAGCAAATTCACAACAATCAAGCTCTTCAATGGATAGCATTCATCATCAATCAAGAACAGGCATTTTTGATTCTTCATCTTATGATGATGACTATGGAGCCACTCTTACTAATCTAGCAACATCTGTTGATGTTAGTCCAAATATCACAAAAAGGATTAACACAGTTCATCCACAATCTCTTATAATTGGTGATCCTACTTCTCTGTTCAAACAAGAAGCGGGATCAAGAAGACGAAATTTGGTGAATCCGCTTTTCTCGACTACATAAGGGTTCAACATAGAAACAATCATATAGACTATCAACATTGTCTATTTGCTTGTTTCTTATCTCAAGTTGAACCT
The DNA here is from genome assembly GCA_022545495.1 of Chrysanthemum lavandulifolium. Lineage (NCBI taxonomy): Eukaryota > Viridiplantae > Streptophyta > Magnoliopsida > Asterales > Asteraceae > Chrysanthemum > Chrysanthemum lavandulifolium. The sequence continues at coordinate 32,851,541 of CM040242.1, forward strand.
ACAAGTATTTCACGTGCACTTGGTGATGAAGATTGGGTAGGCGCCATGCAAGAAGAAATGCAACAATTTTGAATCAAAATGTATGGGAACTTATTGATTTACCTCTGGTAAATATGCTATTGGCACAAAGTGGATTCTCAAATGTAAGAGAGATGCAAGAGGCATTGTGGTGCGAAATAAGGCTAGGCGGTGGCTCAAGGTCACGCACAAGAGGAAGGCATTGATTATGATGAAGTTTTTGCTCTGTTGCAAGAGTGGAAGCCATACGACTTTTCTTGGCATTTGCTTCATATATGGGCTTTATGGTGTACCGGATGGATGTGAAGAGTGCTTTCTTGTATGGTGAAATTGAAGAAGAAGTGTATGTCACTCATTGAAGGGTTTTGTAGACCCACATCATCCCGATAAGGTCTATAAAGTGGTCAAGGCATTATATGGGCTTCATCTGGCTCCTAGAGCTTGGTATGCTAGGCTTTATTCATTTCTTCTCAAACATGGTTACAGAAGGGGTGCAATTGATAAAACTCTCTTTATCAAGAAATCCTCTAGAGACATCATTCTTGTGCAGGTGTATGTGGATGATATTATCTTTGGATCCACCAAAGAAGCATGGTGTAGAGAGTTTGAAGAATTGATGAAAAGTGAATTTGAAATGAGTGCCATGGGTGAACTTACTTTCTTCTTGGGTCTTCAAGTGAAACAGAAATCAGATGGGATTTTCATTCATCAAGAGAAGTATGTGCATGATATCCTCAAGAAGTTTGATATGGAACTTGTCAGGACTGCTACTACTCCATTTGAAGCTCCTAAGGCAAAGTCAAACAATGATCCAGATCCAGCTGTTAATGTACATTTGTACAGGTCTATGATTGGATCTCTTATGTATTTGACTGCCTCTAGGCCTGACATTATGTTTGCAGTCAGTGCTTGTTCTAGGCATCAAGTCACTCCTTTAACTTCTCATTTAACTGCTGTCAAGAAGATTTTCAAGTATATAAAGGGTCAACCAAAACTAGGCCTTTGGTATCCTAGAGAATCTCCATTTCAGTTGGAGGCATATAGTGATAGTGATTATGCTGGTGCTAATTTTGATCGCAAATCTACAACTGGAGGTTGTCAGTTCTTGGGGAGAAGATTAATCTCTTGGCAATGCAAGAAATAGACCATTGTGGCTACATCATCTACTGAAGCTGAATATGTTGCTGCTGCAAGTTGTTGTGGTCAGGTACTTTGGATTCAAAATCAATTATTGGATTATGGGTTCAATTTTATGAACACTAAAATTTTCATAGATAACCAAAGTACAATTTGCATTGTTAAAAATCCTGTTTTTCATCAAAGAACTAAACACATAGAAATTAGACATCACTTTATCAGAGATGCTAATGAAAAACACCTTATTCAAGTAGTTAAAGTTCTTTCAGAAGAAAATGTTGCTGATTTGTTAACAAAAGCCTTTGATGGACCCAGATTTCAATATTTGATTGTCAATATAGGCATGATCAACCCCTGAATCTTGTGTTTGAGGGGATGATTATGTCTAAGGGGAGGATTTTGGTTTAAGGGGAGGATCTTGTTAGTGTATATATTGTGCATTTGCTGTAATATGTTTTATGTTTTGCATTTTTTTAGTGTAGAATTTTTGTATAATTATGTATTGTTAGTTTAGATATTCTATATAAATTTTTGTGTGTCTCTTGTGTTCTTCTAATCATTTTGCAGATCTAAGATTTAAACACAAACTCAGGGAAATCAATTGTCTGACTCAGAAGAAACAAAGTTTTATTCATTTTAAACAAACTGCATTCTAAGATGCAAGTACATCATTCAGACATTGAAAATTACAATCACGACCAACACCCAACATTCCTTCTTCCATTGACCTACTCTTCAGACAACAGCTTCACTCATCAAGGCCTCCTCTCTGGCCTTACATTTCCCCACTGAGGCATCCTGTGATGCTCTCTTCCCCATCTATCCATCCATTCCCACACTGGACGTGCAGGAAGACCCATCACAGTGGTTCTTCTCGTAGGATTGGATGTGGAGGGTTGAGGATCTGGAATAGGTACATTTGGTGGTAACACAGTAAGCGGAGCTACAACTCTAATGTTGCGAGGTCTGTAGGTTGGGTCATTCACTTCATCATCAGAACCTTCTTGCATATCTCTGAGCTCTGAGCTTGAGACCTCAACTTCATTTTGAGGACCATTTGGAACTTCTTCCTCTGAAGAGGTATGATAGAAAGGGGATTGATAAGAAGATGGGGTTGACATGTACGTGATTCTGTTGAGAGCACCAGGTGGAAAATAGTTAAGCCAAGTGGTTCCACTTTCAGAAGAAGATGTTTCACTGGAATGATTTGGAGAATTGCTCATTGTCAAAATGGTTTTTGGGTAATAAGTTTGTGGTTGAGTTTCTGGTGCATTGTATATGGTTAGTTTTATAAGTGTTTATGGAATCTTAGGGCAGTAAAAGTTGTGGTAAATATTGATGGTTGGAATTTGAAACGCTAAAAGTTTTGGATGGAGACAGTTAAGGCACTGTTATGAGTCAAAGATTTGATTAGATTCCCTTCTCATTTCTGCTGAAGATCTCTGAATTCTGCTGAAGGCTTTGGGAATTTACTAAAGACAAAAGATGATTATCCAATGATATGACTCATGCAGAGCAACTTGTCAAACAACTAATCCTTCCAACCATTTGGTATGGTTTTTGTATACTATTTGTATATTATGTTTGTATGTGTAATAAAAAAAAAAAAAATAATCTAAGGGTTATCAATGTCCCTGGTTTCTCATACACCAAACATTGGCTAGTCCTGAGCAAACGGCTACAGGTAAAGACATGTCAAATCCGTTGATGGTTGTGATGATTTACCTAAAATCATTAGGGTTATCCAATACACCAATGATTCATGTTCTAAGTATTGGACTGGTTACTAGTTCACCAGGGTGATGCCATGATTCCACCAAAGGACTAGCTAGCCCAAGAGTGAGTAGCTACTTGGTAAAGGCTCATCAAATCTACTCGGGTACTAATATTGCTGAGGCTATTGGACTTCATTGCTTATCTGGTGGTTCTAGATGTTCTATTGGATTTTTCTTTCTTATAGCTGATAAACTAAAATCCTCTTGGTTAATAAAGATCTATCTGGAAACTTGAAGTTAACAAAGTTAAAATCAAGTTTAGGGGAGGATTGTTGGGAATTATGGAAACAGTTGGATTCTGCTAGATGATGTTTCTGCTGAAGACTATTTTGATTCTGCTGAATCAATGGTTTCTGCTGAAGTTATAATGCTCTGAAGGTTTCTGCTGAACGTATCCGCTTCAGCAGATAATTCCACTGTATTAGTTTATTCAAAATGTTAGGTAAAGATATATATAAGTGCTTAGCAATCAGTAATGATAAAAGATATGTATATCTTGTGAGTGTGTTAGGTATATGTAATAGTTTATACATATATAGTGAGTGCTAGTATTATTAAAGTAGTTTCCTTACTCTATAAAAGGAAACTACAATAGAAGTTGTATGACACCTTTCATAACATCAATAGTCAATTATACTGATCTATAGAAGATCAGATAATAGTATTTAAAAGTCTTCTTGTGTCTTGTATTTATTTTCCGCGTAAATACATTACATGCAAAGGTTCTCCTTAGTTGTTTTGTGATTACATAGAACAACTATACTAATTCTAGGCTCGAAAGATCTATCTGGGATTTAGTCTCAACACTTATTTGTTGAGCCAAAGATGATGTCATCTACATAGACCGAACCAAGAAGATATCATCCTTGTGCTTCCTAATGAACAAATTCTTATCAATCAACTCTCTTTTGAAGCCAATGTACATCAAATAAGTAGAAAGGCACTCATACCATGCCCTAGGAGCTTGATGCAACCCATACATAGCCTTCTTCACCCTGTAGACCTTATCAGGATGATTAGGATCTTTAAAACCCAGAGGTTGACAAACATAAACCTCCTCATCAATTGTGCCATACAGAAAGGCACTCTTTACATCCATTTGAAATACCACAAAATTTTTGAATGAAGCATATGCCAAGAACAGTCTAATAGCATCTATTCTAGCAACAGGTGCAAATACTTCATCATAATCCAGACCTTTAGTTATGTGTATCCCTGAGCAACCAACCTTGATTTATTTCTTACCACAATACCTCTATCATCCCTTTTGTCTCTGAACACCCATTTAGTCCCAATAGCCCTTTTTCCATTTGGAAGATCAACCAATGTCCATACTTCTTGAAGCTTGAACTGCAATAGCTCCTCTTGCATTGACTCAACCCATCCTTCTTTTTATAAAGCTTCTTCAACTCTCTTGGGCTCCGTTTGTGACAGAAAGCAAGCAAATAAACTATTTTACAGATCTTTTTGACTATTTCTTTTGTGAAGTGATCTGGCAAAGAAACCTTGTTCAGGAAAGGTTTTATTGTTCAATGCTCTACTTCTTGTTTGAACTGGATTATTCAGATCTCCAAGAATTTGCTCTTTGGGATGATTCTTATGAACTCTGGTAGTAGGAATTGGACTCTCTATGATGACTGTTTCCAAATTTGTAAAATCTGCATCATTGAAATAGTCATCCAGATTTTCATCATCAGTTGGAGTATCCCTTTCTTCTAAATTAGGCATTTCTGGATCAGTGGGATACCCATAATCATCAATAAATGGCTTAGCAGTGGGTCCAAAGAAAGTACTTCCATCTAAGTTTACAGCAGGAGGTACAAATGAACCATCAGTAGTAGAAGATGGCTTAGCCATGCTTTCATTTGGCTTAGCTGTGCTTTCAGAATGCTTTCTCTTCTTTTCAATTTCTTCTACCGACACTGAGTTGTCATTCAACAACTCTTTCTTATCATGAGGATGATCATTTTTGCTTCCAGAATCCAATACATCATCACTTGTGGGACTCTGCTTTTCAATGATGGGTGAGACAGAACCAGCTTTCCACTTTTCAACTAAATAGAATTCTTTTGGAGAATCAGCTTCCTTAGAAAATGTTTCTGCATCAGAATTCTTTTGTGTACCTGCATCAACATTAGTGAAAGCACCTGCAATGATAGGCTCACAATTCATAGATTTAGTTAGCATATCAATATTAAATAGCCAATAAGGTCCTTTTGTCTCAACACTAGGAGTCTCTTCACTAAACTTAACTTGTAAGTTTTCTTCTACAATCATAGTCCTCCTATTGTATACTCTAAAGGCTTTACTATTGGACGAATAGCCAAGAAAGTATCCATCATCTGCTTTTTCTTGAAACTTGCCTAGGTAGTCTATGGTGTTCAAGATAGTAAAAGGACACCCAAAAGGTTTTAGGAATGCTATCATAGGCTTCCTATCATGTAACAGCTCATAGGGGGTCTTGTTATGAGGCTTCACTACAATGCTTCTATTTTGCACATAACATGTAGTGCCTACAGCTTCAGCCCAAAAGGTAGTTGGTAACTTAGATTCTGACAACATTGCTCTAGCCGCCTCAATTAGTGTTCTATTTTTCCTTTCACTACACCATTCATTGTGGTGTCCTAGCAACACTAAACTGCTCTTTCTATACCCTTAGCCACACGTAATCGATTCATCACATCATTCTTAAACTCGGTTCCCATTATCACATCGATTACTTTGAATTTATGGTTTACTTGATTTTCTATCCTAGTAATGAAACTCTTGAGGATTTCACTAGTCTCACTCTTAGCACCTAAAAAGTATACATAAGAAAATCTACTATAATCATCAGTGATAACTAGGCAATACTGCTTATGGTTCAAACTTCTAACAAAGGTAGGGCCAAATAAGTCCATATGAATCATAAACAGCGGTTGTGTAATGGTGTTTACAGACTTGGCCTTACAAGAGGCTCGATGTTGTTTTCCTTTCTAACAAGCCACAAAAAGTTCTTTACACTCAAAAACCTTAGAAGGTAACCCTCTCACTAAGTTACCCTTTACCAGTTTATTGATTTTTTTGAAATTAAGATGACCTAGCCTTCTATGCCATAACTTTGACTCATCAACTGATGCCTTAGCAAACAAACAAGTTAAGGATTGATGTGCTGGGTGTGTACAAGTTTTAAATTTATAAAAGGTGAATTACCAATATTACCAATAACACATACGAGCACGTATACTCGTCCGTTATACCAAGATTATGAAGGTAAGTCGGGATCGTTCGTAGGGATTTGAGTGAATCTAAACACAAGTTTGAATTAACGTAGTCTATCCAAAACATATAATAAAGCAAATAGGTATAATGAAATTCAGATGATTAAAAACTACACTTGCTTAAACTAGTTTCATATCATAGATTAATGTGATTGTGTTAACCTCTTAACATGTTGGTTATGATAATTAGTTGGAAGACTAATCTATTGTTCTTACAAGTTAAACCTTCGTTAAGATTTTAGTTCATAAAAACAAGCATTATGTTTAACCAATAAATTCAAGATCAATTCAAGTTTCATAAGTCTACATACATAAACTTAAACACAAAAACATCCAATTGCTCATCAAATTGCTTAAGAAATGGTCAATACAAAAGGTAACCGATCATAGACAAAAGGCTACAATTGATTCTCAACAAATAATCTTACGACCATTTAGATGTTTCCAACCAATCCAATTTGATAATCAAAAAGCGTTTCTATTACAACCACACCTTAGTTCCTTTGGATAATCAAGAATAATGGGCAAAAACAATCATCCATAGACAAAAAGATTATGACTAGTTGAATAACAATAAGTTCTTTTGACCCCAACGATTACTATCAATTAGCCAAACTTGATTAACAAATGTCACTATGAAACTTTAGCACAATTGGATCTTAGAATCAACTTGAAATTGAATTAAGACATGTTAACACAATCACTAACTAATCATATGATAATCAACATCATTTAAGCAAGTGTATAAAGAAACTAGCCACTCATAGCAAACATGAACATAAACTCAGAATTTTGAACATTAGAAAACATGATTAAAAGTCTTACAATGCTTGGAATAAGATTACAAATGGTGAAGTAATGATTCCCAAAGTATTGAGGTAGACTTCTTGGTGATTTGGCCTCCAAATGTGGAACTTCTGGAACTCCAAACTTCCCTGGACTTCTAAGGACGAATTTTGAGAGATTAAGGCTTTGTTTGATGAGTAGAGAGATTTGTATTTTTGAAGTGTGTCTCATATGCTCACAATTGGCCTCTATTTATACTAATTCCAAGGTATAGGGTATTAATTGCTGAACTTGGCCTCAAGGAGTAAGGAAGGACTAGAATACCCCAAAAGAAGGACCTAGAATCGTTTGGATGCAAAGGAAAGCTTAGTGATGAAGATTGGCGATCGACTTCTCCAACCGGATCGGTCATACGACCAACCAATCCGGTTGGTCTTCTCGACATCGCCAACCGATCCGGTTGCGGGTTGCACCGATCGGTGGCGATGGTTATAACATTGTTTCTAGCCATTTTCCAACCGATCCGGTTCTGATTGTAACCGGATCCGATTGGATTCTCGATTCTGTAAACTTGATCTTTCTTCACCTTGTCTTGTAGAACTTGGTTCTTCAATCGTTATGGTCTTCAAAGGTCCTTGAGATCTTGATTTAGACTTCTTGAAACGGAATCTTTGTTTTTTGAACATTTCTTTATTTTCCTCCGCTTCCCTACACTTGGTTATAAACACTAGACAAACATCTTTTGATGCGTTTAAGTATTATAATCACGCAAATATAACCAAATAACAGATATAAAAGTAAACATAACGCTACTAAAAACATGCACAATCTGAGCGTTATCAAGGACCTATTAGGAATTACATCTTTCATGTTAAAGCAATATATGTTTTCTTTCCTAGGTACTCTTAACTGCACATATTTCTCATCAGGCATTTTAAAATCAGGTGCCAACACCACACACTCAGTTTCCCCAAAAAGTACCCAATTTTTCTTATCACACATTTGAGAAACATTGAATAGATTATACTTAAGTCCTTGTACCAAATAAACCTTTTCAATGTCCAGCTTTCCAGTTCTGATAGTTCATTTGCCAACAATCTTTTCTTGTTGGATCGATATACTCTGACCAAACTAACTACGTAGCTTTTAAAGGCTTAGCAACCTCGGATAAATCCTAAGATACTAACAATGAAACACTGAATTTACTCTATTAAGTATGCAGAAACTACTTCAATAAAGCTAAGAAGAATAACTTTAACTTCAAAGATTTTATTAATACTCTAAACCTGCTTGATACACAGATTTACTAACAACCCTAACAACTATAATATCGAACTTGATAAACTATAATATTCTCTCTAAAGTCGTATGTATTCGTTTTTCTAAAAATCGTATGTATTCATTTCTCTAAAAGTCGTATCTTTAATGCCAATCTTGTGGTCCTTTTATAGGCATAAGGAATACCCTAGTCGGTTTACAATTCTTGTACGACAAGTAATACTTATCTAAACTAAGAATATTCTAGAATAACAAAGCTTTCCATAAATGATATAGCAGTTCTTTAACTTTGCAATACTTTGATGTTGAGCAGTACTTTGACTTATACTTAGAAGTACTTTGACTTTCTTCAGCACTTTTACTTTCTTCAGTACTTTGTCTTTTATATCCCAACAATCCTCCCCTAACTTGAATTCTACTTGCTTGATTTCAAGTTCCTTTGTGTCTGTATCTTTAACATCTTTTGTCTTCAGGAAAGATTATGTTTTTATCTTCAGAATTATTTTGTACTCTCTGTGCTTGTATTATCATCATCAAAGTGATCTTTATAAGCAATCCTTTTCAGCAATTATTAGCAGTCTTCATCTTTTCGACTACTCAAGAATATATGACAAATTGTACATCGATCATAAAGTTTCATCTATTCTCATCACTTCCAGTGTAAACTCTGTGAGAGGTGAATCATTGAAAATTTAATGGATTTTGATGTCTCTTTACTAATGCCATTAACTCGAGTAGCCAATGTTTAGGTGTGTAAACCATGGTACATTGATAACCATATGATTTTTTAGCAAATCATCGCCTATCAACGGATTTGTTTTGTCTTTACCAAAAGTACGCACTTTTGGACTTGTTAGTTCTTGCAACCATGGTGAACTAATTACCATATAAATGGTTTTTCCACAGCCTTTACCACAAGCCATTTTTCTTGTGGGCTAGCCAACTCTTCACTATTTCAGATATGGTGAGTTGATTACCATACGACTTATTGGCAAGTTGTCAACCATCAACGAATTTGAGATATCTTTACCAGAGCCGTTTGCTCATGGATCAGGCAGTCCTTTTGTTAGACATGGTGGACTAATAACCTTTTGTGGTGTTAGTTCAAAGCACTTTTACCAATTAAAACCATCTCAAAAACCATTTATTGCTCTTAATTCTTGTTTCAAAATATTTTGCACATAACAAAAGTTTGCTTATTCTTTATTAAAAAATCATTTCTTGGTTTTGTCTCGCAAGCGATACTTTGGTTAAAGTCTTGTTTGTCCAAAGAAGATACTGAATAAAGTACCTATTTTTCAAAAAATTATATAATTAAGAACCATATCAGTACTTATGCTTCATCATCAGCCATAATTGTCCATTTGATGAATAGTTCAATCACCATGAGAGCTGTTTCATTCTCCTCTTTGACCTCCATACCATGGTCTAACATTCTTCTCATAAGATCTCTAGTCAGTGGGTATCTTCTTTCTGCTAACATATGGATCATAGTTCCATCTTCTAACTCCAATACATGCACTTCAGATTCTTCAAAGAATCTCCAGCTGGTAATATCCCAAACTTCTTGGTTTTACCAGATTTCATCAGTGCTAGTTTCTTCTGTTTCCCAGATAGTTCTCAGATCACCCAGCAAGACAAAGCCAACTCCAGTTGAAGGAATATGCTCCAAATACTCTTGCACTAGTTGATATAAGTGAAACATATCTTCTCTATCTATCATGTGCAGTATATCCCATAGCAAATTAAATACTCTAAAGCTTTCATCTTCTCTATGGAACATCAGATAGTCTCCATCTTTTGATTCTACAACTTCAAAAGTAGATATCTTAGACTTCTTTGCTGCTACATCTTTAGACTTAGTATGCTCAAAATCTACAAGTCTTAAGTAATTTCTCTGCTCATCAAATATATCAGTTCTCAATTCTATCTTCTTTGATGGTTGTTCATCACCGCTTATTCATTTTCTCTTTAAGCTTCTTTTCTTGCATCCTTATTCATTTTTCATCATCAAAAGGAATAATCCCAAAGAACTTCCTTCCGATATGCTTCTCTAACGAAGATTATATAAATATTTCATCTCTAAATATTTTAGCTTATGTAATCCAGTATATCCTTGACCCTTTAGATAAGCCATCATGGCATTTCTTTCCTTAGCAATACTTGGTGGTCTTTGGGATATAACAACAGCTTTTTCAGTGCAAAGAACTTCAAGATCCAATTGAGCTTGTAGCTTCCTAGCAGCTTCTTCATTTTAGCCACTTCAATAGCTCTTAGTTCTGCCAAAGTTAGTTTCTTTTTCTTATTTGTTTCTACCAGTTTACCTTTTCCTTTATCCTTTGGATCTAAAGCAGGTTCAGAAGCTTGAGGTTGTTCTTCAGTAACTCCTGGAATACTAACACCTCTTGGTCTTGATAGGTTTTGCAATATTTGAGCAACAGTCTCATCATCATTTGCAGTGTTCTCTACTTTGGGTGTATCAGCTTCCTCTTCTTGTAGGACTGTTGAAGGACCAGCTTCTTCTTCAAAATCTAGAGTCCTTGGTGTAATAAGCTCTTGTCTATGTTCCTTGAAGAGCAGCACCTTTATCACTAGCTCCTTGATCGTCATTACTTTGAACACCAGTACTTTGAGGCTCAGTACCTTGAGGCTCAGTTTGCTCAGTTTCTTTAGCTTCTTTTAGTGAATCATCAAAAGTGTCAGCACCTTCATAAGCTTGAGCATCTTCATTTAAATTTTCATTCTCTAATATCCTCCCCAATTGGAATGAAGACTGCTTGTGAACCTTTTTGCCCTTTGAAGTCTTCTTAAAGTTCCTTCCTTTCTTCTTTTGTGACTTCACCCACAACCTGTGATGTTGAACTAAAGGCCATACAAATTTCTTCAATCTTCAGAATTTGTTGTTCAACTTCATAAGTTGTGCAGCTTGAGCTTCAGTAGCTTTCTTTAATCTCACCAATTCCCTTGTCATGAAATAGTTATCCAGAACCAACCCCTCAATAGGCATATCTCCCTCATCTCCTCCAGATGTTTGAGACCCATATATGGAAGTATAATCATTGGGAGATGATGGTGGGTGTACCTCTGGTTCGGAATTACCATGAGCAATATCTTGTTGAGATGCAGTACCTTGTGGTGAAGCAGTATGTTGAGATGCAGTACCTTGTGGTGATGCAGTACCTTCTCGTGATGCTGAAAGTTCTTCACTTGCAGCAACCTCAGCTCTAACTGCTTGCACTATCTCCAGCATGTGAGCTGTTAAAGATGTATTCCTTCCAGAGAATTTATCACTCTTCCTAGCCATGAAAGTGAATATCTTTTGAGGTTGTACCACAACAGGTAACAAGCTCGAAGGTTTTGGTACATCCTGAAGTTGTTTGTTCAAGAAAACTTGAACAAATCTTGGATACATTAGCCATGATGAACCATTGGAGATATGAGATAGCATGCCATCCAGAATTAATCTTGAAAAGTTAAAGAGGCGATTAGTAACTAATCCCACTAAAGCAAATGCGATATTGGATCCAAATTGCTCCCATGAAGTACTCTTGGAACTAATGAAATGAAGTAATACATGAACCAGGTACTTCCAGTGTGGACTAAACAAGGGTTTCTTGAAAGTTGTTTTAGTTAAAGACCCCTCATACCCAATATCCCTTAAGGTATCCCAAAGAAGTTGTTTGTCAAAACGAATAGCCCCGCCTTCATCATCAAACAATAAATCTTCTCGAATGGAGGCTTCACTAACTCTAATGATCTTCCCAGCAACCTTAGCCTGAATGTAGGATTCATCATCTTCCATATGAGTTCTAGAAGTCTCCCAAAATTGTTGAATCCAGGGCTCAATAATAGCAGGTTCAACCAAAAGGGCATAATTGATTGATGATCCAGCGAGGAAATCAATTATGTCATGAAAAAGAACATTGGATGGTGTTTTGTCCAAGTTAGCAACCATATTATGCTTACTAACAGTGTTTTGATTCGCCATTAAATGTTGTTATAAGAAAAAATGGTTTGATGAATAGTGAATGTGAATAAGAGAAGAGAGATATGGAAAAGATTGATCAGTATAAAGTGAGAGGGAAAATCGGAGGGTAGTTATTTATAGGTAAGATTTGAAAAAATCACAGCCCAATTAATAAAGTTACCGTTGTTTGAATTTTAGCCCATCTTTTGACCGTTGGAACAGTACGTTGATAAGACTAGCAGTGCTTTCCACATAAGCAATACTTCCCAGCGATTTTCACGTGATGCTTCAAAGTGAGACTTCTCGGATAAACAACAATCAATACTTTTCCATCTTCTTTTTCACAATGGCAAAAATATCAAAAAGCATTGTATTTCCTCCCCTCAAACAATGCATAGGACTTTCTAACTAACTAATAAGTCCTCCCCTTAACTGTAGCTTAATAGTTGATCATACCAATACTTACCAACAAATGATTAAATCTTGAAACATCAAATCCTTTTGTGAGTAAATCAGCTACATTGTCTTCTGTGTGGACCTTGACAACATTAATGAGCCTATGCTCATAACAATCTTGAATAAAGTGATGCCTAACATGAATATGCTTGGTCTTGGAATGGTAAACAGGATTCTTCACAATGCAGATTGTACTCTCATTATCAATGTTGATAGGAGTATTCTTGAAATTGAATCCATAATCCAAGAGTTGATTCTGCATCCATAATAATTGTCCACAACAGCTTGCAGCAGCAACATATTCAGCTTCAGTAGATGATGTTACTGCAATTGTTTGTTTCTTACATTACAAAGAAACTAATCTTCTTCCAAGATTTTGGCATCCTCCAGTGGTTGATCTTCTATCATAATTATCACCTGCATAGTCACTATCTGAAAAATTTTCCAAGTGAAAAGATGAATCATTTGGATACCACAACCCTAGCTTAGGTTGTTGTTTCATGTAACTAAAAATCCTCTTGACTGCATTCAGATGAGAGACCTTAGGTGAGACTTGATATCTTGCACATAAAAAGACAGCAAAGATGATATCATGTCTAGATGCAGTTAAGTATATAAGACAACTAATCATTGATCTGTAAAGCTTGACTTCTACAGCTTGTCCATCTTCATCCTTTCTTAATGAGTTGATAGCTTTTATGGGTGTTGTGACAGGCTTCATAGCATCGAAATTAAAATTCTTAAGTATGTCAGTGACATACTTATCTTGACTAATGAAAATTCCAGCCTCTGATTGTTTAACTTGAAGCCTTAAAAAGAAAGTTAATTCACCTATAGAACTCATTTGAAATTCTTGTTGCATGAGCTTCTCAAATTCTATTGGGAATAATACTAACAGTTACCATGGATAAGCTGTGGAAGACACTGCTAAAGATTACACTAGCAGTGGAAACTCATTACCACTCATCGATAACGCTACGCGCTGTTCGGGGTCAAGGAAACTTCCTTTTCTTCGAGCAAGTTTTATAACACCCTAGGCAAGAACCTAATCGTTGTAGTGTAGTAATTAGGGTAAGCCACGGGTATTGATATCGTTCTCTGGGGAATAGGAATGCTAGTGAGAAGTTACTACGCTAAGGTTGAGGTTGAGGAAGATTATTTTTATCTTTTTATATTTTTAGAAATGGAAAAGGTACGAATCTCGGTATTGGTTTGGGGGTTGGTATTGCTACCGATTACTCTACTATTATCTAATTATCTAAGCTAAGGTTGTGATAGTCTATGTCTAATTGATGTGTACTCGTATGATAGTTTAAAGATGTGTTTACTTAGGTTTTACTACCTTAATTATCTCCTATTGATGGTTGATTTGTCACGTCCTTATTCCTAGTTGCGTTGTGATTCTAAGGCTATAGGGCGTGCTTATTTCCTAACTCTTTGAAACTACCAAAGGGTCTTGTTTACAAATCCTCTAGTGATTTATAGGCGCTACTCTACGGTTGTCCTTGAATACTTTATCCTACAATTACCTAGATAATTATATTCTAAAGTTCACAAAGAAATTTCAAGCATTAAGTACACAACGAATAATCTAGCGCACTCTAGATCATTAGTCAACTAAGATAAGTATCAACCAATCAATATTCAATAATTAAGTTTCATATTCCTAAGCAAACACACAAATAAATTAGCCGGACATGGAGAACATGCAAGCATACACACAAATAATCAAAGACATAATTAAATTAATGAAGTAAATACTTAGCTTGATGTATAATAGGGTTTAGAACCTAAAATACTGCACAAGAAAGCCTTGGTTCGGTTTTAGGTTTTACTCCAAAAGACTACACATCAAAAGCGAAAAATTCGGATTCTATATATAAGATTACATCCGCGACGTCACCTTATGTTTAAGTGGCCGCCGTGTCGCCGTCATTAGGGTTTCGTCTTGGCCACGTAAACCTTTCGGCGCGCACCTTATGACCGTGACGCCGTCCCTTGACTCAGACGCGTCTTGGCGCATCTAGGCCGTCCGAGTAGCGACGGCCTATTCCTTTAGAACCCCGACGTCGCCCCTTGAAAACATGTAATTTTCCTCCGAGCCGTCATAAAATGCCTTACCGACGGCGTCGCGGATATGCAATGATGCCGTCGCCTTATGTTTCAGTGACTTTGAGTGTCTCGATTCGACTTTGGCCATTTTCTTCGTATATTCGCCTTTTCGTCCAAATAAGCATCATTCCAGATTTGCCTTCAAGAGACCTAAAAGTGAAAAGGAGCGATATTAAGCAATAACGGATACAAAAGTGATCGAATAAGGGCTTAAATGACCCTCAAAAGGTACCTTTAAAACCTTATCAAATATCCCTACACTTGGTATTTGCTTGTCCTCAAGCAAATGTGCTTTAGCCAATTAATTTATAAGTTAGGGGTCATGAAGCATCCATTCAAAACGGTCCACAACACATATAAGCCCATAAAGTCATAACAAACACGAAATTACATACTAGCACCTCACATGGGGTGTTTGGATACTCACATCTCTCTCGGGTGTATATATGAAATATAACAAATCGGAAATGGAAGATAAACACTCATTAACGGTCCTAGTACATAGATTACCATAGGCTCGAGAATAGATCAAACCTCCGTCGCTTTGGCGTAAGCACCTAGGAAAGACTATCAAAGAGGTCTTTTAAAGGGTTGTAACGATTAGGCTTACGGTAGGGAAATGAAGGGTTTGGTGGGATAGGCTATTTAGTGGTGGATAGTCAAAATCTCTATGTTGCAAGTATACGAAGAATGGCGTTGCTAAGCCAAGACTCGACACTCTAAAACTCTGAAACGAAAATAAACAAACATAATTTAAAAGATAGATGTAGGATGGTAGCCGTATGGTTTTATTTTTTTTTTTTTTTTTTTTTTTTTTATATATTTTTTTTATTTTTTTTTTTTTTTTTTTTTTTTTTTTTTTTTTTTTTTTGTGCATACACTTTTACTCTACCATCCTCTACGGTACATCAAAATGATAGGGATTTATACACATCCCTACACTTGAGTTTTATTACTCTAACACTAATTTGACCCGAATTGAAAAGATCAAAACACTTGGAGTACATTATTATGCAAACAAAGGAATTTGAGTTTAACGTTCTCTTCCTATATTTCATAAACTTTAACTTTTCCCATGAATCCCAATCATCCCAAAGCTGTATACAAAGGATATGACTCGACTTAGCAACTCATGCAAGCAACCGGATAATTGAACTAAGGGTTTGGGTGATAACATAAATTGCACTAAAAGTGAGTGCAATAAAGGGTAGCTAAGGCGATTTGGGTGTATATTTGGGGTGGGGTGTAAACAATGCTCTTCATTGATATTCCGGAAAAACCGAAACATCACGAGAACCGCGAAAAGGATAGGCTCGAGGGGTTAACTAGGGGTATCGTGTACTAAAGATGAGTACAACGCAAAGGGTGTGGGGAATTACTCAACCGATATGGAAGAAGTAATTATATTACGGTATCAAACAAGGGTTTATCCTAATGCCTCTTATCATTTAGTTATTCCTAACTACACAAGTGTAGTCTCACTAGCGATCTCGGAATGCATCACAAAACAAGTTCTAGAATCTAATATACTACGGTTCACACTCTAAGCATTAAAGATGAATGCTTTAATTCCTACTAATCTAAGGGTGATCCTCACATTTGGGTGGAATTTAGGTGGTAAAGGGTTTTGTGCTAGTCATGCAACTTCCTATCCATGAGACGCTTTTGTTAAGACTAATGGCCCACTCTTATCGTCATGAAAAATTTTAAATTTGGCTAAAATTACCCTAACCTACATTTTCTCATGGTTTATTACACAAATACACTTGGACAAAGCAAGCAGTCAAGGATAAGCATAGTTTCAAAGTTCCGTTTATTTTCCTCCTACATTTAAACCGAACATTGTCCCCAATGTTCCCAAAGTATCAAAGTTATGATAATAGAAGGTAATTAAAAACGAAAGAAACTAATACTCCCCGATTAGCTCGGTAGGATCCGTAAAAAGTGGTGGTTAAATCTTTTCCAAGAAGAGTTTTTGCGTGAAAGGCTCCTTCCAAACTTGTGTAACTTCTTCTTGACAAACTAACCGCACACTAGAAGAAAACAAACGAAACCTTCGTAAAATCGGCGTAATAATATACATAAGACTCGATTTAAACTAGGATATAATGCTTGTGGAATGGATGTTTACGAATTTGTTTTGAAAGTTAAGATCCGGAAAATTCCAAAATTTTACAAGTAGCTCGAAAACGAAAAAGTAAGGCGATGTTTTATTCCTTCTGGCGCCGTCAGTTTCAATCTGACGCGTCGGTTATCCCGACAAAAAGCGGTGCGCGATTTTACGGAAAAATTCGGAAAATTTGCATTTTAAAATCTGAAAAACTTACGCAAAACATCCATTATGACTCGATACAAGCATTTGACTCGAACAAACAAACATATATATCTTTTAATTAATTGTTATTCTCATGTTCACGTTTCTTATGAAAACGTGTGTAATCCTCCTACACTTATCCTTTATGTAAAATACCTTTATATGTAATTAAGACGAGGTTAAAAACAAAATAAAGCATTTTACAAATTCAAACATGAGGACAAACAATTAATAAAAGATATATGAAACTAACAAGCAAACAATTAAGCATGGGTTGCCTCCACGAAGCGCTTTTCTTTATTTAAGAGTCTTGTAGCTAGACTCGTAGTCCTACCCCTACGTTTTTGCATCACCGCCCTCTTGGCGGTCTCTATCGGGGGTTCCATGTTGTAGAAGTGTCCCATGATACTCCTTTCTAAGAGTTCACCCTCTCCCACTCGGTCCTATATTTGGGTCCTAAATTCAAACAATCTTTATAGAACCCGAAAAGCTTAGCCATAACATAATCTACTCTTTTTCCCTATCCTCATCATTCTGTAAATAGACCGAGCAGTTTAAGTTCCTTTTCATCATTGGAGAGTGATGAAAATTTCTCAATCTTAAACGGCATTTGATAGGCTACGTCGTCGGTCTCATCCTTGAATCGCACTACTCCTAATGATGGGTCATAAGTCATCCCGGTGCTTTCTACGAAAGGTTTTCCTAGAATAACGTGGGACAAGCTAGGGTCTATGGCCGTGCTAATATCTTCCACAATTATGAAGTCCGTAGGGAATGTGAAACTACCTACATAGACGGGCAATCCCTTAACTCTACCAAGAAAATTACACTTATCACTAGGATTATCGAGGTCTTGCCTAGTTGGGATAGGCTTCTTCATTATCCAATTGTAATAGGTGCTAGTCATTATGTTAATTGGGGATTTACGATCAATGTAAGCCTTTGCCACAAAAAGGTGTCCTATGCAACATGGTATGTTAAGATTCCAAGGGTTCCCAAACTTGATTCTAGGGCTTTTCTAACATACATGTGACGAGGTCACGCACTAAGTAGGGTGGCGGGATAATTCCTCTTCCGTAGGAAATTTGTTGAAATAGTCATTGTCTACTTCATCTTCTTCCTCGGTGTTTCATCTTCAACAAATGTTTGGTCTTCTTAGTCATCTGTTTCATCCGGTTCCACTAAGGTGATGGCAGCGAATTGGACGTGTTTAATAAGCTTGCTTGGATCCTTAATTTCTACACCCGGAGGCTCGGGAGTCGAGATAGCACTAACCTTCCTATCACCATTTATGGCTTTCAACAGTTGTCTATTTTCCTATCCATCTCGGCTTGTTGATGGTTAAAGCGGTCCGAGAGCTTAGTCATTTGGGTTTCTTGGGACGCAACTATGTTTTGCAACATCCTTCAATACTCATTGGTTAGGACCGTTAGGTGGGGCCATGAGAAATCATTGAGGTGAATTCTTTGGTTTGTCCCGGTAAAAGTCGGGCTTGTTTTTCCATGCCTCCGGGTTTCATTGAAATTCCTAGGTCCGGCGTTGTGGGAATCTTCCTTCCGTTCCATTATTACGAGGATGCGTATTCAACGAAGCATGTTCGGGATAGGTGCTAGTCGCGTGTTATGAGGATCACAAAGCGGCTCGCATGAAGAGGAAACTTTGTTTATATGGCGCGAGGACTTAGGATTCTCGTGAGGAACTCATGAGGAATTTGACTTGATCTTCAAGTTCGATCATCCCACGGTCGGGAGGAGGCAAGGAGATTGCCTTGACGGTTTGGGAAGTTCACGGGGTCATCCCAACTTTCGTTGTCATAGAGGCAAGGTCTCTATTATTTCCCATGATTCTTCCGCGGTGAGATCACTAAGTTTTCCACCGCCGCTTGGTCAATGGATCGCTTAGTGGGAAAGTTGACATGATCATAAAAGATTTGGACTTGGAGCCAAAGATCAATGCCGTGATGAGGGACTTTATGAAGTAAGTCCTTGAATCGGGTCCATGCTTCAGAGAGAGATTCACCTTGACGTTGTTGGAACATCAAGATGTCATTCCTAAGCTTAGTGGTTCTCCCGTGGGAAAAATTGAGCAAGGAAGCGAGAAGTAAGATCATCCCAACTTGAGATGGAGCGGCGGAAGTCGCTCAAGCCAATTACTAGCTTGGTCCCGTAGAGAATTGGAAGAGACGCAAGCGCGTGGTCTCCCGAGTAGTAGCATCAAGGTCGATGGAATCGACAATTTTGAGGAAATCCTCGGATCTCGATTTGGATCTTGAACGAAGTCCATGGAATGCACATCCGTTTTGCACCAACCGGATGGTGTCGGATCGCAGGCCGTAGTTTGGGCTTGGTCGGAAGCTCAATGGTGTTCCTATAACCTAGGTGGTTTGGTCTCAGTACTCACCAAGAGTACGGGCTCTTAGCGGGTCGTTTGGTGGTGGGTTGATGAGTGGTGGTTGGTTGTCACCTTCCATGGTGAAAAGTGATGGGTGTTACGAACAAAGGTCACGAAGAAGGGGGATAGACTAAGAGAAAGCTAAAAAAATGAGAAAATTTACTTTATAGGAATCAAGCAAAGAAACCTAAGCGAGGTGGACTACTAACTAGCTATTCTATTCCCGCAGCGCGCCAAAACTTGATAACGCTACACGCGTCGTTCGGGGTCAAGGAAACTTCCTTTTCTTCGAGCAAGTTTTATAACACCCTAGGCGATGAACCTAATCGTTGTAGTGTAGTAATTAGGGTGTCACGGTATTGATATCGTTCTCAGGGAATAGGAATGCTAGTGAGAAGTTACTACGCTAAGGTTGAGGTTGAGGAAGATTATTTTTATCTTTTATATTTTTAGAAATGGAAAAGGTACGAATCTCGGGTATTGGATTTGGGGGTTGGTATTGCTACCGATTACTCTACTATTATCTAATTATCTAAGCTAAGGTTGTGATAGTCTATGTCTAATTGATGTGTACTCGTATGATAGTTTAAAGATGTGTTTACTTAGGTTTTACTACTCCTTAATTATCTCCTATTGATGGTTGATTTGTCACGTCCTTATTCCTAGTTGCGTTGTGATTCTAAGGCTATAGGGCGTGCTTATTTCCTAACTCTTTGAAACTACCAAAGGGTCTTGTTTACAAATCCTCTAGTGATTTATAGGCGCCTACTCTACGGTTGTCCTTGAATACTTTATCCTACAATTACCTAGATAATTATATTCTAAAGTTCACAAAGAAATTTCAAGCATTAAGTACAAAATCGAATAATCTAGCGCACTCTAGATCATTAGTCAACTAAGATAAGTATCAACCAATCAATATTCAATAATTAAGTTTCATATTCCCTAAGCAAACACACAAATAAATTAGCTGGGACATGGAGAACATGCAAGCATACACACAAATAATCAAAGACATAATTAAATTAATGAAGTAAATACTTAGCTTGATGTATAATAGGGTTTAGAACCTAAAATACTTGCAAGAAAGCCTTGGTTCGGTTTTAGGTTTTACTCAAAAGACTACACATCAAAGCCGAAAAATTGGATTCTATATATAAGATTACATCCGCGACGGCGTCACCTTATGTTTCGTGGCGCCGCCGTGTCGCCGTCATTAGAGTTTCGTCTTGGCCACGTAAACCTTTCGACGGCGTCACCTTATACCGTGTGCCGTCCCTTCCCGACTCTGCGCCGTCTTGGCGCATCTGGGCCGTCCGAGTAGCGACGGCCTATTCCTTTAGAACTCGACGTCGTCCTTGAAAACATGTAATTTTTCCTCCGAGCCGTCAAAAATGCCTTACCGACGGCGCCGCAAATATGCAATGACGCCGCCGCCTTATGTTTCGGCGACTTTGAGTGTCTCGATTCGACTTTGGCCATTTTCTTCAGATATTCGCGCCTTTTCGTCCAAATAAGCATCATTCCAGATTTTGCCTTCAAGAGACCTAAAAAGTGAAAAGGAACGATATTAAGCAATAACGGATACAAAAGTGATCGAATAAGGGCTTAAATGACCCCTCAAAAGGTACCTTTTAAAACCTTATCAACTACCAGTACAAATATTACCACTGTTGTTAGGATAATTGTTAAGTATTCATGTATTGATAAGTATAGAAAATATCTTGTGTATATTCTATATTGTTAGCTTTATACTTATCTTGTAAAGGACTCCTTGTGCTATAAAAGGAGATCCTAGGTCATTGCTTAGGTGATATACAATTACGAGGTATTCAAGTTAGCTTCAAGGTGTAACCCTAGTTATATTCAAGATCACTCGTATTATTCTTAATAATATTGGAGCATAAGATTTGTGTTAAACTGTTCTCACTTACATTACGTCATACAAACCATCTTCTAGTATTACTAAGTATATTCCGCGTGCTTATTAATATATATCAAAATATCACTAAAACAAGGTGTGTGTTTAGATCCATCAAGTGGTATCAGAGCGAAGGTTCTGATATTTTGATTTAGAAGATCCAAGGAATAAACTTAACCTACTCACTCAAATCAATGGAGATGGAAACAACCATTGACAACTCGCTACCAAGCTTTCCTAAGCTCAAACTTAATGAGTTTGAGATGTGGAGGATCTTGATTGGGCAATACTTTCTTATTCAAGAGTATGCTCTATGGGAAATCATTTTAAATGGTAATTCCTTCCATTCTCGGAAAAAGGCGAGAAAGTTGGTGACATCGAAGTTGTAACAGATTCTTGCACGAAACTAATGATGAAAGAGCAAGAAGAAGAATGACTTGAAGGCCGAAGTTTGTTACTAATGACTCTTCCTAGAGACGGATCATAGCTTTCAAAGAAATTCCATAAAGAAAAGAACTTTTGAAGAGATTTGCTCGGTGTTTTGTGGCAATGATGCTACTAAAAGACACGAAGACATTGTTGAAGCAAAGTTATGAAAACTTCTGTGCTTCAAGCAATGAATCACTAGACAACATCTTCACCAAACTCCAGAAGATTGTCACACAGTTGACTGTGTTTGGAATTGAGGTATATAAGGAAGACCTCAATCTGAAGTTTCTAAGAAGTTTGCCTTATGAGTTTCATACTAATGTTATAGTATGGGAAAATAAACAAGAGATTGAAACTATGAAGCTCAATGATCTCTACAACAACTTCAAACTCATTGAACAAAGATTGAAGAAGGCGGGGAAACTTGGTACAAGCTCTAGCAGCTTGGCTTTGTTGTCAACCTCTGTTGACAATGATGATTCAAGATGACAATGATGATGATTTTGCCAACGCTAGTTCTCACTGCTTCCACCGGTAATGCTATGGTTACCACCGCAGTTCAAAGAAGAAGGTTGCTGGTATTGGAGATCCTACCTTTTATGCTTTTATCTCCACTCAAGTTAATGGCTCTATATTAACACATGAAGACATAGAGCAAATTGATGAAGATGACTTGGAGGAGATGGACATAAAGTGGCAAATTGCTCTTCTTAGCATGAGGGCTAGGAAATTCTACAAGAAGACTGGCAAGCCAATTCACATCAATGGGAGTGAAACTGCAGGGTTCGATAAAAAGAAAGTAGAGTGTTTTAACTATCACAAGTTGGGGCATTTTGCTAGAGAATGTAGACGACCAAGGAACCATAACAAAAGGTCTACTTGGTGCAAGCAAAAGAAAGAATCAATTGTGCAGGAACCAATGGCAATGCTGTCAATAGATGGTGTGAGCAATGATTGGATTTTCATGGCTGATGATTAAGAGGAACAACCTTCAAATGCTACTTTTATGGCTACAAAACATGCTCTCATGGCTTTCTCTGACTCTGAGGTACAAAACTTTAAAAGTTGTTCTAAATCATGTAGGGCTTCTAGAGAATGTGAAAGGCTTAGTGATTTATTTGACAAGGAAAGAACAGAGTTACATGCTACTAATTATACTGTATCAAACCTTAGAAGAGGCATAGCTGTATTAGAGAAACAATTAGAGTGTTATAGAGAAAATGAGTCAAAATATAATGATGATATGATCATTCTTAGAAGAGAATTAGATCATAAGACATCAGTGAATGAGGCACTAAAAGAAGAGTTTGAGAAACTT
Source organism: Chrysanthemum lavandulifolium (assembly GCA_022545495.1). Classification (NCBI taxonomy): domain Eukaryota; kingdom Viridiplantae; phylum Streptophyta; class Magnoliopsida; order Asterales; family Asteraceae; genus Chrysanthemum; species Chrysanthemum lavandulifolium. The sequence continues at coordinate 32,874,703 of CM040242.1, forward strand.
ATAAGGATAAATGAGAATGTCAATTTAACTGTAGACACCTGTTATTATCAGTCTAAGTCAATTTATAAAATTTGGAATGCTCAAATTATGAGTAAATCTAAGTCAGGTATGGGATACAATACTGTTCCACCACCACTAAGGGGTGTTCCATCACCTCCAGGCATAGATTTAGCTCATACATGCTTATAAGAGTTTCAGGAACTTAAACGTGAATATGGTCCTCTAAAGGACATATTTTTGAAAAATGAGGAGCAGGTTAAGCATGAAACTGACAATTTTAAAAGTACAAGTGACTCATCTGTTGTAGATGAGAATGTTAAAAAGAATGTAGAGGCTTCTATCCCAAAAGTTGTAAATACTATTACAGAGGAACCTAGGAAACAAGCTAACAAACCTATACCAACTGTAAGGTATGCTGAGATGTATAGAAACAAGTCAACAACTCCTAGGGGTAACTAGAGGAGTTGGAATCATGTCAAATCTCAACAACTAGGTAGTGATTTTGTGATATACAACAAAGCATGTTATATATGTGGTAGCTTTTATCATTTACATGCTAATTGTGACTATCATTTTGGGAGAAGGAAAGTCTATGGGAATAAAAGGGTGGAGTCTAACAAGTTTCAAAACAATTTACTCCCTAATTCACACAGAAAAATGATCCCAAGAGCAGTTCTATTGAGAAGTGGTCTTAAAACTTTTGCCACTGCTAAAAATGTTAACACTGCTCACCCTAAATCACCTGTTAAAAGAGCAAAATCCAACACAACTTTTGCAAAATCTGCACAAACAGGGAAAAGGTCTTTTCAAAACAAAAGGGTTCAATATAACCAACATTGGGTACCAAAATCTAAGCCAGCAGTTACCACTGTTCAACCAAAAGTTCCCACTGCAAGGGTTGTAAACAAGACCAAGGGTAACATGGAAAATGCTGTGAAGGCCTCTGCACGTTAGGAATGGAAACCTAAAGGAATAACCTCATCAACCAATCCCAATGGTGTATCAATGACCTTTGATAGATATAACTATATTGATACACGAGGCAGATCCAAGTCAATCATGGCTTGGGTCCCCAAAGGAAACTAACTCCTTTCTTATATGTGCAGAACGTCCAGGACAAAAAGATCATTTCAAGGCTACATGATAGTGGATGTTCAAGGCACATAACCGGCAACAAGTCCTATCTCTAAGATTTTGAACATTATGATGGATGATCTCGACTTTGGAGGTGGAGTTAATGGTAAAGTTGTTGGTTAAGGGTCATCAAAACTGTAACTTGGACTTTGAACATGTACTATGTAAAAGAGCTCACGATAATATTTTTAGTGTGTCACAAATGTGTGACAAGAAAAACAATGTTCTTTTACTAAAGATATGTGCTTTGTTCTCTAAGGATTTTAAGATGCACGATGAAAGTCGATTCTTCTTAAGATTCCTAGAAAAGGCAACTTATATAGCTTCGATATGAACAACAGTGTTGCTAAAGATGATTATGCTTGCTTTCTTGCAAAGGCCACAGTGGATGAATCCATGTTATGGCATAGAAGACTTGGTCATGTTAACTTCAAAACCATTAATAAGATTGCCAAAGATGGTTTGGTAAGAGGCTTACCTCAAAAGATTTGAGAATGACCAAACCTGTGTGGCTTGTCTTAAAGGCAAACAACATAGAGCTTCTTGCAGGTCAAAGTTGGTTAACTCTATTGCTCACCCACTTCAAATGTTACATATGGACTTGTTTGGTCCTACATCAGTGAGCAGCTTAAATCTTAAGTATTGTCATGTTGTGTTGACGATTTTAAGCGAGTTTACATAGGTTTTCTTTCTTAGGACTAAGGATGAAACAACGGCATCCTTAAGATCTTCATCACGAAGTTGAAAACCAATATGACATGAAATTTAAAATCATTAGGTGTGACAATGGGATGAATTTAAGAATAGAGTTATGGATGATTTTGCGAGACATAAAGGTATTAAAGAGAATTTAGTTGCTAGAACTCCTCAACAAAATGGTGTTGCCGAGAGAGAAACAAGACACTTGTAGAGGTCATTAGAACCATGTTGGCAAACTCAAAATTGCCAATCACTTTTTAATGTGAGCGATAACATCGCTTGTTATGTACAAAACAGGGTTTTAGTAGTGAAAACTAAGAACAAGACACCTTATGAGTTATTTAGAGATAGTCCCCTATCCTAGACTTCATGAGACCATTTGGATGTCATGTTACTATTCTCAATACCATAGATTATCCGGGCGAATTTGAAGAAAAATCGATGAAGGGTATTTTGTTGGGTATTCCATGGTCGAGAAAGCTTTGAGTATTCAACTTAAGAACCCAAAGATTGAAGAAAATGCGCATGTTGAGTTCTGGAAAACAAAGTGAATGTCAAAGGCGGTCCAGAAGGCTGTTTGATCTTGATACACTATCCCATACTATGAACTATGTACCTATCTCTATAGGTACATCTTCTTATGATTTTGCAGGTTCAGAAGAGTTTCTTGATGATGATGAATCTAGCAAGGATCAAGTTGATGATCAAGATGAATTCAGTTTGCCACTTTGGGACTATGCAGATAATGATGATATTCTAAAGACTGGAGATGCTCAATCTTCTAATGATTTTGGAAAGGAAGGAGATAGCAACAATAACACTGAAGATCCTAAAAGCGGTGAAATTGATTCCATCGCCAAAGATAAGTTTCCACCGCAACATCAAGTGGAAATTACAACTCGATTCTTGAGAGGAAGCTCAAGCCAATGCTATTAAAATCTCAAATATGCCAAATGAGATTGCAATTCCTCAGACTCCCCATACTTCAATTTATAAATCACATCCTCTTGAAAATGTGATTGGGGCTGTCAATTCACCAGTAAAAACTAGAAGACAAACAAAATTTTCTGATATTCATGGATTTATCAGTGAAATCTTTGAATCTAAGAATCATGAAGGCAAAAAGATGTCTTTTCATGTGTTTTCTGTCACAAATAGAGCCAAAGAATGTATATAAGGCACTTGAAGATGAAAGTTGGGTGGAAACAATGCAAGAAGAGTTGCTTCAGTTCAATATTCAAAAGGTTTGGGTGTTTTGCGATTTACCTTGTGGCAAGAAGGTAATAGGTATAAAATGGGTGTTCAGAAACAAGAAGGATGAAAGAGGGATTGTTATCAGAAACAAGGCTAGGCTTGTAGCTCAAGGATACACTCGGGAGGAGGTATTGATTATGAAGAAGTGTTTGCCCAGCTTGCAAGAATTGAAGCAATCAGGCTGTTCTTAGCCTATGCATCCTTTATGGGTTTTAAAGTCTATCAAATGGATGTAAAGAGTGCTTTTCTATATGGGCAGATTGATGAGGAGGTATATGTTTCACAACCTCTAGGCTTTAAAGACACTGAATATCCTAACAAAGTGTACAAGGTGGTTAAAGGTTTGTATGGCTTGCATCAGGCACCAAGAAAATGGTATGAGACCTTAGATACTTATCTTCTTGATAATGGGTTTCATAGAGGCAAAATGGATCAAACTTTGTTCATCAAGAAATACAAGAATGATATCTTGTTAGTTCAAGTATATGTTGATGATATCATTTTTGGATCTACAAAGACTGAGATGTGCAAGGAGTTTGAGAAGCTAATGAAAGATGAATTCAAGATAAGTTCTATGGGAGAACTCACATTCTTTTTGGGACTTCAAGTACAGCAAGGGCAGATGGTATATTCATCAATCAAGATAAATATGTGGCTGAGATACTAAGGAAGTTCAAGTTCTCTGATGCTAAGTCATGCAGCACCCCTGCAGACAAGACTAAACATAAACTTTTGAAGGAAAATAGTGGTGAAGCAGTTGATGTGCACATGTACAGATCTATGATTGGTTCTTTGATGTATCTTACATCATCTAGGCCAGACATTATGTTTGTAGTATGTGCTTGTGCAAGGGTTTAGGTCACTCCTAGGCTCTCACACTTGACTGCTGTTGTTGGGAATTCTACTAAGTAAGAATTCTGCTGAAAATAATGCTGACGAATTCTTTGAAGTCTTTGGAATCTGTTGAAGAGATTCTCGCTAAGTAGTAAAACCGCGTAGTTTTTTTCTGCGGATATAGATATTCCGCATATTCTATAGTTAGTTAGGATATGCATGAGCTTTATTAGGAAGTGATAATGTATATCTTCTTTAGTTTTATGATTATACGTTTCTTGTGAAACGGTTTAGGGTTCCTTGTCTATAAAAGGAACACATTAGAATGTATGATGGAAGTTTCAAAAACAAGTTTTAGTTTTATTAAAAAGATCCATAGAGGATCAAAGTATTCTTAGTTACAATTGTTCTTACTTGTGTTTGATTTCCGCTTTAGAATACAAGTATTAGAGACTTTCTTTTAGTGTGTTAGTGATTACATAAACATTACTATCGATCCACGAGCACTCAAAGATCTATCAAGGCCTTAGGTTCAACAAGTGGTATCAAAGCCTCGGGAGAGTCTCTGTGACACTAAGAACATTCTTTTCTTTACACCCTCACAACCAAAACTACCTTAACCATGCATGGGTCAGACAATGAAATAGAAGTCACTAACAATCAAAACACCACATCTTTTTAACAACTCAATCTCATAAACAACAATGCAAAGTTCCCATACCTAAAGAAGGAGGAGTATGATTTGTAGGCTATGAAGATGCAGAATTGGATCTCCAATATTGATTGGAATATTTAGGAAGTTGTGAAGAAGGGGAACAGTTTGAAGAAGTGTGTGAAAGATGCTGATGGTATTATTACCATCGTTCCTCCCAAAAGCTTTGAAGAAATATTGGTACATTGAGAGAGAATAAAGTTAGAACTATTCTCCTTCAGGCTATACCAGATGATCACATGGGTGACTTTCACTACATGGAGGATGCTAAGGACATCTGAATGGCGATCAAGGCTAGGTTTGGTGGGAATGATGAGTCTAAGAGAATGAGGAAATCAATGCTGAAACAACAGTTTCAAGAATTTCAAATCTCTGAGGAAGAAGGTATCTACAAGGGATATGACAGGTTTCATAGGATTTTGAGTCAATTGAATCAGATGAAGGCCAGGCCAGACAATGAGGACCGCAATTCAAAGTTCTTACGATCTTTACCTCCATCTTGGTTGCAAGTAAGCATTTCACTCAAAGCTAAAGGTGGGCTGGATATGGTCACTATCGATGATCTCTACAACAGACTTAAAACACTTGAGCCTGATGTCAAAAGTTCCTTTCGTGCATCCACTCCCACTCACACAGTTTTTGTTGGGGCATCCTCAAATAAGATGACTTATGCTCCAAGCCCAACTTCCTCAGTATCATCATCCTACATCACCACTACATCAAATTCTCAACCTAAATCCAGTGGTGCATTGTAAGATGTACTTCACTCTTTTGTTGCTGATAATGACAGTCAGCAGCAACTAGCTTTTGAGGATATTGAACAGGTGGATCCACTTGATATGGAAGAGATGAACTTGAAGTGGCAACTGGCCATGCTCTCATTGGACATCAAGAAGTTTGAGCGTAATTCTGGGAGAAAGTTTGGTTTCCAGGGAAGAGATCCATCAAGATTTGACAAAAAGAAGGTCAAGTGCTATACTTGTGGTCAGATGGGTTACTTCTTAAGAGAATGTAAAGATAGGAAGGCTGGTGATGAGGTTAGGTACTCTTCCTATCAGCAGAATCATATGGAAGCTGGAACTTCCAAAGGTGGATCCTCCACAGCTTTGGTCACTCTGGATGACCATGTTAACTGGAAGGTTCATGAGCCTAAGAATGATGAGGCTCCTGGTTCTGAGCATATTGGATTGCTGGCAAGCTGTACTACAGAGGATCAGCATGATCAAGTTGCCCTAATGGGCATCTCTCATGTACATAAGTGTGTTTTTGGTTGTAGTGAATGTTAGGTCACTAAGTTTACAACACAAGCACAATAGAAAGAGATAGAGAGAAGATCGGATGAACAATCACTCAAACATCACACGTATAAATGAGAGAAGAGTTAGGCGTAGGAAATGAAAGAGTAAATTGAACAACCAACCTTCTAAGGAAGGTTTACAAGTGTTTATATAGGGGAAGGAACTAGGGCAACATGCAAGTTCCCTTCCTTTCCTATATGGGCTTGGGCCTAGGCTTATGGGCCTTCTACATAAGCCTAAGGCTAATTACTAACATAAAGGCCATATTAAGCTAACTATTATGAATTACTAACACTTGAATTAAGGTTTAGGAGTGATTCCAACAATCTCCCCCTCAAGTGCTAGTGATGAATAAAATGTAAATGGTGAAGGTGCTGATGTAATAGTAGCTTTGACGTCTTGTGACATTCTTCTTTCTTGTGAGAAGAATTTCCTTGATTTGAACAATCTCCCCAGTGTAAAGAAATTGTTTTCTTTAAAAGTTCTGCTTTGACATCATCTTTATCTTTGTTCTTTGATCATTGTTCTTTTTGATGGTAGTGATAGTATGTTGTTTTTGTCTGCATCAAGTCTGCCTCAGGTCTGCTTCACTGCTTTAGTGTCTCCACGTCACTCTTCAACTTGCTCACACGCTATTTGACGTTGGATTTCAGTACTGATGAAGTTCTTTAAGTCTTTAAACTTTGTAGATTCTTTGATTGACGTAGAATCATTCTGACTTTTGTGTTGCCTTTTGAGAGAACTTCCATTGGTGATGATGTTGGCATGAGCATGTGAAGAATCGCACGATCATTCCGCTCGAGCTTCCATAAGAAGAAAACATAAAAAGGTTAGTAATAAGCGATTCGGCACTTACAAGTTTGAACTTCAAGAGTGTTAACAAGATAGTGTGAAAACACAACTCTAATTCTCACAAAGGCCGTTCCTAAACGGAGTCCCACAAGTGAGATAACACGATGTACAAGTACACCTATGATTCGGATGAGTCATTGAGGTACAATCAAGCATCACCTCACGATCGTAGACCGTTTGAAACCACTAAGCGTAATCCACGGGAGTTACCGAAGCGACTTCCGTCGAGGTTTTTGATGTTGATCTGGCGAATTTCTATTCAATCATTGAGGATCACAATGTGAACCTCTCATAAATGTTCTAGACAGATTGCTAAGATGTGTGTAGGACTCGATAATGTACCACCAAGTTCTTATTGTTGAGCGGCAAGTGATGAAATGTCAAGTGTACCTAAGAGATCTTTTGATGAATCTCATGGCTCTAGACTCAATAGTGCATTTGGTTTTCTGAGCGGAGACTAGGAGAGGTCTCTTCTTCAATATCTCGCAATCTCTAAGAGAAAGCCGATAGATTATGTAGGGTTCCTCAGAGAATGAAACAAGTTTCGTTAGGAGAAACTTGAGTGGCTAAGAAGGTTTAGTGCATGCATCACCGGGTCCATGACGACTTTTAATCTTCAATACGGTGTCATCAAGTGACAACCAAGAGCATATGAATTGAACCCGATGTCGACCCTAAGTTGAATAACTGGAGGCTATTTCTTTTCACCCTTTCTTTGCATTTCTTTTTAATTCTTCAACTCCTTCTTTCTCCGATTCTCATTTTCTCCTTTTAACAATCATACATAAGGACTTCTAATTCTAACTATTGGTAGTGTCCTTGAGTAGATCCCTCCGGCTCTGGCGGATCATAGGACGGTTATTCCTAACCTTAATCATCTTATAACTCCAATGCCATAAAACCATTTTTTCATGAAAATCTCTCTAAGTGTTTGTGAATGAAAAACATGTTTGAATCACTTCAAGAGTTTTAAATTTTCAGAAATACTCCCCCTCCACATGTGCTTAAGAGTTTTTACGGAAATCTGCGCAGTGTGGAAAGAGTTCGCACTTTTTGAATTGATCGACTCAAGATAGACAATCCCCCACGAGCCACGGTTACGTTGAATAGTTAAAGAGCTTTTAGGTGACAACTAGCTCTAATAACTATCTTGAAGGTGTGGACAAACTTCGAAAGGTTGTCAAACCCGTCAAAGTTCATGTCTACCAAGAGTTTCTCGAATGGTACATTCTACTCGGACAAGTCCATTGCGAGACACGTTTACATCACTAGCGAACTAGCTTGAAATTATTACCCGTCCCGGACAAGTCTTTTAGAGTTATTAACAGTTTAGGGTTTCGTCAATTCGTTGGTTAAGCCTAATCACAAAGATTCATTTGCATTGACACAACATATTTCTTATCACATAATTTTTCTCCCCCTCAAAAATGACATATAAATGTTATTTTTGAAGAAATGTTGAGAATAAATATGACCATTTTGATTTTTGTGGGAAGAAAACACAAAGAACATTTTGTGAACAAAGTTTTTAAGTCAAATACTCCCCCTCAACAAGTGATATAAGCGGTTGAGGTTTTGAAAAAATCATAAGGGGAAATACTTGTTCTTTTGAGTAAAACCCTTGAAAAATGAAAGGTTTGATAAGGTTTTACTCAAAAGTAAGAAGCTTTCGCTCCTTTTATAAGGATTGTGGCACTGAAGCATACCACAGGGTCCTTTCTTGACAAGTACGGGTTGTACACTGAAATGTGTGCACAAGCCATAGTCATTATAAATCACACATCCAAATGAGTTATGAAATAGAAGCGGTTTAAGGGGTACCGGAAGTCCAAAGTGATGTTGCGGGGAATGCGAGCAGGCGTTGATAGCCTATGATGTTAATCTGGGTGGGCCGCCAACAAAGCTCTCTAAGGTTACGAATCGTCCTTCGATACAACCGTTCATCAATCATAGTGATGATCCTCTTCACATCCCTTCTGTCCTGAGAGTTCCATCACTTTTTGTTCCCAATGTCTTCATGTATATCTTTTAACCTATAAGCCAGTCCGTCCCTAACCTTCTTCAATGTGTGATCCCCAAACTTGTGAAGATCTCTACACGCCATCAAACAATTTCGTTGAAGTTCACTGTGATAAACTACGCCGAATGTTTAAAACGTTGAAGTTCCTGGATGGATGTTGATTGTAGAAGTTTGTGTAAGGTTGTACTTGAAGACTTGGTGGTGGTTGAACCATTTGAGGTTGTGGAATTGCTGCAAGGAGTGGAGTATGTTGTTGATTAAATTGTTGTTGATAAACTACTTGCTGTTGATTCCATTGTTGATGTTGTGGACTTAGTTGTTGTTGTTGTTGATTATAAGTGTAAGGGAAATAGTTAGAGTATGGTGGTTGTGACATGTTGAAAAACTTGTGTTGTTAAATGGATCTTTGTAGTCGAATGAACCTTTGTTGATGATGTATCCTTAGGCGTAGAAATCACAATAAAGTCAAGTAGCACTTATGCGTAAAAACACCAAAGTTACGCGTAACAATAAGAGTTACGCGTAGGATTAGCTTACGCGTAAGTAAGGATAAAACGCTAAAGTTATGCCTAAACAAGGAGTTAGGCATAGAAAACTTAGGCGTAGGATTACCTTATGCGTAAGACAAGGCTTAGTCGTAAAATGAATCCTAGGCGTAAAAATGTCTACGCGTAAGCTTATGCTTATGCGTATTTTTAGGGTTTTGCCAAAATGAATTTTAGATTTTTGTGATGAAATAGCTTCAATATCACCAAAATAACACCAAAGTGTGAAACTTGATGATCCAAGGCGTCTAAAACAGTTATGCGTAGGAAAGCTATCACTTAAAAAACCAAGTTCAAAAACGATGATCCACACGTAAAGGTTGAAACTTTTTGCCAAAAACAGTTATTTTAACACCTTAAAACGTTGAAAGTACAAGAATCTTGGATTAAAAAGTGTAAAAAATGTGTTTTTAAGTGAACCAAAGTATCACCCGTATGCTTTACGCGTAGTACCAAAACCCACTTCAAAAGCAATACGTTCACCCAACTATTTGGCGATTGATACCACTGTTAGGTCCCTAAATATAATCATACATAATGAATGTTATGTCGAAGTTGAGGCTTATAAAATGGCTTTAAAAACATTAGAAAGACAAAAAATTTGGTTTCAAAAGAATCAACTGTAACCATTGGTAAATTTCACCTCGTATTAAACTAATATAATATTCTAACAAAAGAATACTTATCCGTTTTCTACGTCCAAATTTTTTTTTTAAGAAACGATATCCTTTTATTTGATCACAACCACTATCCAATGTAATGAACCTCACATCTTTAATAAACATAAACATCATTATATGTAAAACTATAAAGGTTCTCAACGTTTATTTACCACTTTACGTTATTTCATTAACGTATAATTATTAAACTTTCGAACTAAACGTTAGCCATTTATTAGCGTTTTCACGAAGCCCTCATTTATTTTAACTATGATTTTACACAACTAAATCATAATTACTAAAGTACAACATTTTATACCTAGAGTACAAGTCATTAAAGCACGGAACCTAGCTATACTTTAATTTCCGTTACAAGCCCTAATATACAACTCTATGATTTTATGTACATGATATATTTTCAAAATATTAATGTACAAGTTTTTCAAGCATATGTACAAGTCTTTAATACATACAATCATAATACTTACATAAATTATATTATAAACCTCAATGTACCTATTTTTAAGCACAAGGTACAACCCTATAATGCACAAGCCTTAAAAATATATTTTCTTTTTAGTAAGTACAACAAAACAATGTTAATGTACAAACAATAATGCACCAAACTTAAGCCTTTACTTTTATTTATTACATGTAAATTAACCTAAACTAGATTTTACCTAAAATAAATTAGCAAGCTTAACTAGTACTTACACCATTTATACAATAGGTACAACCTAAAAAGCCCTAAGTACTTCCCCTAAAGCCTAACGCCCCCTTTAATTACCATGGTTAGAAATAAACTAGCTAGTTAATTAACATTTAGTTACCTAAGTACTACATGTAAATATCCTAACCACAACCTAGTTACATGCACATTCGAGATACACATCATCTCTTTTACCATAAGAATTTACCATGGTCAAAAATTGGGGCACAACTCATGGCTAAAAACACCACCACCCTACGCCATCCTCATCACCATCACAAGCACCACACAATCTTCAATACACCACATCACCATGTTCTCACCCTTGTATGTATTACTTGGTTGAGGTCCTAACACATCACGCCATCCTCACCTTCTTCACTTATCACCTCTCAAACATGTATGAACACCTAACCTTGTCTCACATTCCCTAAACATGATGACTAGAAGGTTTAAGTAACCATAACTCTTTTACTCTATATATATCGACCACATACCCTTCATTTTCTTCACACCTCATTCAAAAACCACCAACCCATCACACACTCATTCACTCACTGATCTTGAAGTCTTGTAGCAGCCAAGTAAGAGCATAGGAAAACCTAGAAGGAAGGAAGAAGTCTTGTTTAAACTTAGAAATCCATTCGGTCTCATTGTTGTTCTTGTCAAAATCCCAAGCATGTAAGTCATTTAAACTCATCCTATTTTGTTTTAACTTTTAATATAAATTGCATACTGTTAAAGAGGATTTTATAAGGAAAATGTAGCAATTTGAATTACTTAAAACGAGTACATGAGTCAAAAGTTATGGTCTATAGAAGTTGCTGAAATTCTGTCAAAACTTTCTGTGACAGAAAGTTAGAACACGCAAAACGAGGCATTTCTGGTCCGTTTCAAGAAAAATTAAAACACAAAAGTTGTCCGGAATGACATTTTCTTCAAAAACTCAGGGCACGGGTCTAGAAAACGCATAACGAAGCCAGAATTTAATAAAAATCCCAACAGCTGTTATGTATAAGTTAGAAAAACAGCCCAACACGCCCTACTTGCGCCCTATTTATTTACATCATGTCAAAGGTATTAAGGCCAACCAAAGTACTGCTGTAAACACCACCTAGGACACTCCAAAATATAACCCGGTTAAAAAGCCTAGCCGTTATGCTTAAAAACAACCCTTCATTTTTGCCAAAAGTCCTAAACACCAAAATTTTCTTACAACAGGTATGTAGGAAAACTCGGGATTTTTGATAAATTTGATTAGGAACTATCTTAGAAACATTAGAAATGGGTAAAACAACATTTCACAAGGTCGCATGTAAAAGATATAGAGTTTTATGGTTTAAAAACGAAAATTGCAATTTAGCAAGAATAGCCTAAGTAGCCCTTTTCCAGAATTAATATTTTGTTAATTAAAGGGTTGCAAGGTACGAGATTTACACTGTTTTAAAGGGCTTGCTGAAAAGATTTTAATGCCCCAATAACGTCTATAAAAGCACTTATAGTCTCATTTATAATCGACCACAAAAAAGGTGACTCGCGGGAATTTTCATAGAAAGGCCTTGAGCACACTTTGCAAAATTTGAGTCGTAGGAGTTATAGAATGTTGGATAATGACTTAAAAAAAGTTCATAAACATATTACAACGTCCCTAGGTGACACCGTAAAAGTTAACGAGTCAAAAATGAAATTATAAAACTATAAAGGTTCTCAACGTTTATTTACCACTTTACGTTATTTCATTAACGTACAATTATTAAACTTTCGAACTAAACGTTAGCCATTTATTAGAGTTTTCACGAAACCCTCATTTATTTTAACTATGATTTTACACAACTAAATCATAATTACTAAACTACAATATTTTATACCTAGAGTACAAGTCATTGAAGCACAGAACCTAGCTATACTTTAATTTCCGTTACAAGCCCTAATATACAACTCTATGATTTTATGTACATGATATATTTTGAAAATATTAATGTACAAGTCTTTCAAGCATATGTACAAGTCTTTAATGCAGACAGTCTTAATACTTACATAAATTATATTATAAACCTCAATGTACCTATTTTTAAGCACAAGGTACAACCCTATAATGCACAAGCCTTAAAAATATATTTTCTTTTTAGTAAGTACAACAAAACAATGTTAATTTACAAACAAGAATGCACCAAACTTAAGCCTTTACTTTTATTTATTACATGTAAATTTACCTAAACTAGATTTTACATAAAATAAATTAGCAAGCTTAACTAGTACTTACACCATTTATACAACCGAATATAGTGAATATATCTATTGGCATTTGACGCCCCATTTGTGTTAGCCAGATTGGTAACCAAATGCACTTTATTTGAGAATACTAGGAGAATGGCAAGCTCCTACCATAGGGCATTGTTGCTCACATCATTACTATGATATCTGTAACTTACGTCATTATTATGATGCGTTCGTGTTAAGGTTTGCTTTCATGAGACTTAAGGCAATATATACTATGTTGCAATGATACAAATGCTGCAACTACTGAATTAATGGGTGCAACAACGTGGCCCAACCTTGAAACTTGTGTTCAACTGATTTGTATACACACTCTATGGATTTACTCAACTTTTGACCCGGTTATGGCAAACAAATGACTATGGGTGCATAACAACGTAACCCACTACTTATTTCATCGATATTGGTATTTATTAAAATAATCCCTTAAACTCGAAACTATTGAACTCAACTGTTTTAATAATAAACTCTATGAACTCCCCAACCTTTGTGTTGACACTTTTTAGCATGTTTATCTCGGGTTCATAATTTACGAGGATGGCACGGAAGAGCGCGGATACTCGAAGGATATATTATCATTCGAAAACTTATTTAATAAAGCGTAAAACCACTTTGGGACCTCATTTTGTAAACTCGATATTTATATAAATCGAATGATAAATATTTTAAAACGACTCAATTTTGGGTTCGTTTTCTATTGATATAACTGTTGTGCCATGAAGTAACACTTAGCTTGAATTCCGCTGCGTATCACGAAATTGGGGGCGTTACAGATTGGTATCAATAAACACTACCTTATAAGCTTTCACAAGTGAAACCAAATTTCATCCTCATTACTTCAACATTTAACATGGGCTGAATCTCGGGATGAGATTCAATTTAAGGGTGAGGCTGTAACCATAGGTAAATTTCACCTCGTATTAAACTAATATAATATTCTAACAAAGAATACTTATCCATTTTCTCGTCCAATTTTTTTTTTTTAAGCGATATCCTTTTATTTGATCACAACGACTAGCCAATGTAATGAACCTCACATCTTTATATGTAAAACTATAAAGGTTCTCAACGTTTATTTACCACTTTACGTTATTTCATTAACGTACAATTATTAAACTTTCGAACTAAACGTTAGCCATTTATTAGAGTTTTCACGAAGCCCTCATTTATTTTAACTATGATTTTACACAACTAAATCATAATTACTAAACTACAATATTTTATACCTAGAGTACAAGTCATTGAAGCATAGAACCTAGCTATACTTTAATTTCCGTTACAAGCCCTGATATACAACTCTATGATTTTATGTATATGATATATTTTCAAAATATTAATGTACAAGTCTTTCAAGCATATGTACAAGTTTTAATGCAGACAATCTTAATACTTACATAAATTATATTATAAACCTCAATGTACCTATTTTTAAGCACAAGGTACAACCCTATAATGCACAAGCCTTAAAAATATATTTTCTTTTTAGTAAGTACAACAAAACAATGTTAATTTACAAACAAGAATGCACCAAACTTAAGCCTTTACTTTTATTTATTACATGTAAATTAACCTAAACTAGATTTTACTTAAAATAAATTAGCAAGCTTAACTAGTACTTACACCATTTATACAACCGAATATAGTGAATAGATCTATTGGCAGTTGACGCCCTATTTGTGTTAGCCAGATTGGTAACCAAATGCACTTTATTTGAGAATACTAGGAGAATGGCAAGCTCCTACCATAGGGCATTGTTGCTCACATCATTACTATGATGTTTGTAACTTACTTCATTATTATGATGCGTTCGTGTTAAGGTTTGCGTTCATGAGACTTAAGGCAATATATATTATGTTGCAATGATACAAATCACGCAACTCTTTGAATTAATGGGTTGCAACAACATGGCCCAACCTTGAAACTTGTGTTCAAGCGGTTTGTATACACACTCTATGGATTTACTCAACTTTTGACCCGGTTATGGCAAACAAATGACTATGGGTGCATAACAACGTAACCCACTACTTATTTCATCGATATTTGTATTTATTAAAGTAATCGCTTAAAATCGAAACTATTGAACTCAACTGTTTTAATAATAAACTCTATGAACTCACCAACCTTTGTGTTGACACTTTTTAGCATGTTTATCTCAGGTTCATAATTTACGAGGATGGCACGGAAGGGCACGGATACTCAAGAAGGCTATATTATCATTCGAAAACTTATTTAATAAACTGTAAAACCACTGAGACCTCATTTTGTAAACTCTGGTATTCATATAAATCGAATGATAAATCTTTTAAAATGACTCAATTTAGGGTTCGTTTTCTATTGATATAACTTTAGTGCCATGAAGTAACACCCAGCTTGAATTCCGCTGCGTATCACGAAATTGGGGGTGTTACATCAACTGGCTTATGATGAAAATATATGGGTGTTAGAAAGTGATTTGGAATGTGCTAAAATTGATTTAAAACGTACTGAGAAAGAAAAAGCTTATGTAGTGTCAGAAAACGAAGTGCTGAAAAAGAAACTAGATGAGGAAATAGCTAGACATAAAGAATGGTTAATATTTGGTGACAATTTAGCTAGCTATCTCTATGGTTCTCAATCTGTTAACTCTGGAATTGGTTTAGGTTTTAAGAAGTATGTTGGCTTAGAAGCTAGGAATGATCTGCGTTAAACTACCCCAGCAGGATTAGCTAATTATGTAAAAGAAGGAGAATTACATGTTGTACTTGGACCAATTAGAGGAGAACATATGCCCATTGACCTTTCCATCACTGTTGACTTTGATGGATCACACCATCTTTATGGCAAAAGTCAAGAGACTTGCGGACCTGATTCTTCATCTCGACTTTGTCTCGTGTGTTGTGATGACAAGTCCTCGACCAGGTCTACTACATCTACAGTTGTGATTCAAATTGAAAGTCGACCTTCCCAAGACCTCACCCAAGCCTACACCCAAGACTCCCTATAAGCCTGTTAGAGTTGCTGCTGAGGAATCAACTTCCAAGACAGTTTCCTCCAAAGACTTGTCTTTTAATTCTTTGCAAAATAATTCTTTTAATTATGCTAAAAACAATTCTGTTAATGTTTGTGGTTTGAATGCTTTTGCATGTAATGGAACATCTTTCACTTTGAATAAATCTTCTAAAAAGAAGACATGCTTTGTGTGTGGAAGTAACTTTCATTTGATTAAGGATTGTAATTTTCATGAGCAAAGAATGGGTGTATGTGCTAGTCAAAAGAAATCTAGACCAATGTGGAAAAATGTTAATGATATACCATCTTTTATTCCACAAGCAACTCATAAAATCAGCAAACACAATTTTGTTAATAAACCTTCTCCATTTGCTTGGAGAATATCTGTTGCTAGACCATATGTGAGACCAACCATTTCATTTTTTCAAAATGGTTATTGGCCTGGATGTTTTGACTCAATGAATGTTAAAAAGGGATATTGGGAGACTGCTGTGAAGCCCTCAGCAGGTTGTTCTTCGACTAAAAATGGACCTAATATTCAAAGAAGGCCCAGGAACAATGGTGGATCTTATACATCTACATGGCCTAAATCTTATGATTCACAAGGCAGGCTCAAGTCATTGATGACTTGAGTCTCCAAAGTGTACTAATATTTTGTATATATTTTGTTGTTGTTGTAGGACCATCCTTTGAAACATAAAGAAGTCGGCATTCTAGATAGCGGTTGTTCCAGAAGCATGTCAGGAAACAGAGAAATGATGCATAATTCCGTACCCATAGAAGGAGGCAATGTGACTTTTGGTGGAAGTGATGGTAGAATAAGCGGGAAAGGCACCATCGAACACCTTAGTTGGATTTTGAGAATGTGTACTATGTAAAGGCGCAACATTTCAACTTGTTCTCGGTCTCACAAATTTGTGACACCAGAACAAAGTATTCTTCTACGAGGATGAATGTCTTGTGCTCTCTAAAGACTTCAAACTTCGAGAAGATACATCAATTCTACTGAGAGTTCCCAGAAACCACAATCTCTACACATTCAATTTGAATGATGTTCAACCAGAAGGTGACTTAACATGTTTGGTGGCTAAAGCATCCCTGGATGAGTCTACAAAATGGCATAGAAGGATGGCTCATGTGAACTTCAAGACCATTAACAAGCTTTCTAAACTAGGTCTTGTTGAAGGACTTCCTTCCAAAGTCTTCACCAATGAACATAATTGTTTTGCCTGCAACAAAGGAAAGCAAGACAGGGCCTCATACAAAGCCATTACGGTTTGTGAGCACCATTTTAGAACCTCTTGATTCTTTGCATATGGATCTCTTTGGTCCAACCCAAATCGAGTATTGATCATAAGTACTTCTTCACGGTAATCATGATGACTATAGCAGGTTTTTGGGTACTCTTTTGAGAACTAAAGATGAAACATCTCAAACTTTAAAGAGTTCATTACCCTTGTAAAAACCGGTGAACAAAAAGGTGAAAGGTATTCGGTGTGATAATCGAGAGAGTTCAAAAATGTTGTTTTAATAGAATTACATGCGTCTAAAGGGATAAAAAGGGACTATAGCAATCCAAGAACCCCACAACAAAATGTGGTTGCTGAAAGAAAGAATAGGACCTTGATAGATGCTGCAAGATCCATGCTTGCAGACTCTAAATTACCCACTATGTTCTGGACTGAAGTAGTTAGCACGGCTTGTTGTGTACTAAACAAGGTATCCATTACTAGACCTCATTTCAAGACACCTTATGATCTTCTCACTGGGAAAGTTCCTGCTATTCATTACCTCAAACCGTTTGGATGTCAAGTGACCATTTTGAACACTAGTGATCCACTAGGAAAATTTGATGAAAAAGCTGATGAGGGGTATATTGTGGGTTATTCAGCTCATAGTAAGGCTAATAGGGTATACAATTTAATAGCTCGAAAGATTGAGGTAACACTTAACCTGAGATACCTAGAAGATAAGCCTAATGTTCAGGGACAAGGTCATGTTTGGTCCTTTGATCTTGATTACTTAACTGATTACTTGGGTTATACTAGACATGTTGCTAACAAATCTGCAGGTACTCAAGAGTCTCCCACTGACATTGCAGGTACCCTAGATGATGACTCAGATAGTGAGTCTGAACATGATGAACAACCAATTCTTGTACCTTCCTTGTCCCCAACCATTTTGCGGTGATCATTCTCAAGTAACCCGATGAGCATGGAGATGAGTCGCACTATCTGAGAGGACCTTGCTAGACTCGAAAGCAGAGCATGCGACCAATATAAAGTGAGAGGCTTGGTGGGGAGTTTACAAGCGAAGCGATCGGTGGAAACCATGATTCTTGACAATTCTCCTATTTTCCTAACATCACCGTCTGGCGTGACCTGCGCATCTACTCCCATTTCTACTAATGTGTCCATGGACTTTGAAGCACCATATACGATTTCCAAGCCCTTCGGATCTTGGTAATCACCAACCCAGATGGAATCTTGACTCATCTTCCTATGGCGGTTGATTTTGAAACAAGCTGTAACCAATCTTGACACCACAATTGATGTCAACCCCACTGCTACAAAAAGGATCGACATTGCTCATCCTCAATCAAATGTTATTGGTGATCCTCAAGCACCTATTCGAACTAGAAGTGCAGTGACAAGTTCTAAGTATGGTCAAGATTCTTTTCTTTCCTAGGTCTCAAACCAGCAAAGGGACAATCACATAGACTTTAAGCATTGTTTGTTTCTTGCTTCATTTCTCAAGTGGAACCAACTAGTGTTACTCAAGCTCTTGAAGACTCAAGTTGTCTTGAAGCAATGCAATATGTGATGCAACAATTCAAGAATCAGCATGTTTGGATATTGGTACCTCTACCTCATGGGAAGATTGCAATTGGGAAAAAATGGATCTTGAAGAATTAAAGAGATGCAAGGGGTATTGTGGTTAAAAAGAAAGCACGATTAGTGTCTCAGGGGTTTAGGTAAGAGGAAGGAATTAATTATGATGAAGTTTTTGCACATGTAGCTAGAGTTGAGGCCATTCGAATCTTCTTGGTGTTGTTCCCTATTCATTATCGTTTAAGAACTATTAAGTACTTAAAATAATTTAACAGTGAATAATGACTGAAAGTAATGTAAGTAAAACACACAAAGTAATTTTTAACTTCATATTCTTATTAGAAATAAATCAAAAGAATATGTTACCCAAGTACTTGCGAATAGTACTTGGGATTGAAATGAAAAAATTTGGGTGACTCCTCTAGCTCGGGCTATAATAAAGCACAACTCTTAGAACCAGATCTAGCTCAAGGATAAAGTTGTATTTGGAGGGTGAAAAGTTGGCTTGTGTGTATGTGTGTTTTACAATTCACAAGCTTAAACTTTTCACTCATTCTCTTATGCTATTTATACAAATATGATATTTAACTTTATCTGAAGACAAAACATTGATCACGGTAATCACGAATTTAGATATATTCGATTCTTGTTTGCTTTGATATATGTAGTCGGTGTGACTTCTTTCCAAATCGAGAGATCCTTTAGTATCGCCGCTTACTATAAATGGGAAGATATGGATTTAGTAGATAGGGACTTAGTTTTAGCGGGTAAACCACTTGGGGACTTAGTTTTATCTGGGTAAACTTTTCCGCCTAGTCCACTCATTCTTTAGTCTTTAAAGCCTTGATCTCTTCCTTGAGTTTATCTTGATGCTAACGGTTGGAGATGAGTCTTAGGGATTCGATGAGTTATTGTCATCACTCACTTGAATCCACCATCTTCTTCTTGACTTAGTTTTCACCCATTGAGTTCCGCCTTCTGAGTGGAGGGCTTTTCTTTGCCTCGTCTTGGTATCTAAAGATGGCTCCTTGAGAATCTATGCACTTAGTTACACGATAGTGTTTAACGGTTTAAACACTTAGGTTATTTTCTATTCAAATCTTGGATTAAGGGTTTGGGTATTCTTGAACCAGCGGTCTCCCCATTTGGATATCAAATAGCCTAGGTGTTTGATCGGTGTAAGTGAGCAAATGGCTTCTTCTTACCTTGAATGTACTAATGAATACAATATGTAACAGCGAGTATTTTAACAAAAGCATACAACTTTATTAATCATCTTACATGGTTCACATCACTAGTACAAAGGAAAGATAACATGATGTCGGTCGGATGAATTCCAGTGCTTCAAGCTTCACTTTCTTGGTGATGAGTGTTTCCTGTCGGGATGGTCTCTTATCTTAGCATTGGGTCTTGAAAAACACGATGTTTCTTTGAGGATTGGATCGAGAGGCCCTTTGGAATATAGTGATCATTGCGGCCACACGACTGATCAATATCACTCCATCTTTGAAATCTTTGGGTTTACATAGACATCAATGTGGAATAGCCCTCTTCGAGCTTTTCAATCACTAAGCAGTTCACAAATTTCACCTCGGCGACTCTGTTGCATTCTAAGCTAGGCACTTTAATCTAATGTTGGAACTCAACTCTTTTCCTTTTGCCATTGGATGCTTGTGGTTGAGATCCTTGAGGTGAAGTCAGCGGTGAATTCCGGTTGGGTTTGGTGCATCTCTCGACCTTTCATATCTTTTCTTGAGCATCTTCATCGACTCCTTGACCACCTTATTTTGCTTCATTCCAATAATTGGACCAAGTTCATCGAGTTGATGATCCCAAAGTCGGTGAATTTTAGGGGATCATGAACCTCGAAATGTCTTTATCATCCCTTTATAAACATTCATAGCTTGATGGTTTGGTGTTGGGGATAATCTTGACATCGATGATCTTTTCGAAGCCTTCGACTTGTCATAGTCGGTTGTAATTCTCAATTACGCTTTGCACGAGAGCTTCATTTTCTTCTTCTTTTCTTCCAACTGTTTTCTCATTTGACCATCCCAATGACTGAGCTTTCTTAGCTGTTGTCTGCTGACCCTTTTGGAGCTTGCTTGCATCTAATCCCATGTCCTCGGCTTCTTGACAACCTTTGCGATTGCTTCTCTAGTCTTCTTGTCATCCTCAACTTGTTTCATTTTCCTTTCTTCTTTAGCAAGGTGTTTGGTTAGTTGTTGAGGAGTGAAGAGCTATTCAGTGTCACCAATTTTGTAGGGAATCTTCTTAGGCTCAGCAGTTGTCATTATGCCTTTCCCTTTGTCCTGGCCTGAGAAACATGATGCAACTAAGGGAGGTGTTGTTGTCATGATAGATGTTGTGACCGTCAATGTTGTTGTTGTTGATGATAGTGGTGGTAGAGATGAGATGGGTATTGCTAAAACTAGTCGGATGATGTAAGACTCACGGGGGCCGGTGGTGTTTGCTCCCCTCGGTGTGAAGAGGTTTCTTGATGATTCTCCCCACAAGCATTGCGAAACATCGGTGAGGCAAGAGTTGGAGTTAGTCTTGAGGGGCCGGTACTGACCATGAATGCACGATAGATTTCGGTGATCATAGCCTTAATCTACGAAGTATCTGCTTGAAGACCGGTGACCTTTGTATCCAAGTTAGCTTGAGAAGCTCCAAGGTAGTCATCAGGGGACCAAGATTCCAAGCCATAGAAGATGAGGCTTGAGCCATAGCAGCTACCTAAGTGTTTAAAGAGTCTCTTGAGGTTTGTAGAGGCGGGCGAAGATTGGAGACCTTGAACATTGGCAGTTGTAGCATTTCAATCGATTCGGTGAGTCGAGATGAATTTTCACATACACCTCGGTGGCCTCCGGCACTTTGGCATTGAGTCTTGGGTCTTCTTCTTGACATCCTGATTTCATCAATTTAACTCCACTGGCGAAGATGCTTAGAAACTTAACGGTTTTCATCGATCGATAAGGTGTTGGTACATAAGATCTCGATGCTCATGAACATTTTCGTTGAAGGTTAGCACATCGGATCGAAGATCGGTGTGGTAGCGACCGCTTGGTGTGTTGATCCCAAAATTGTTGATAACCCGATTATCTGACTTCTTGGAGGCTTTTGTGATCCACTAAACCGACTTTCTTTACGTATTTGGAAGAATATTGTCAAAATGGTTGAATTCCCAGTTTGGATGATGAGGAGTCGAGTCATTATCTTGAGTTGAAATGGTGACTCGATATGCTCCTTTGGATCGGTGAGGCTCTTATTGATTGAACCTCGGCGTCCATTTCTTCTCCGGTGATAAAATTTCATCTTGGTTTGACAAGTTCATCCTCTAAGAATAGAATACCATTGACATCGGCAATAGTGAGTAAGGGTTTGGTGATGGGTTCCATATCGTGGTGGTATATTTCCTACGAGTCTTTGTCCCCGTTGACCCCTCGGACATTTGGTGGGAGTTTCCAGTGCCTTCTCGGAGTTAGGATTGGTTTTGGGTTCCGTATCGGTGGGTTGTTTTTCCTCAGTCTTTGTCCCCATGACCCTAAGACCTTTGGTGGGTTGTTTGTTTCCCTCAGTCGGTGATTATTGTATCCCTATCGGTGGGTTGTTTGTTTCCCCAGGTCTTCGGATCGATCGGTGTGCCCTCGAGACAAAGACTTGGATTAGTTAATGTCATCATCGGGCGTGGTGGAAGGCGCTCCCTACCCGGTAGGTTGTATGTTTCCTACGGATCTTGTGGAGTAGTAGTTGTGACCAAGGGCATTGGCTGTGATGTATCGGTTTCCTTCGTTGTCACGGGGTGGATGTTGCTTGGTCGGTGGGTGTCTTTTAGTCTCGGGCTTTTGTGCCTTTTAGGTTTGTGTTCTGAAGCCTCGGGGCCCCGAGACTTTGGTTTAATCTTAGTCGATCGAGACTTCCTTTTCTCTTTTGAGGCGGGGTTTGGGCCAGTCCACTCGATTGTTCTGACAATCATGTGGGCGTCAATTCAATAGGGTGACAAAGGATGGGTCTTTTGAAAATTTGATTGGCTCGGGATGCCTAGTAAAGCACCAAAATTTTCTTCACGAGGATAGTTTGAACCTAGTAACACTTGCAAGCACAAGAGACAAACCTAGGATACAAGCGTATTTCGTCCTTGTTTTGCTATGTAGCTTGGTCGAGGTCATTGAAAATGATCTCCCAATGTGACGGTGACCCCATTCATCAAGCAAAGGCCATCATCAAGCGAATAGAGTTAACTTGTTCGATGGGCGAGTGGTTCCATGGGGACACGAATCACAAATGTGAATAGGATCCTCCAGCCACGGGAAAGGAGCTTTTGGTGGTGGGGTCTTGTCCAAAAAGTTGGATCGAAATTATTTGTTTTAACCCATCCTTTCTTGTGGAGGGTTCGGGATGGGCGACATAAACTCCTTTGTTATAATCCACCTGTTGAAGTACAAAAGTTTTATAGTGCATGGTGAATTGTTGTTCCCCATGAAATGAATCGATGAGATATTCCTTGAGGGTGCGAGGTTGTTCTCATCGGTGAAGGTGTCGGGTCAAAGGCCTTTCTTTGTTGCCCAAAACTCCACGAGGAGATTTTGGTAAATGATGGAGGGACGAACAAAGGCCTTTTTCGATTAGGCGATTGAAAAAGAAATTTCATAATGTCTTTGTGGTGAGACAGTTTGAGGTATTCAAAATTGCCTATGACATTGTTTGTTTTAAATTCAACATTGGTAAGATCCCTACCCAGCTGAGAAGCAAACTAGAGATTGTGTTCTAGCCATTTCCATTTAAAAGGATTTTAGGGTTTGAAAAATATTTTGACTAGAACAATCAAAGATTTAAGATCTCTCAGTTTCGATGAAAACTTTGTAAATGTTTACAATGAGGGTTTTCAAAAGAAGGTTTGATGATATTTAAGCACACACAAATTTTTCTGGATTTGAGAAAAGATTTTGACAGAGTTTAGTTGCAGAAAAAGATTTGTGTGTGTGTTTTTGTTTTTGATGAGGGTATTTATAGAGTGCTGAGAGGGGTAATTTTTGCATAAATGTGGATTTTCAAAGATGGTTTTTGAAATCATTTGAAATTCCACATTTAATGCCACCCACCAATACCATGATAAAATCCGTATTTCAAAGTGCAGTTGCGATTACGCGGTAAAGTGCACTTTTGCAGCATTAAAATATCTATGAGATATTTTATGTGTGAGAGGGCATTTAATACCAAGTGGGGTGAGGTTTAGTGATGAGACCCCTGACAGTAAGACATATATTCCTATATTAAATTGGTGGGATTACCAACCTAGGACATTTAAGTAACTAATACTTGGAGGATTTAGTTACTCATTCAATGCCTTATGTCTGGGACCCTGAGTGAGTCTTACTCATTCAGTGAGAGGTTGATTTTATATGTTCAGGGAGACAAACCAATTCATAGAACTCACTGAGATTGGTTTTCAGATGCCTGACTTTCAATGTCAAGCATTCCCAATTCAGCTTTCAATCTCCTGAAGGTAGGTTCATCCAAAGGTTTGGTGAAGATATTAGCAAGTTGATATTGATGGGATGAAATGAAGTTCTATGTCTCCGCTTCATTATGTGATCCACGATGAAGTGATATCGATATCAATGTGTTTGGTTCTTTGATGGAGGCGGGGTTGTTGGAGATTGCAATTGCCTTTGGTGTTGTCACGAGATGATGGGTACCATTTTGTAATGGATGTCATAGTCAGCGAGTTGACTCTTCATCCATAAAACATTAGCCTGACATCTGCGGACCACATATTGACTTGGTGAAGACAAAGCCAGCGATTCTTTGCTTTTAGCACTCCAACAAACCAATTTTCTTGAGAAATTGACGGGACCATAGGTACTTCTTACATCCATGTTGCAACTTGACATAATCGAATCGGAGTAACCTTTGAGATCAAACCACGAACACTTTGGATAATTGAGTCAAGGCTTGGTGTTCCTTGGTACTGAGTATTCTCTTGGTGCGGTGAGGTAAGATTCTTTGGGATTGGGCGGTATCTAGCTATTAGATAGACCGAGAATTGTATGTGCAGTGGAAGCGATTAGATACATCGGTGAGCCAACAATCCCTACGAAATGGGTTTGATTGGTGATTTGCGGTGAGATCGGGTCCAAGATTGTTAGGTGGGACCATTGGGTCTTCGAGAGCGATCGGATATCTCATATTTCTTCAAGAGATTTCTTGTGTACTTCTATTGGTGATGGAATTCCTTTGTTAGTTTGCACGATTTGTAGTCCAAGGAAGTATATGAGTTCACCCATCATGCTCATTTCAAACTTCTTTGTCATCAGTTTTCAAGCTGTTTGCAAAGTTGTAGTTTGTTGAGCCAAAGATGATGTCATCAACAAATACTTGGACGATATCACATCTGGTGTGTTCTATAGACAAATAGTCGTTGTCTATCTTTCCTCGAAAAACTTATTTTATATCGGGAAGGTGAGAGGTTTCATACCATGCCACAGGAGCTTGTTTTAGTCCATTAAGGGCTTTATCAAGCTTCTTGACATAGTCGGAAATTCACTTCTCTCAAAGCACAGTGGTTGTTGAACATACACATCTTCCTTGAGTTCACCATTTAGGAATGCACTTTTTACATCCATTTGGTATACTTTGAAGTTCATGTAGTTAGCATATGCAAGGAAGATCTTGATGGCTTCCATTCTTGCAGCGAGGCAAATGTCTCATCATAGTCAATGCCTTCTTATTGTTGTAACCTTTAGCTACAAGTCCGGCTTTATTTTTAATAGCGATGCCATTTCATCGAGTTTTGTTTACGAAAACCCACTTCATTCCTATGACAATGACATCCGAGGACATTTGATCAAGGTCATGACATTGTTTTTATCAAACTATTTAAGTTCTTCTTGCATGGCCTGAACCCAGCTTGGGTGTTTTAGAGCCTCAGTAACACTTTTGGGTTCTATATCTGATAGGTAATCAGTATACATACATTCATTAGCTGAAGCTGCTGTTAACTTAGCAGCCATGCTTCTAGTGATCATGCCCTTAGTGGGTTCACCAATGATGTTTACAAGCTCAATGTCCTAAGATCTTGTCCACTTACTTTGTGGTCTAGGATCTGAGCTTGAGGAGGACACTGGGAGTTCAGGTGTGAGTTCAGGTGCAGGAGCCATTGAATTATTCAGTTCATCTGTTGAGATGTCTTGTTCTGGTGGAGGTTCATGAGTTCTGGGTTCTGATCATTTGGATCGGTGTAACCTATCGAAGGGGCCGGTGATTATCAATGAATTCTTGATAGTTGGTTGTGACATGTTATGAGGCAAGACATAATATGAGATGTTAGCATCGACTTGATATGAGGAATTAGTTTGATGTTGTACTCATCGGGAGGATATCTTGATGAGTTGTCAATTCTATATCCTCCTTGAAGTGTTGGTGAACACGATGCTTTCTACACTTTCATCAAAGGTGACATGAAAAGTTTCCTCAACTTGTTGTCTCCTTGTGTTAAATACCTGAAGGCTTTGGAGATCGTGAGTAACCTAGAAAGTATCCATCATTAGCTTTAGCATCGAACTTTCCTAGATGATCCTTATGGTTATGAATAAACACGGACATCGAAACACATAAAAGTAGGCGATGTCGAAGTCTACCTTTGAATATCTCATATGGGGTTTTATTGTGTCTTTTGACAATGATTGACTGTTTGAGTATAATAAATTTTTTAAGCGCTTGGTCCAAAAATGCTTTGAAAGGGTGATCCATTTAACATGGTTCTTGCACCTCAATAAGATTTATGTTTTCCTTTCGGCTACCCCATTTTGTTCAAGGGTATAAGGAGATGAGAAATTTTGGGAGATTCCTTCTCATCACGAAAAATCTCAAGCTCGGCATTTCTAAATTCGATTACCATTGTTAGTTCGATTTGTTTCTTTGTAATGTCATTACGGTTTTCAATGTTCACGATGAATGACATTATGGTATCATTACTGAATCTTTTGGAAAGAAAGTATACCCGGTGTATCTTGAGAACTCATCAACAATGACAAGTGTATACTTCTCATCTTTGGATTGATCTAGGACTAAGCGGTCGAAAGAGATCCATATCACAAGAGGTAAAGCGGCTTTTGATTGAGAAATTTTGCTTGGTTTTTAAAGATGCTCTTTTATGTTTGCCTTTTCACGAGTGAGTATGGTTTATCTTTTGCAAAAACCGGTGATGGTAAGCCAAGGACCTTGTTTTGTTTGGACAAGTTGTTGATGTTTTGAAGTTTAAGTGTGAGAGTCTCTTGTGCCTGACCAATTGATAGTTTAATTGGCTTTGGCAAAGAGACGAGTTCCATCTTTAGAGAGTTGACATGTCTAAGACATAAACATCGTCTCTCGAAGGAGCAATCAACACAACTTCCTTGTTGGCATTGAGAATGGTACCTTGTTTGTCATTGAATTGTACAATGTACTTAGCATCACATAGCCGGTGACAACGATGAGATTGTATTTGAGACCATTGACATAAGCAATCCTAGAAAACTATTCCATTGCGGTTCTTGAACCATAACCTTGGTGGGACATGATGAGTTATCACTAAATACTACCTTGGGCCTGGTTCCTTTACATACTTGTCAGATATTCCTTCACACTAGTCATGCTTCTTGAGCATCCTTGTCTAGATGCGGATGGGCTCACTGGCATGCCTCGCACAAGTAGTAAAGCGAATTAGTTTCTCTTTGTGACCCACTTACTAGTGGGCTTGGGTCTCATGGTCTCTTTGAATTGAGCAATTGATTCATGGTCGGTGGTGGAGTGCAATGAACTACCATAGGTTTCGCATTTGAGGCGAGGATGACTCATTGGATTTGGGTTGCTTTGAACTTCTCCTTGCATGGATGACCTTTGTCATCTTTGGGATGTCTTATGAGTGTGTTACATAAATACCACGGCATATGTTCATAAGACAATCATCGAGGCGATGATCATTAAAGCCACGGTGTGGGCAAGGAGGAAAAGGCTTAGCTCTCAATTTTGGTGACTTGGATGAGGAAGCATCGATGACCAACTTTGGTGTATTTTGCTTCTTGAGAGAACTTACATATTGCAGTGGTCAGCAGTCCTGTGATCATCCTTTGCAGATCATGCAAAAGGATTCTATAACGATTGTTAGTGGTATGGTGGTATAGTGGCACAGATCACACTTACCTTGTTTTTATGGTGCCTTTTGACTTTGAGGAACTAGAGGAAGGCGACTTTGTCTCCTTGATAGGTTCGGGACCTTTTCAATGGATTCCATTATGTCGTTAGCTTCTCACAAGTTGATCGATTCTTTGAATCGATCGACGAGAGGGGCCGAGGATATGGAAGTTTCGATGGGGCGGATTCTTGTTGAGTTGGTTTTGATGGTCTTTTCAAAATTGTTGTACCAATTCGGACCTTTCTTTAGGAAGTGTGGATTGTAATGTAATGAAGTGAGCTCGAGCTAGGATCGGCACCTCGAAGAGGTTCCAAGGTGGAAGTGGTGCTTGAGATTCATCTTCATGCTTAGAGATGTGTTCGGTGCTCTTGGGCACATCAGGGAATCGATCATGCTCTTTAGAGCTTGACTTTCGAGCCCTAGAATTACGCGAGTCAAAGTTAGGAAGCTTACTATCGGGATTAAGTCTTTCAATCCAATAAGCGGGCTTGGGAGCAGACAACATATTGGTAATCATCCACGGACACAAATGGTTTAGGATTACGGTCTTTGTTGTGAGAGTCGGAGATGATGTTCACTATGACTCTCTTTTGCTAATGGGGCACCCACACATCAAAGACTCTTGGATTCTTGGTGGTCCAACTATTAATGATTTCTTTTTCTTTCTTAAGTTCATCTTGAAGAGCACGATTTCTTTTAACTAATTCGGTGTTTTGAATTTGTAAGGTGATAGCCTCGAAGCTTGTTTTGTTTTAACACAAGTAACTCATCCCTACACTTATTCAATTCAAAACTTAGCTTGTTGTACTTAGAAAAAGATTTAGTCTTTGCTCCTCTACAAACTTAAGATCAACATTGATATAGTTCATATAGGACCGCCAATCGAATCATCATCCATAGAAAGTAGAATATTTACCTTCTTCATTGTGATGTTGACCCATTCTCTATTTACGGCATGATTCTTTCCAGCACTAGCTTGTCATCCTCGAGAGGGCCATCATTCTTGTTGACATGCACCATTTCATCATCTAATGAGGCGGCTCTTCATCCCGATCGAAGGTTTTAACAACAAGACCTTTGTTTTTACCGCATAGTTTGAACACTTTTTGGTTACGAGGGTGGCCTCAAGTAATGCAAGCTTAGCTTTGATCTTCCTATACTTGGCTTCAAAATCTATTGTTTTACTCTGGTTAGATTTATTCTAAAAGTTTTGATAAGGCGATAGATTTTAGGTTGAAATTCGCTAAAGCACGAGGTGATTTGACCACGATGGTGCATAAGAGGATTCGAGAATTGTTTTGAAAAAGTCCTTTGCAAAATGGCCTCTTTTGTGACACTTAAAGCATTTAGTGTCCTCATTTGCTTTAGGAGTTGAAAAACCTTTGTTCCTTTTAATAAACCTTCGAGAGTTTGCAAGGAGTGCCCTTTCCTAAAATTCAACGTTCAGGTCATTAAGGTACTCCTCACTTGATCTCTCATCAGGCTCATCATCTGAATTTTTTTGAAAATCTTGAAGCACATTGTTAGAAAGGAAGGAAGTTGACATAGGTGAGGTGATGGTCAGGGACTTCTTGACTTCCTGAGACTATAAATTTCAGGAAGTTCAAGATTTTGAATGTGATTTGCATTTCTAAGTCCCTGAGAGAAGTTCAACCACTTCTCAGAGAGACAATTGAAAAAACGAACATTTATCTCATGTTTGGACAACTTAACACTATCATTAGCTAGTTCATTTAAAAGAGTTTTGTATCGGTGTAAGTTTGTGAGAGGTTTCAAAGTCCTAGCCACGAAGGTATTATACTCGAGTTTGGGTCCATAATCCTGTTTTCCTTGGTATCGGATGGGCATTCATGGCTATGGACTAGGTCATCGAGTTTGATTAGGCGTATTCGACTTATAAGCGACTCCATTATATCATCGGGAAGACATGATATGATGATACTTTTGAGTCTTTGGTCACGGTTGACCACTCTCCTTTCATCTGATTCCAGCGAGGTTCGAGGTTTGGGTAAACCTTGACGGTGTTTGGGACAAATGGACCTTCATTTATACACTTGATATAATAAGGTTCCATCCCATCAAATAACAAAGCATCGCTTTTCCATTTGTTAAATTTGCCAACTTCAAGTCTAGAACAGCAGTGAGAATAAGCTCCACCTTTTTATCGACTGGTTGGGGTACATCGGTTTGACCATAGGAATCTGATTTAAAAGCGTTTTAGAAGCGGCTTAAAGGTTTTATAATCGACCCTCGCTCTGATACCACTTGTTGTTCCTATTCACTATCGTTTAGAAACTATTAAGTACTTAAAACAATTTAACGATGAATAATGGTGAGTAATGTAAGTAAAACACACAAAGTAATTTTCAACTTCATATTCTTATTAGAAATAAATAAAAAGAATCGTTACCCAGTACTTGCGAAATAGTACTTGGGATTGAAATGAAAAAGTTTGGGTGACTCCACTCTAAGCTCGGGGCTATGTGCAGGCACAACTCTTAGAACCCAGAGCTAGCTCAAGGATAAAGTTATATTTGGAGGTGAAAAGTTGGCTTGTGTGTATGTGTGTTTTACAATTCACAAGCTTAAACTTTTCACTCATTCTCTTATCTATTTACACAGTATGATATTTAACTTTATCCTAGAAGACAAAACATTGATCACAATAATCATGAATATAGATATATTCGATTCTTGTTTGCTTTGCTATATGTAGTCGGTGAGTGACTTCTTTCAAATCGGAGATCCTTTAGTATAGCCTCTTACTATAAATGGGAAGATATGGCTTTAGTAGATAGGGACTTAGTTTTATCGGGTAAAGCACTTGGGGACTTAGTTTTATTTAGGTAAACTTTTCCGCCTAGTCCCACTCATTCTTCAATCTTTAAAGCCTTGATCTCTTCCTTGATTTGTCTTTGGTGCTAACGGTTGGAGAGGTCTTAGGGATTGGTGAGTTATTGTCATCACTAAGCGAATCCACCATCTTCTTGAGTGGAGAGGCTTCTTCTTTGCCTCGTACTGAGTATCCTAAAGATGGCTCACTGAGAATCTATGCACTTAGTGACCTAATAGTGTTTAACGGTTTAAACACTTAGGTTATTTTCTATTCAAATCCTAGATTAAGGGGTTTGGGTATTTACTGAACCCAACACTTGGCTTATGCATATTATATTGGGTTCATGGTTTATCAAATGGATGTGAAAGGTTCTTTTCTGTATGGTGAGATAGAAGAAGAAGTATATGTCACTCAACCCAAAGGCTTTGAAGACCCAGATCATCCACAACATGTATACAAGGTTGTGAAAGCTCTCTATGGACTCCATCAGGCACCAAGAGCATGGTATGCTAGGCTATCTGCATTTCTGCTGAAGCATGGTTACAGAAGAGGTGCCATTGACAAAACACTCTTCCTAAAGAAGAATAATAGCGACATCATTCTTGTGAAAATTTATGTGGATGACATTATATTTGGCTCCACTAAAGAGGCTTGGTTCAGGGAGTTTGAGGAGTTAATGAAGGGAGAGTTTCGGATGAGTGCTATGGGGAGCTTACTTTCTTTTGGGTCTACAAGTTCGTGAGAAACGATGGTATTTTTATCGGTCGGGATAAATATGTGAGAGACATTTAAAGAAGTTTGATATGGAAAATGTCGAAGCGCCACTACACCTTATGAAGCTCCAAAACCAAAAACGGTTTTGAACCATATCCACCGTGAATGTTCACTTATACATATCTATGATTGGTTCATTAATGTATTTAACGACTTCTAGGCACGACATTACCTTTGCTATGAGTGCTTGTTCTTGACATTAGGTCACTCCACTTACTTCTAACGAATGCGGTCAAAAGATCTTCAAGTATCTAAAAGGCCAACCCAAGTTAGGTCTTTGGTACCCAAAGAGTCTCCTTTTGTATTGTAAGCATATAGTGATAGTGATTATGCTAGTGCGAATCGGATAGGAGATCCTGGCTGGAGGTTGCCAATTTCTTGGTAGAAGATTGATTTCTTGGCAATGCAAGAAACAAACTATTGTTGCTACCTCATCTACTCAAGTAGAGTATGTTGCTGCTGCCAATTGTTGTGGTCATGTACTTTGGATCCAAAATCAATTGCTAGATTATGGGTTTAATTTTATGAACACCACAATCTTTATTGATAATCAAAGTACCATATGCATAGTTAAAAATCTAGTTTTTCATAATAGAACTAAGCATATTGAGATCAAGCACCATTTTATAAGAGATGCATATGAAAAACATTTGATAAAGGTGCTTAAGATTCACACAGATGATAATGTGGCAAATTATTGACTAAAGCTTTTGATGGACCCAGGTTTCAACACCTAGTTGTCCATATTGGGATGCTTAACCCTTAATTGCAAAGTTTGAGGGGAGGCATAGGCCTCAGGGGAGGCATATGCCTCAGGGGAGGATTGTATTTGTATATCTTGTAAATTTTGTAGATTCTTGTTTATGTTTTTGTTTGCCAAAATAACTCATTAGTTGCAACCAAAAAGATTAAACAGTTTTCAATCATTGAGTTTGGTAATGAAAAGAGCATAATTAGTAACACATATTGACATATATACTGCCAAAAGCATGTCTAAATGTTCTATTTGTGCTTTGAGATTGCAATTGTGTCGTGCTTTAATAAAAGATAATCTCATACATGTGTTGTTAAAATAATAGAAGATGAAAAGGTGTACATGGTTAGACAAGTTTCAACATGCTAATGAATGTTAAGTTTTGTATGTTTTGGTTTGGTTTGCTTGCTACTTTGTGTCTGTTTTGCAGAATGCATCTTTAAGTTGAAGTTCACCAAGTTGGTAAATGGGAATATGGTCATGTAAGCTTAAAACTTTTTTCTACTTAAGAGAAGCACAAGGATGGTTACAAGTGATCTCATTGATTCTACTGAAGGAAAGTACTGAAGTGCAGATCAAGTGCTAATCATGAAGAGATAAAAGACATGTTGTTCATTCATTCAAGAAACAATTTACAGCTTACAATCAACTTCAAATGAAATACAAGACCATTCATATACAAGATCTACCAAACATATACTAGTTCCTATCATCTATTACAAAAGCTGGTGGATATACTTGACAAGTACGATGAAAAAGCTGAAGATGAAAATGGAAAGGATGGATTGATGAAAACGACGATGAAGATGCTCAAGAACCTAGTTTTATATCTTTGGTCTTTGGCATGATGGATGCATTTGTGATATGAGAAATCTTTAGTTGTTCCATCTACTCGTTCCACCATAAAGCATCACTCCACCTTCCCTTTTCCCTTTCCCTTCACCTCAGCCCTCTTGCCCTTTCCCCTGCTTCCATGGTATGAAGCACCAGTTCCTAGAGTGGGAAGTGAAATCACCACCTCTCTTGGCTCTAGAAGCTCTATGGAGTCATCAGAACCACTAGATGAATCACTTGGTTCCACTACACTATCATCTTCAGAAGAAGGGAGAAAGGGGGACTTTAAAGGTCGAGGTTCATCTTGATAAGGATATCGAAATTATGGGCATGAATCATCACTGGCTAATGATGATGATGATGATGATGATGAGGAGGAGGAGGAGGATGAGGAGGTTAGATCAATGACTTCTGGTTTGGTAGACATGGTTGTTGTTGCTGATTGTGAAATTATTGAGAAATTAGGGTTTTTGGAGTAATTTAAGGGTAAATGATATGTGTTTATTGTAAATTGGGGTTATCTTATAGGCGGAGTCAAGGCTTGATGATAATTAATGTGAGTTGGGTGGCATAATAAAACTTAAGATATTTACTGAAGATACTTAGTCACTTTAGTTGTTTTTGCTGATTGACCTCCTTCAGCAGATTGACCCCCTCTCTGCTGAAATTTTAATTTTGAATTTAGTTGGAGTTACTTTACACGTAGGATATGGTCAACGATTTTTTCTCATATTTTTGACCATAATTGGGTAGCTTCTATTAATAACCCACTTCGCATATCTTCGCCCAAAATCAATTGATTCCCTCTTCACTTGATTTAAACACACTTTCAGTTGTGTGATTCATAACCTATTCTCACAATTTCTCACATGGCGGCGCTTCAATTTAAGAAAGATCATAACAAGGTTGTTTTTCTGGGAAAAGCAAAGGGTCATGAAATGTATGAACCAATGGTGGATTTCTTGAAGCGTTCCAAGATTCATTATGCACTTACACATTCTCCAAATGTGATATATGAATCGTTGGTTGAACAATTTTGGACATCTGCTACTAAACGAAGTGACACAAAGATTGTAGCAACAATTGATGGAACAGAGTATGTGGTGACTGAGGAGTAGATTAGAACACAACTTCGTTTGGATGATGAAGATGGGGTTTATCACACCAACACGGTAGAGATACTTGTTGTGTTAAGAGCTATTGGATACCAGATTACGAACACAGATATGTGGCACAAGAATAAGCTTTGCCCCTTGTGGAGGTTTTTGGTGCATACATTGCTACAGTGCATAAGCAACAAGTCAGGAGGATGGGATCATGTCTCTACCCAATTTGGTTGTGGTATTATGTGTCTTTCCAAGGGTTTAAATTATAATTTCTCTAAGTTTATTATTGATAATATGGTTGAAAATATTCAAAGGAAAAAGCATAAGTTTCTAATGTACCATAGGTTTTTACAAATGATATTATACATAACGAACCAAGACAAAGTCTTTTGTCCCATAGGAGCTCTTAATGCTAAATTGTTTGCTTCAATGAAAACTCATTATGTTGGGGCACATCATCCTTTGCTAGAAGCTATGTTGCTACACGACAATGAGGCTGCTGATGAGGGTAATGTTGTTGGTGCTCCACCCTCTACTAATGTTACTGCTGATGGTAATCCATCAGTTGTCATTGATGAGGGCCCTTCCATAACTGCTGAAGCATCGCATGTTTCTCCTAAACAACCTCTACCTACACCTCTACCTCTGTCACCTAGTCCTAGTCCACCACTTACTCATGTTACTCCTAATGAGTTTGAGCCTGATTTTAATAGACTGACCACACCTAATCCAGTTAGAGAGCCATTTGCTAAAGGCTCTCCTATTTTTGAGCATGACCATGTTTCTCCTGAAAGGTCCAATGAAGCTCCCATTACCACTTGAGCAATCTGTGGTGGAGATAAGGACCTATTACACTTACATACATGTATGCTTTCTTTGAAACGGTATATGAAAGAGGTTCTTGATCTTAGAAAGAGCTTCGATACTAAATCCTCACTTGGTGATGAGATTGTGGGATTGAAGAAAGGTTCGGAGTTAGAGGAACAACTTGGGTAAAAGCAAAAAGGAAGTTTGTGGTTACTTGATGAAGAGCAAGAGGATATTCATTTGGATTCGCTTGAAATCTTGGTTGATGTTGCTCAACAAACTCATGCTTCTTCTTCTTCTTTGAATCCTCAAAGAAAAAGAACCTATTACATTTACAAGGCGAAGGAAGACAATATTTGAGAAAGATTCATCCGAATCATCTAAGGTGCCAATACCTTCAGCGGATCCTAATGTGATATTTGTTCTTTGGAAGAACTTTGCTACGGATCATGATGATGATGCTTCTCCTACATATGTTGAAGATCCTTCTCAACATATTACTCCTGATGCTTTAGTTGGTGTTTTTTCTAAGAATATTGACACAGTTCCTATAGTTGATATTCCTCATAAGGATTCTTCTGATGAGCCTGCTTTCAATGTTCCAGCTATGGATACTTCTAACAAAGGGAAAGAAGTTATGGTTGATGAAGATCTTGATCCAGATCTTATTACTGAACAAGAAAGGCTACAACAAGCAAGAATGCTAGCAGAATATGCAGATTTGATGAAGAGTCAAGCTTTGGCACAACAGCTTGCAGATCAGTTTACTACCAATTTGCCTCCTAAAATACAAAGAGAATTGGATGCACAATCCATTAATTTTACTACTTAGCAATGGGATTCCTATACTCTTCAAGCTCCTTCAAATCCTACCCTTGCTCAGAGCATTTTAGGAGCTGATTTTGATAGTGAAAACTTTGCTGCATAAATGATGGTTCTTGGACAACAAAAGAAGCAAGCTGCAGCTGCAAAGAGAAAAGCTATTGCTGCTCAAAAGGCTAAAGCTAAGAGGGAGAAACCATAGACTGAAGCACAGAAGAAAAATTATATGAGGAATGTGGTGTATATTCAGAGTACTAATTTCTATCAATCTGGTTTGACTAAGAAGCAAGTCTGGGCTTTATCTAATTCTGACTTGACCAGTTTGTATCATAAGACTATGAAGCATATTACACCAACTTCTACATTGAAAAGGATTGCTAGTGGTATAGAAGCTCCAAAAGTCAAAAGACCCAAGAAAGTTGAGATTGTGGATTCGTTTGCTGATACTAGCACACAGCTGAAACTCATGTTGTTTGTGCTGAGGCATCTACTGAAGCTGTACAGTCTACTGAGAGAGTATCATCTACTGAACCTATTGTTGTTTCTACTGAAGTTTCACCCAGTACTGCTGATACATCTCTGGATCCAATGGGTATGACTGATTCTATTCCTCTTTCTGCATCTGCTGAACAAGAAGGCACAGACATGATTAGGAAAGCTGAATAAGAAGCTGTTAGAGCTAAACAGGCAAGAGAGGAGCTTGATAAATTGTATGCAATGGGTGGTGCTATTCCAATTCCCTCTGCTTCTACTTCTTCTATTCCTACTAATGATGTCTCTGGTGCATCTGCGAAGGTCCTATCTTCTTTTCCTATGGGCATTTATATACCTGGGAGGAGGGGAAAAAGATGTCCAAAAGGAGACATATTGCAATCAGGAGATCTATG
This sequence comes from Chrysanthemum lavandulifolium, assembly GCA_022545495.1. Classification (NCBI taxonomy): domain Eukaryota; kingdom Viridiplantae; phylum Streptophyta; class Magnoliopsida; order Asterales; family Asteraceae; genus Chrysanthemum; species Chrysanthemum lavandulifolium. The sequence continues at coordinate 32,911,513 of CM040242.1, forward strand.
CGAGTAGCTGGGAAGAAGGCCTCTGGAGTATCTAAATCTAAAAAGGGTGGTTCTTCTAAGCATTTGGATCTAAAGGCTGCTGATTCAACATTCATTAATGTGGGATCTTCTGAAACTTTTCTTGAGGGTTCTTATGGTGTGTTGACAACATGGACATTGAATGATGGACAACTTAGTACCATATACAGGATGGATAACTCTTCTATGCAGTTTACCTTCTTGAAAGACATACTTCATATGGTGGATAGGCAAGATTTGATTACTCTCCATGGCCTTGTCACCCAGTATTATGCTACTCATACTCCACAAGGGTCTAGGTTGTACTTATTGGGAGATCTTCAAGTTCTTTTTGACTCTCAATATCCAATGGTAAAGGGTATTCAATTTGGAAGGATTCACATAAGTGGAAGGTTGAGACTTGGAGATTTTATCCTATCCCAAGTGTGCATGTTGTTGAGACAAAGTGTGGGATGTCGTGTGTATGTTTTACGATAAGCTTTATCCTTTATGCGTGAAATTGATGCAACGTGTGCTTAGAAGAAATTGGAAGTTCCTCGATCCGATGAGAATGATATGATACATCTTTGAACAATTGATTGGGTTGATTAAGACTCGACTTTTGCAACACCTAACTTCTTCACGATTACGGTATCTTGTATTATTTCTTTCTTTCTTTGTTTCATTCTTAGTTAAATATATATATATATATATATATATATATATATATATATATATATATATATATATATATATATATATATATATATATATATATATATATATATATATATATATAAAATGTCACACCCCAATTTACATTTTGCGGCTTTGGAATGGAATTCACAGGGATTCTTGAGGTTGTATGGTCATCATAGCACCACAATCACCCAGTTATATTGAGCGACCTAAAGTGTCGTTTAAAAACACATCGTTTGATATTTAATAAAAGCGTTCGGAGTTACAACATAGGTCCCAAAAGTTTACAAAGTTTGCGGAAATATAAATATATTACAAGTCCAAGCGATGTTTTTGAAAGAAAGTGCCATAATGTACAATGATATAAGTCGGCGCTTGACTCAAAGGTGGTTCCTTAACCATGCCATGATGATAATGCCTTAGTTACACGAAAATACATTGCTAAAGCGGTCAACAATAATGTTGGTGAGAAATCATAGGTTTAAGTAAATGTTTTATCGACTACATAAGTATAGACCAAGTATGACAATCATGTCACATAAAAATGTTACAATTGCAATAAGCCCATGACACGAAACTAGGCTTGTTCATAATGTATGCCCCAGCAGTGTTTGCGGACAACTCAATAATGTTATTAAATGAAATGCATCCGTATGACTAGTTGGGATTCACCAACCCGGATGGGCGTCACCTCGATAGATCTATCCACTCACCTCGCTTCTATGATTAACGGTTCATGTTCGGAAATGGGGACTTTCAATTGGCATGTGGTAACTTAAGCAATGTAAATGAATTTAACATACTTGGTATCGTAATAAAAATGTTGTGCAATGTATTCTCCCGTAGGTTTGAAAATAATTAAAAGCATGTCTGACGGGGCTATGAAAACTCACTTGATAAAGCGGTATGATGACAAGAGTGAGTACAACGAGGTATAGCGGAAACTTTAATCTGGACCTATTACGAATGATATGATATGTAATGAGTTATGATGTTATGATATGCATGCATTTCGTATGTTATTTATACCATTTGCGAGTTTTGAAAATAATACTTATCGTCGAAAAATACTCTTTTGACGTCTTGACCATTCTTAAATCACTTTACAAGTATTTACGTCAAAATGTCATCCTACAATGGTTTCGTAATGATTTATGGTGAAATTTTCACTTTTAAATCGTAAAATAATGTTGTCGGAAATTTCATGAAAGTGACAAAAATGGCTTGAAAAACTAGTCGTAAAATGGTGTCGTCGAGCGTTAGGAAGCGAACTCGGCGGTTTTGGAAAGTTTGTATCAAAATCTAGAAGTTTCGAGTTCGGGAGTTTTCGACATAAAGGTCTCGAACATAAAGATAATAAGGGTTAAAGATGGTGATTTTGTCCAAAATGTTGTGTAAAAAGTGAGTTTCGGCAAAGTTTAAGCATCCGTAATTAATTTATTACAACTCCGCTATACAAGCGGTTGGTCGTTTTGAAAATTATGCTTGATGATCTTAATTTTATTAGAAAACATCTCGTTACAAAAGTTCCACATCATAGTTAAAAACTCAACATGGTCGTTTTAGTTACCGTAACACTTGTCTCGTAAAAATAATATAGTTTTCTAAAAATAATAGTTCGGCAATTTTATGAAAGCGTGTATATCTTAGTCGTTTCAAATCCGTTTTCTCGTATTATATGTCCTTAACCGTATCAAAGTATACTAATATATTTTTGATAAGTCGAAATAATTTGTGAAGCTTAAGGCTCGTTTTGACTCGTACAAACCAAAAATACTATCTGAAATTTAGAAAAATATATATTTAAATTGTCAAACTTGAAAAATTCATAACTTCTTCGTTATAACTCCGTTTTAATCCGTTCAAGCGACCGCGGATTGTTTTAAAGTATATTTTCTAAATATCAAGGCCAAAATTTCGTGCCTACTGTCGGATTTTCGAGAAAAACAAAATAAGGACAGAACACTTTTTATACTTGTCGAAAATAGTTTTCTCGTACTAAACCTATTCTAATCCCTTCAAATCAACTCCAAAGCTATACTAATCCTACCATACACCTTCTTAGGGTGTCATGGGTTCCTAAACATCATCAAGACCAATATATACCAAGGGAATAATTATAGGATGACTTTTATATATATATAACTCTAAAAATCATGTAAAATGGTATAAATCAACACAAGTCTTGCATGTTTGCTCCAAAAATGAAGAGATAAATATGAAATGAAAGAAAAGATGTAAAATGATAGAAATATGCTTACAAGCTATAATGATGAGGTGCAAAGAACAAAGGTTTAACCTAAACACCCTAGGTTTTATTTCAAAACCTTAATAAGAGTGTAATTCTAGATTGTAAATACTTGAGCTTGAGAAAATTTGATGATCCTTTGTTAACCCTTAGATGGCGGTTCTTTGAGAGAGAAACAAGAGAAAAGCTTTTACTAACACTTGAATAATGAGATGGAATGAGTGAAAAATATGAAGTAAGACTTTTAGTAAGTGTATAAATCTATACAATCTAATAAACCATACCATCAATTAATGTCACCTCCCCTTGGTCGGCCAAGGGGAGGAATGATAAATATCTATTTTTTTTTTTTTTTTTTTTTGTGTATATACTTGTGTAATTTGTAAGAAAAAGTGTAAGTGAAATAGATTCAAGTTAAGGTAAATGGTAGTTTTAGGTACAAGTAAATTTTAATAGATCAAAGTAGAATATAATGAGATCATAAAATTGTAAAAATACATTCCTTGTAAAAATTGAGTGATATAATAATTATCGTGTAGTTTTTAAGAAAAAGCGTCGTAATAATATAACTTTAACGATTTATATACAAAATAAATTTAAAACACTAGGTAAACTCAAAATATAGTTTTATAACTAAATATAAGTATAAAAATATATCGGGATCATTTTAGAAAGTAATGGATTAAATGTTCAAAATAATAACTCACGCGATAACGTTTATTTAATATAAAATTTACGCGTTTAATGTGAAATGCAATGTCATGAATGAACTAATATGATGCAAATGATGTTAATGAAATGTAGACTAAACTTAGTCCATATGAAATGTTCGTGATGATATGATCATGAATTAGCAGCTAAACCATTAAGGTTCTGCAATTTGGAACACGTAAACCTAGTTTACGATAAATGTTGAAATTGTGAGGCATGAATTGTTTTGAAAATGACACGGAAATACGGGTTGTCACATTCGCCCATCAAAAGGAATTCGGTCCACAATTCAATCGTTGTTAGGTCTAACGGTGTCGGTGAAAAGATGAGGATACTTGAGGCGCATCTGGTCTTCCGTTCCCAAGTAAACTCGGGACCTCTTGAGAATTCAGTGAACTTTCACGATAGGAATCGACTCTGTTTCAAGCTTGACCTCGCGGTCCATAATTTCTCTGAGTTCCTCCACAAAATTGAGTTTATCGTCGAGTTGAACTTCTTCCAATGGAATAACGAGTGATTCGTCCGAAAGACATTTCTTGAGTTTGAAGCGTGAAGCGTGTTGTGTACATGACTAAGTTCGACGGAAGATCAAGTCGATAAGCTACCGACCAACTACGCTCAAAATCTTGAATGGTCCAATGTACCTCGGGTTCAACTTCCGCGTTTTCCAAATCGTACCACGCCTTTCCAAGCGATACTTTCAACATAACTTTGTCACCCACTTGAAATTCTAATGCCTTGCGTCTAACATCTGCGTAACTTTTACGTAAACCGGCGGTTACGAGTCTATCTCAATTTGAACTATCTTTTACATTGTTTCCGTACCATTTACGGACCCGATGAGTTGTGCGTCTCCTACCTCGGCCCAACAAGCGGTGATCGGCACTTTCGACCATAGAGTGCCTCGAATGGTGCCATCTTTATCTTGGTGTGATAACTATTGTTGTACGAGAATTCTATCAATGGCAAATGGTTAGCCCAACCATTTCCAAAATCAATTACACATGCCCTCGGCATATCTTCTAACGTTTGAATTGTCCTTTCACTTTGACCGTCGGTTTGTGGGTGATATCTTGTGCTCATCTCTAATCTGGTTCCAAATGAATCTTGCAATGATTTCGAAGTTTGAAGTGAATCGACTATCTCTGTCGGAAATGATAGAAATTGGTGCACCGTGCCTCGAGACTATTTCCTTGACATAAAGTCTAGTGAGTTGTTCCATGGAATAAGTCTCTCTAATTGGTATGAAATGGGCTGATTTGGTAAGGCGATCAACAATTACCCAAATAGCGTCGTAACCTCCCGATGTCTTAGGAAGTTTCGTAACAAAGTCCATCGTAATGCGTTCCCATTTCCATTGAGGAATTTCGGTTGTTGGAGTAATCACGAAGGCTTCGATATTCGACTTTTACCTTAGAGCGGTAAGGCATTTGCTAACGTGCGTGGCAATCTACGCTTTCATGTTCGGCCACCAATAAAGTTTCTTGAGATCTTGATACATCTTATCCGATCTGGGTGAATAGAATACTTTGACTTATGCGACTCATGCATAATCAATTCTCGTATTCCGCCATACAATGGAACCCACATTCTATCCTTGAAACATAATACTCCATCGCTCTCTTTACAAAACCATTTGCGTTTCGGGCATACCATAAAGCTTTTCACTTGGTGGTTTTCCTCCTTAAGTGCCTCGATCGTGCCGTGGATTTTCGATGGTAAAGGTGAATTAATCGTCATTCCTAATGATCGAACTCTTAAAGGTTTGGGCCTCTCTTTCCGGCTAAGAGCATCGGCCACAACATTGGCTTTTCCGGGTGATACTTGATTTCACAATCATAGTCATTGAGTAACTCCAACCAACGACGTTGCCTCATATTAAGCTCCTTTTGATCAAGAATATATTGCAAACTCTTGTGGTCGATAAACACGTGCACTTTGTACCGTAGAGGTAGTGTCTCCAAATCTTGAGTGCAAAACTACGGCTCTAACTCGAGATCATGAGTGGTGTAATTCTTCTCATGAGTCTTAAGTTGTCGAGAAGCATATGCTATCACCTTCTCGTTTTGCATTAAAACAGCCCCAAGTCCTTTATGCGAAGCATCACAATATCTACAAAGTTCTCAATTCCTTGGGTAGTGCCAAAATTGGCGCCTTTGCAAAGCTTTGCTTCAACAAGCTGACGACTTCTTGTTTCTTTCCCCATTCATACTTCTTGTTTTTACGTGTCAACTTGGTCAAAGGTCTAGCTATCTTTGAAAAACCTTGATGAACCTTGGTAATACCGGCTAGTCCTAGAAATTGTCAATTTACGTAGGATTTGTTGGAGTAGCCCAATCTTTCACGACTTCAATCTTTGCGGGATCAACTTGTAGTCCTTGACTATCAATGGCGTGACCAAGAAATTGCACTTTGTGATTCCAAAATCACACTTGAAAATTTGGCATACAACTTCTCATTCTTGAGTAGTCTTAAAATCGTCCTTAAATGCTCTTCGTGCTCTTCTTTGCTCTTTGAGTAAATCAATATGTCGTCGATGAACACTATCACAAACTTGTCCAAATCGGTTTACATACTCTATTCATGAGATCCATGAATACCGCGTGCATTAGTCAATCGAGCGGCATCACTTGAAACTCGTAATGACCGTAGCGTGTTCTAAATTTTTTTGGAATATCCTCCTCCGAACTCTAAGTTGATGGTAACCCGACCGGAGATCAATCTTGGAGTAGATACTAGAACCTTGCAACCGATCGAATAAGTCGTCAATTACGGGGTGTGGTAGCGATTCTTCACCGTTAACTTGTTCAACTCTCTATAATCTATGCACATTCGAAGGATCCATCTTTCTTCTTCACAAACAAGACCGGTGCTCCCAAGGCGAGGAACTCGGCCTAATGAATCCTTTGTCTAGAAGTTCTTGCAAGCGATTAGACAACTCTTGCATTCGGATGGTGCTAGAGCGGTAAGGTGCTCGCGCAATTGGTGCGACTCGGGTACTAAATCAATATGAAATTCTACTTGACGTGCGGTGGAAGTCCGGTAAGTCTTGGGAAAGACTTGAGAAAATTCTCGGACAATTGGTACATCTTCAAGTCGCTTCTCCTCCGACTTCTTCTCGGTTATATGGGCTAAGAAAGCAAAACAACCTTTCTTTATGTACTTCTCCGTTTTGATGCGATATGATCACGAGTCTAGTTCCACCGTTCCCCACGAATAATCAAAGTTTCGCCGTTATAAGGAAGATGAACAACTTTCTCATCACAAATGATCTTTGCGATGTTTGGATAACCAATCCATGCCGATGACGACGTCAAAACTACCAAGTTCTACGGGCATGAGGTCTATGTTGAAGGGATGATTCAGAAAATTAAATGTGCAACCGCGGACAATGGTGTTGGTGCTAACTAAGTTACCATTAGCTAATTCGACGATGTATGATATGTCTAAAGTGGTTGGTTTAATGTTGAGCAAAGGTGCAAATGTAGTGGACACAAAACTTTTATCGGCACCGAATCAAATAAAGCGAAGCGTAACGATTATTGAGAAGGAGCGTACCGTGATAACATTCGGGTCCTCCTATCTTCTCCACCTCCTATGGCGTAAACCCTTCCTTGTGCCATACCTCCTTGATTCGGTTTCCTTGGTTCCTTCCTTTCTTACATTCCGACTTGTAGTGTCCCGTTCCCATAACCAAAACATGTAACTTGTTGCGACTTGCAATCCTAGTTCGGTGACCAACTTTCTTGCAATTCTCACATGGATCGGGACATCGACCGGTTTGTGATGACTCGAACACCTATCACATTTCGGCAAAACCCCGAATACCCTTTTCCTTCTTTCGGACTGCGACATAAGCCTTTACAACCTCTTGCCTCTTGGGTGGTTGTTGAGTAGCATTCTACCCACAGTGTTGTCCCACTTCCGTTTGTTATTGTTGCTATTGTTGTTGTTGTAGTTGGCTCGGTTATTGTTGTAATTGAAGCGGTTGTTGGGGTTGTTGTTGTTGTTTCGGTTGGTGTTGGTGTATTTACCTCTCTTCACCACTTGTGCCATCAACTTCTGAGTCACTCTAATAGATTCCTCGATTGTTTGTGGATCAAACGAAGTCACATCTCCTTGAATAACCTCGGGAAGTCCCCCGATGAAAGCCTCTAGTAACTTCTCGTTATCGGAAACCATGGACGGGCATAACGCGGCCAATTCTTGGAATCTCCGAATGTAAGTGTCAATATCATACCCAATTGTTACTAGTTCATAGAATTACATCTCCAACTTTTTCACTTCCGTGCGAGGACAAAACTTCTTAGTCACCAAACCTTTGAATTGCTCCCAAGTAAGCTTGAAAGCATTCTCCATTCCCATCGGTTGAGCATATGAGTTCCACCACGACAATGCTCCATCAAGTAATGTACTCGTAGCAAACTTGACCTTACTATCATCCGGCAATTACACGGCAAAACACGGACTCAATTTCTCGAACCATCGCACCATGGCGGTGGCTCCTTGATCCCTCTAAACTTGGTGGGATCTCCACTTTTGAAATCCTTATGCGAGCAGTTCTTAACTCCGGATCCTCCTGCATTTCCGATGCGATAGCAAGCCTAGCGGCTTGACGACCAGTGGCCTCGGCGGCGGCGGCCCACTTTTCCTTTCAACCTCTTAAAGCATCGGCTATGCTATCATTCACCAACTTTTGAATAGCCGCTTGGGTCATTTCAATTGTGGCTTTCTTGGTAGCCATAACTCTTCAAAATCACAAGATGAAACAATCGTGAGAACTCGTAAGTAGAAACAACCATCATACAAATATATCCACAACCACAACATGCATAAAGTAAATGGAATCCTGGCGGAACAATAACGAAATATCACAAATATAATCACAACACACGTGGATAATATACATGAAAATTTCGGCCTACATGGACCGATATCATAGATAATAAAACCATTCCTACATAGTAGAGTCAATACTTGATATATTTGTTTGTACAACAACCAAAGACAACAAGTTCTTTAAACTACGTCACACACCTCGTGACTAGGATAATAATGGTCCAAAACTATACATGATAAAAGTCTACATAAGGCACCTCATGGTGCTCATGGCTCGATCACGAAGATCACGAACACGAGTAGTCAAGCTAGCAACCAAACTCCTCAACTCTCCAATCGACCACCGCAAAGTAGCAATACTCTCCACATCCTCTAGCGCCTATTCAGAATACTACGATGTGCCAAATCAATAGAAACCACGCTAACACTAGGCCCTCGACCTCCTCCGCAATGGTCTCAACCCTATCTATCGGCGGTTCCTCCAGCGCGCGACAACCTATCTAAGCGAATCTGCGACTATCAATACGGGCTCCTAACGCCTCGGTAGAAGGCTGTCGGCAGTGCGACCTTAGAGCTCTCGCCTAACTTCGAACCTAACGGTGGCTCGGGTTACGTAGATGGTGGTGTAGGGATGTCAAAAGCGAGCACGCTTTTGGGCGGCAAGTCGATGTAGGCAAAGGATCCCTAAGAAAATACGATGAGGATGATGATGATGATGGTGCTAGTAGTGGTGATGGTGGGTGTATCGGATCGTGGCGGGGCTAACATGTGGAGTGGGTGCGACCTCGCCTCCTCGAAGGGTTCGGTCTCCGTGTCGGTCATGATAGGTGGAAAGGCTGGAGTAGAGCCAATCGAAGATAAGATCTCGATGGAGTGCGATAAGGCATCATCCATGTTAGGGTCAATGGGACATCTTCCGTGTTAGTGTCCGATGATATAGTGATGGGATGTGAATCGAAGACATCTACTGTGACAACCGATGTGAAATGAAAGTAAATAACTCGGATAAAGTGTAAATGAACCCGCATGAAAAGTGAATATGCACTTATGATGAAATGATGAGATGCTATGATAATGTAGCTATAGTCTAGGGTCAATGATGCAACCTAGTTCTCTATAAGCGTAGCTCGGTACCAATCATCACACCCCAATTTACATTTTGCGTGAATGGAATTCACAGGGATTGGCATCATAGCACCACAATCACAGTTATATTGAGCGACCTAAAGTGTCGTTTAAAAACACATCGTTTGATATTTAATAAAAGCGTTCGGAGTTACAACATAGGTCCCAAAAGTTTACAAAGTTTGCGGAAACATAAATATATTACAAGTCCAAACGATGTTTTTGAAAGAAAGTGCCATAATGTACAATGATATAAGTCGGCCTTGCGACTCAAAAGGTGGTTCCTTAACCATGCCATGATGATAATGCCTTAGTTACACGAAAATACATTGCTAAAGCGGTCAACAATAATGTTGGTGAGAAATCATAGGTTTAAGTAAATGTTTTATACGACTACATAAGTATAGACCGGTATGACAATCATGTCACATAAAAATGTTACAATTGCAATAAGCCCATGACACGAAACTAGGCTGTTCATAATGTATGCCCCAGCAGTGTTTGCGGACAACTCAATAATGTTATTAAATGAAATGCATCCGTATGACTAGTTGGGATTCACCAACCCGGATGGGCGTCACCCTCGATAGATCTATCCACTCACCCTCGCTTCTATGATTAACGGTTCATGTTAGGAAATGGGGACTTTCAATTGGCATGTGGTAACTTAAGCAATGTAAATGAATTTAACATACTTGGTATCGTAATAAAAATGTTGTGCAATGTATTCTCCCGTAGGTTTGAAAATAATTAAACATGTCGACGGGGCTATGAAAACTCACTTGATAAAGCGGTATGATGACAAGAGTGAGTACAACGAGGTATAGCGGAAACTTTAATCTGGACCTATTACGAATGATATGATATGTAATGAGTTATGATGTTATGATATGCATGCATTTAGTATGTTATTTATACCATTTGCGAGTTTTGAAAATAATACTTATCGTCGAAAATACTCTTTTGACGTCTTGACCATTCTTAAATCACTTTATAAGTATTTACGTCAAAATGTCATCCTACAATGGTTTCGTAATGATTTATGGTGAAATTTTCACTTTTAAATCGTAAAATAATGTTGTCGGAAATTTCATGAAAGTGACAAAAATGGCTTGAAAAACTAGTCGTAAAATAGTGTCGTCGAGCGTTAGGAAGCGAACTCGACGGTTTTGGAAAGTTTGTATCAAAATCTAGAAGTTTCGATTCGGGAGTTTTCGACATAAAGGTCTCGAACATAAAGATAATAAGGGTTAAAGATGGTGATTTTGTCCAAAATGTTGTGTAAAAAGTGAGTTTCGGCAAAGTTTAAGCATCCGTAATTAATTTATTACAACTCCGCTATACAAGCGGTTGGTCGTTTTGAAAATTATGCTTGATGATCTTAATTTTATTAGAAGACATCTCGTTACAAAAGTTCCACATCATAGTTAAAAACTCAACATGGTCGTTTTAGTTACCGTAACACTTGTCTCGTAAAAATAATATAGTTTTCTAAAAATAATAGTTCTGGCAATTTTATGAAAGCGTGTATATCTTAGTCGTTTCAAATCCGTTTTCTCGTATTATATGTCCTTAGCTTCGTATCAAAGTATACTAATATATTTTGATAAGTCGAAATAATTTGTGAAGCTTAAGGCTCGTTTTGACTCGTACAAACCAAAAACACTTTCTTTGAAATTTCGAGAAAAATATATATTTAGTCGTCAAACTTGAAAAATTCATAACTTCTTCGTTATAACTCCGTTTTAATCCGTTCAAGCGACCCGCAGTTCGTTTTAAAGTATATTTTCTAAATATCAAGGCCAAAATTTCGTGCCTCTGTCGGATTTTCCAGAAAAACAAAATAAGGACAGAACACTTTTTATACTTGTCGAAAATAGTTTTCTCGTACTAAACCTATTCCAATCCCTTCAAATCAACTCCAAAGCTAATCTAATCCTACCATACACCTTCTTAGGGTGTCATGGGTTCCTAAACATCATCAAGACCAAAATATAACAAGGGGATAATTATAGGATGACCTTTATATATATATAACTCTAAAAATCATGTAAAAATGGTATAAATCAACATAAGTCTTGCATGTTTGCTCCAAAAATGAAGAGATACATATGTAATGATAAGAAAAGATGAAAAATGATAGAAATATGCTTACAAGCTATAATGATGAGGTGCAAAGAACAAAGGTTTAACCTAAACACTCTAGGTTTTTATTTCAAAACCTTAATAAGAGTGTGTTCTAGATTGTAAATACTTGAGCTTGAGAAAAATTTGATGATCCCTTTGTTAACCCTTAGATGGCCGGTTCTTTGAGAGAGAAACAAGAGAAAAGCTTTTACTAACACTTGAATAATGAGATGGAATGAGTGAAAAATATGAAGTAAGACTTTTAGTAAGTGTATAAATCTATACAATCTAATAAACCATACCATCAATTAATGTCACCTCCCCCTTGGTCGGCCAAGGGGGGAGGAATTTGATAAATATCTATTTTTTATTTTTTTTTTAATTATTGTGTATATACTTGTGTAATTTGTAAGAAAAAGTGTAAGTGAAATAGATTCAAGTTAAGGTAAATGGTAGTTTTTAGGTACAAGTAAATTTTTAATAGATCAAAGTAGGGTATAATGAGTTCATAAAAATTGTAAAAATACATTCCTTGTAAAAATTGAGTGATATAATAATTATCGTATAGTTTTTAAGAAAAAGCGTCGTAATAATATAACTTTAACGATTTATATACAAAATAAATTTAAAACACTAGGTAAACTCAAAATATAGTTTTATAACTAAATATAAGTATAAAAATATATCGGGATCATTTTAGAAAGTAATGGATTAAATGTTCAAAATAATAACTCACGCGATAACGTTTATTTAATATAAAATTTACGCGTTTAATGTGAAATGCAAAGTCATGAATGAACTAATATGATGCAAATGATGTTAATGAAATGTAGACTAAACTTAGTCCATATGAAATGTTCGTGATGATATGATCATGAATTAAAGCAGCTAAACCATTAAAGTTCTGCAATTTGGAACACGTAAACCTAGTTTACGATAAATGTTGAAATTGTGAGGCATGAATTGTTTTGGGAAATGACACGGAAGTACGGGTTGTCATTAATTTTATGATTATCGTTTCTTGTGAAGCGGTTTAGGGTTCCTTGTCTATAAAGGAACACATTAGAATGTATGATGAGCGGTTCAAAAACAAGTTTTAGTTTTATTAAAAAGATCCATAGAGGATCAAAGTATTCTTAGTTACAATTGTTCTTACTTGTGTTTGATTTCCGCTTTAGAATACAAGTATTAGAGACTTTCTTTTAGTGTGTTTGTTATTACATAAACATTACTATCGATCCACGAGCGCTCAAAGATCTATCAAGGTCTTAGGTTCAACAGCTGTGAAGAAGATTTTCAAATATCTTATAGCATTTCCTACTCTCGGATTATGGTACCCAAGAGAATCTCCTCTAGAACTGGTTACTTACTCAGATAGTAACTATGCTGAAGTAGTTTAGATAGAAAATCTACAACAGGTGGATGCCAATTTCTTGGAAGTAGATTGGTGTCTTGGCAGTGCAAGAAACAAACAATGGTGGCAAATTCTTCAAGCGAGGCGAGTATGTGGTCACGCAAGTTCTTGTCTTGAAGTTCTATGGCTTCAGAATCAACTTTTGGACTATGGGTACAATTTCATGAATACCATCATTTATATTGACAATAACAGTACCATTTTCATAATTAAGAATCCAGTTCAATACACTAAGACTAAACATAATGAAATTAGACACCATTTTATAAGAGATTGTTATGTGAAAAGGCTAATTCAAATTATCAAAATTCATAATGATGATAACTATGCTGATTTATTAACAAAAGGACTTGATGTGGGTAGATTTCAGTACTTGGTAATAGGTATTGGAATGCTTAATCCATAAATTTTTATGTCTAATGATCTTTGGTGTTGAGGGGAAGCTTTTGGGTACTCAAATTGTTGTATAAGTTTGTATCTGTTTGCTTGTATTTCTGTTTAACATTTATGCAGCAAAGATGGGTGTTGATCTTAAAAGGTGTGTAACTGAGACACACAGCAAATGGTTATTGATTCACTATGTCTAATCTGTTTATGGTTGATAGTTTACCAAAAACTATATGGTTATCAACTCACCATTTTCTATTTGATTAAGAGTTGGCTAGTCCATAACAAATGGCTCATGGTAAAGACATATCAAATCCGTTGATAGCTGGTAGTTTGCTAAAACTATGATAAGAGCGATCCAATTTTCATATGTTTTCTTACTTTGCTCTTTGAAAATTTTGTGAAAAATTACCATTTGCTAGTTCACAGTTTCCACTCACAGTGTTATTTTTACCATCTTGATCTAGCCGTTACAAGCTGTTGTGTCGATAACAAATTTTTACTAGCGTTGAAGAAATTGCTTTCCATATATATAGGGTAAATTTTTAGAAGATTATCTACTTACCAAATTGATATTTATCCTCTAAAGATAAATCCTTTCCATAGATAATCTTTCTTGCGTAAAACTCTTAAACCCTACCACTATATATCTTTCTTTCTCAATTGGCTAGTTATTCATTCAATTCTTACTGACCTACTATATTTTTCATCAAAAGTTTCTATGGCACAAATCACTTTTGTAGATGAGCACAACCAGGTGGCCTACTTGGAAAATTCTAACGAGAAGAGTGGCCCTGTTTTTCATCATATTGTGGACTTTCTAAATACTACCCATATAAGGTATGCTTTACTGCTTAATCCCACAATCTATATCTCTCAAATCAAACAGTTTTGGACTTCTATTCAGTCCATAACCATTGAAAATAGAGATACACATGAAACAGTGGATGCTCTTAGAGCCGCTGTGGATGGGGTAGCTATTGATGTTACTGAGGCATCCTTGAGGAGAATTCTCCAATTGGATGATCTCAATGGTATCATCACATTACCTATGCCAAAAATTCATACATATCTTTCATCCATGGGGTATGATACCACTGAAAAAAGGCTACATTCAAAAAGAGTGGTTTCTGTCCTCATTGGAGACTTTTGATACATACTCTTTTATAGTGCCTAAGTCCTAAGAAAACTTCTTGTGAACAATTTAGTTCAACAATGGCTTACCCTTTGGTTTGTCTAGCTTTAGATAGGACTTTTAATTGGTCAAAATATATTTTTACAAGTATGCAATACAATGTAAACAGTTCAATAAATTTTTTGATGTATCCTAGGTTTGTGCAAGTAGTGTTAAATGAATTTCAACTGCAACCCCATACTAGAATTTACAAGATCCATTGCCTTAAGCCTAAAGTTTTTCAAAACATAAACAAAGATGGCAATAGGACTATTGCACCACTTTTTCCTCAAATGCTTGCAAAGATTTCACAGGTACAAAATTCACCCATAATTACTGTTCCACATATTAATTATACTCCACCAGTTTCTCACACCTATGAGAGGAGGTCAAAACAGTCAACTTCTCTCATTACAACACAGCATGTCCCTGATCATTTTGGTTTATGAACAAGCAGTGGCGGTTCCAGGCTTCAATCTAGTCCAACTAGGGAGGAACTTGAGCCAATGCCCCATGATTCACCTCTCCCAATAGGTCACACAGTTGGAAGTGTTGAGGGCAGTGGGCAACCTATGGATTTGACGGCATTTTGTACACAATTAGCTAAGCAGGTTGAATCTCTGGAGAAAGACTTGACATTACTGAAGGAGCAACATGCCAAGGATATTACACAGTTGAAAGGAGAAATTCAGACCTTGAAGGAAGAGTTGCAGGGGTTGAAACAAAGAAAAACTGAAAAGATTGTGATATCATCTCCATCCTCACCTGATGATGGTGATTCTGAAGGTTTCAATCAAGATTTGGGAAGTTCTCCCAAACAGGGGAGGAAAACTGATGTTGAAACCAAGGGGAGGAAAATTGATTTTGGAGATGAAGGTGTTTCGAGTAAAGCTCGGGAGGCGTCGAGAAGAAGTTCCTCAAACCGATCTGAGGAAGAAGTTCCTCAATGACAACTAGAACAAGAAATTTCGATCTTGCAACCATTAATTCATTTCCACTGCGGAAGAAGTTACCCTTTGTTGATCAGTCATACCACTGCGGAGGAAGAAATCAAGAAGAGTAAAGGAAAAGCATTTGTGCAAAGTGAAGAGCAACAAACAAGGAAGATGTCAATCAGAGAACAAGTTCAGATTGCTTTTGATAAAGAATTGCCAAAAAGATTACTGAAGAACAAGTTGTTGAGAAGAAAAGGCAAGAAGAAGTAGAAATAGCAGATTTTGTGGAGGCTAAAAGGCTGGATAGGATGGAAAATCCAGTTTCCACTGTTCAACCTACAATATTCAGAGAAAAGACTCCAGATTTTAGCTATGTGCCTACTGAATAAGATATTGAATTATTGATTGCTAATGATCCAGTAGTCAAGAAGAAGGCAATTGACCTACTTGCAGATAAGTCCTTAAATGAAGAACAAAGAACTGCACAGTTGAAGGATTTTATTCAGATGAAGAATAGTCAAGCACTTCAAGATGTAATTGGTTCAATCAGAAAGGGTCAAAAGGAACCAAGGCAACCAACCAAGGCACAAGTTATCTCATACATGAAGACTTATTGTTGCAATGTTGGTGGTAGGAAAAGACTCTGAAGAAGAAGCAAGAAGGTATCCTAATTTGAAGAGAAAGGCCAAAGGAAGTGATTCTTAGACTGTTAAGAAGACAAAGTTTACTGAAGAACAAGAAGTTCGGACTGAGAAATTCACTGAAGAACAACTGACTGAAATGATATTGATTGAAGAAGAAGATTTTTATCCTGAACCACTGCAAGTCAGACATCCTATTGTTGATTGGGAAGTTTTCACTGATAGAAATTTTGCTCCAACATGGAAGATTACAAGGCTAGGTGGTGAAACTTCATAAGTCATTCATTTTGAAGAACTCGTCAAAGCATATGAGAAAAAAAGATCTGGATACTTTGTGAGATTAGTTCAAGAAAGGTTTGATGCTGAAGATCTCAAAGATAGGAAGGAAATGCAGTTATGGGTAAATCTTAGAAGGCTCTATGAACCAGATGCAAATGATGATTTCTAGAAAATTTCATGTTCATGTCCTGGTACTACATGGACTTACTATGATTCATGTGAAGTTCATCATGTTTCTACATCGGATGGAGGATGCATTCATGTTTCTTTGAGAAGAATACCCATTAGAGTGGAACTCTCACGGTGATGTTGTGTACAACTATAAGAGTCCATGAAGATATTGAGAAGGTCAGAGCTTCGCTACATAGGCATCAAGATCAATGTTTAAGAGCTATTCAAGCTTTGAGAAGAAAGTAAAGTGTTTGAAAGAATTCCCAAATCCTTGCAGATAATGAAGATTGAAGAAACTTATTGATTTGCAAAGAAATCATAAGTTTGGGGAGGATTGTTGGAAATAATACTAATAGTTATCAACGATAAGTGTGGAAGACCTTTGCTAAAGATTACACTAGCGGTGGAAACTCATTACCCTTGCCGGTACAAATATTACCCTTCTTTGTTAGGATAATTGTTAAGTATTAGTGTATTGATAAGTATATAAAGATCTTGTGTATATTCTATATTGTTAGCTTTATACTTATCTTGTAAAGGACTCCTTGTACTATAAAAGGAGATCCTAGATCATTGCTTAGGTGATATACAATTACGAGGTATTCAAGTTAGCTTCAAGGTGTAACCCTAGTGATATTCAAGATCACTCGTATTATTCTTAATAATATTGGAGCTTAAGCTTTGTGTTAAACTGTTCTCACTTACATTACATCATACAAACCATCTTCTATTATTACTAAGTATATTCTGCGTGCTTATTAATATATATCAAAATATCACTAACACAAGGTGTGTGTTTAGATCCATCAAATTCATTCACCATAGACTGTTTTGTAGCTCCAAAAATAATATCATCTACATAGACTTGAAGAAGCATGATATCCTTCTTGTCTCTCTTGATAAACAAAGTTTTATCAATTGCTCCTCTCCTGTAACCAAGTTGCAATAAGAAAGTGGAAAGTCTTTCATACCAAGCTCTAGGAGCTTGATGAAGGCCATACAGAGCCTTGACTACTTTGTAAACTTTGTTTGGATGTGCAGGATCCTCAAAACCAGGAGGTTGTTTAACATAGACTTCCTCTATAATATTTTCATAAAGAAAGGCACTCTTGACATCCATTTGATACACATGAAAGCCCATGTAAGTTGCAAAAGCCAGGAATAATTTAATGGCTTCAATCCTTGCTACAGGGGCAAACACTTCATCATAGTCTACTCCTTCTTCCCGTCTATATCCTTGTACAACTAATCTTGCTTTGTTCTTGATGACATTCCCTCTTTCTTCTCTCTTAACTCTGAAAACCCATCTTGTACCAATGACTTTCTTTCCATCTGGTAGATTACATAGTACCCAAACTTCTTGAACTTTGAATTGAAGAAGTTCTTCTTTCATGGCTTCAACCCAACTCTCTTTAGTTAATGCTTGAGCTACATTCTTAGGTTCTTCTTGAGAGATAAAACAAGTGAATAAACATGTTTGGTGGTCCTTATGATTTAGCTTGTTTTGTTTATACAGAAAGCTAAGTAAAGCATTATGTGGCTTAGAGAAGCCTTTAGCCTTGGTTCTTGTGAGCACTCCAGAGGTAGATGGTCCAATGATTTAACCAGCAGAATGATTTTTATGAACTATTAATGTAGGAGTCTGTGGAACTTCAATATCATCATCGAAAGTTGTGAAATCAGCTTCTGCATTGGAATTTGAGAAAATACCTTCATCTTCAAACTCATCATCAGTGTCTTCCAACCCAGGCATGTTAGGATCATCCAAATTATCAAAATTATTGTCAACATGTGCAGCAGTACTTTGATCCAAAGTACTGTGATCCAAAGTATTATGAGGGTAATCTATAGACTTACCCTATTTCTTTGCTTCTTCATAAGCTCTTCTTTGTTCATCCTCATAAGATTGTGCTATTGTTTCTTGAAAAAGCATCCTATTAAGCTCATCTTGAATAGCTTGATCTTCAACAGACAATGGAGATTTTGGGTCATCAGTTCTTTTCTCCTTCTCAATAATTATGGGTTCTTCATCAGGAACAACATCAGGTCTAATATTGACTCCATGAACAATGTTATGTAAATCTTCTTCTTTGTGAACATCTTGATTTTCTTCTCTAACAGGAACATAGTTCATAGAAGGAGTCAGAAATCAAGATCAAACATCCAATCAGGACCTTTACCCTTTTGATTTTCTTGATCTTCTAAAAATTCAACATGAAGACAGTCTTGAACCTTTTTGGTAACCCTGTTGTACACTCTAAATCCTTTCTTGTTGGTGTAGTACCCCAATAAGTATCCTTCACCTGGCTTGCCATCAAATTTGCCCAGAGTATCAATGGTATTGAGAATAGTCAGAGGCATCCAAAGGTTTCATAAAACAATTTTGGGTTTGTTACCCATTAGCAACTCATAAGGTGTCTTCATCGAGGTTTAGTGGCGATACTCTATTCAAGACATAGCAAGCGGTGCTTACTTCAAAAAAATTGAATAGGTAATAGAAATCTGCAAGCATTGTTACAGCCGCTTAAATCAAAGTTTTGTTCTTTCTTTTTGCAACACCATTCTGCTATGGAGTTCTAGAAATGCTAAACTCCCTCTTGATTCCTTTATTGGCACAAAATTCATCCATAAACTTGTTCTTGAATTCAATCCCATTACCACATCTAATACCTCTTACTTTGTGTCTTAATTGGTTTTCAAGGGCTATTATAAGATCATGAATAGCATCAAAGGTTTCATCTTTAAATCCCAAGAAAAAGACCGGCTAAATCTCTGCTATCATACGTTACAACTAAGCAATACTTCTTCTTGTTTAAACTTATGGCTGAAGCAGTCCAACAGATCCATATGCGGCAACTCTAAAGGTTCTCTAATAGTTTTCCTCAATCATCTTGCATGAGGCTTTGTGTTGTTTACCCTTCTTGCCGCCAAACATGAATGATCATTCTTGTATGTTTTGGAAGGTAAACCTCTAACTAAATTTCCTTTAACCAACTTGTTGATATTCTTGAAATTCACATGGCCTAATCTTCTATGCCACGGATGTGCTTCTTCAAGTCTTGCCTTTGCTACTAAACATGTTGCTCTTTAGAAGAGTTAAGACTCTTCATATCCGATTGTACACATCATTAGTTCTTGGTACTCTCATCAACAAGCTTGAATGCGAGGGACGAATAAGACATTCTATGTCGATGAATAACACAAGGTGCTTTTTGTCACGAGATCGAGAGGCGACAAAAGGTTGAACTTGAGCTCCTTCACATGCGAACATTCTCAAAATCTATGCTTCCTGCCTTGATGGTTCCTTTGCCGTAATTCTTCCTCCACTAGGATCATTCCCAAATGCAACTCTTCCTCCAAAATAAGATCTAAATCGTGAATCTCTTTGTCTCTGTCATACTTCCGAGCAACCACTATCAACAATTAAATGATCTTTAAGCTCCTCTTACGGGTTGTCTGCACAAAGATGAAAGAGTTAGTTTCTTTTAGGAACCCAGTCATTCTTGACTTATGTTCCCCTTATGGAGTGACATACTCAAATTCCTTAAGTATGTAGTCTCCTCTATTTTTGAAAACATGATCCAGTATTATCTTTTGTTTCAAAACTTGTGTAGGATTTTCAACAAAACTCTCTTTTTCAACAAAAATCTCTTGTGGTTTTGACTTTTTGTGGTTTCCTTGATCTAGATACTCTATTTAAGGTGTAACGCCTTCTAGATTGATAGTAATTAGATCTCCTAGTGCTGTTATTCCAAAAAGTGCTAGCGGTACCTTGTTTGGGTGAAAACCTAGCAGTACTTTGAGAAGGTACTGCTTGAGAGATTTTGGCTTACCAGTACCTTGAAAAGTGCTTGAGGGTACTGGTGGTTGTGAAAAAGGTCTTCTTTGGTGAGGGTACTTATAGTCTTTTGAGAAATTACTATGGTTTACCCTATGTGAATTATTCCAAAATGGTTTAGTCTCCCTTGGCTTATGGTTGGTAGATCTGGTCTTTAGGAATTTGCTTAGATATTCTGAGTGAAAGTCACAGTTCTTAATCAAATTATCAGGACTATGAAAAACAAAACACAATTTTTAACCCAACTGAAAAACTGAATGGGAATTTGCTGTCCTCTTCACTTTGACCCCACCTGAAGTAATTGGAAGTAATTAGACGTAGACATAACTAGCTAGGAGGATTAACTAGGTTAGCACCACTCTCCTCTTCTGATTTATCTTTTACCTTTTATCTGCCTTTATTTGCTTTTATCTGCTTTAGTAGTTAAATTAGTAATTCCTTATCGAAATCATTATTAAATCTGTAACACTTAGACTTAGTAATAACCCAACACACATAGCTCTTAGGATGACCTCGGTTTTGCCGATTACTACACTACACATGACCGGGTACACTGCCTGTTAGTGCATTAGGGTAGACCATAGGTATAATGAGTAATTATAAATATTAACACACAGTCGATGAAACTGGATCAAGTTTTTAGGCGCCATTGCTTGTGATTATATAGGCTTGCTATTAAGTCTTTTATTTTTGTTTTGTTTTAAACTTTTATGTATTTCTAATGATCATTATTCAAGTTTTCAGGTACCATGAAAGTTGTTAACATCGATGACCTCACTCTTGAGGAATACTTGGCGTTAACAAGAGCGGAAAAAGGGTCGGGTCTCGTAAGACCGGCGATTGGAGCGGATGTCCGTTTCGAAATAAAAGACCAGTTTATGAGGGAGCTTCGTGCTAACCCTTTTTCCGAAAGCAGGAACGAAGATGCATATGAGCACGTTGAAAATGTCCTATATATCACAAGCCTTTTCAATATTCCAGGTGTGTCTCATGATCTTTGTTATGCTAAGGGTATTCCCCATGACTCTTACTGGAGCAGCCAAAAGATGGATTGAAAGATTGCCCGCTGGGGCAATTAATACTTAGGCTTTACTCAAAAAGCACTTTATTCAGAGGTACTGTCCGCCGTCAAAGATTTCTAACCAGCTTTTGGAGATCCATAATTTTAAACAAGAAGACAATGAAATGTTATATCAAGCTTGGGATAGATACAACGATCTACTTTACAAATGTCCTACACATGATCTGAACAACCAGCAAAAGGTCAACATCTTCTACAAAGGAATCAATGTAACTACAAGACAGATGCTAGAATATCAAGGACCTATTCCAAGCATGACGCCTACCCTTGCTATTGAAGCCATTCAGAAACTTGCCGATCACTCTCAAAAATGGCATGATGGAGGGAACAGCCAAAGCCTTAAAAAAGGCTCAATAAGCATTTCCTCCATTTCAAGCAAATTGGAAAACCTTGGAAGAGACATGAAGAAGCTCCGGGAAAATATTGATGCCATTCAGATTGGATGCAATAAAAGTGAAGAATGGGGCCAAACCCGGGATTCCCCTACAAAAAATATAAACCCTCGAGTCGAAAAGGTAATGTATGGAGAAGGGAAACCCTTCTATCAAGATTCCTTCAAAGCAAGAAATTCTTCACTGGAGGAATCAATAAATAAGTATCTGGAAGAGGATGATATACGGCATGCCAACAAGAACGCATTGTTCAAAAAAATTCCAGGATGCTAGAACCACTCTCCTTGAACAACATAAGGATCGAGAGGACAACGTAATGATTAAGAGTGATGAAGTTAACCATGAAAATTCATTTGATGATAATTTCTGTAATGCCATATACTCCAGCAGTGGAAAACCTCTCTATACCCCTTTCAGATACGATGAAGAAGAGCTTTCCGGATTTCAAAATCAAGCTAAAATCATGACAAGCTTCCAAAATGATGAATTACAGACGGAAACTGAAGCAACTACGGAAAATGAAGTAAAATTAAATGCCAGGTGCTCTGCAGTCATTCTAAATAAAATCCCTCTCAAGGAAAAAGACCCAAGAAGTTTCATTCTCCCTTGCTCTATTAATAATTTACATAATATCAATGCCTTGACAGACCTAGGGGATAGTATTAGTATCATGCCATTCTCTATGTGTAAGAGATTAAATCTTGGGCCTATCAAACCCCTTTGCATGACTATAGAAATGGATGATAGAACTGTTAGCATTCCCAGTGGAATAGTTGAGAATGTGCTCATCAAAATCAATAATTTCACTCTTCCTGTCGACATTGTTATTTTAGATATGGAAGAAGACCTCAACATTCCATTAATTTTGGGAAGACCTCTTCTTACTACTGCTCGTGCTAAGATTCATGTTTTTGAAAAAATAATCACTTTGAAAATAAACGATAAAAAGCTTACACTAAATATGGATGATGTTGGAATACGCTACTAATCATCATAACATGCAGGGAAGGAAAACCTAGGAACACAACAAAGGAGGAATACAACGCGATGACACCTCAAAAACTATGGAAACCGAGTCTGACGAAATATGGCACGAAGTTCAGAAAGTAGATTACAAGCATTTCCCCAAATTAAAATATCATTGGTGTAAGGCTATCCCTATTGACCAAGATAAAGGATTTGATCTATGGGCTTCATGCAACCCTTACTTGGACATCTGTGACAGGGGGACACGACAAGGAAAGAATAAAAAACAACAAATACTTATGGTCCTCAACCAATGACAAAGAGATAACATTCGAAGTTTGGGTACGAATTAAGTATGGAGAGGTTAGCAATGAGGATAAAAGGAAAATATGGACTGATCTTTGTCTCATCAAACCCTATAAGAATAATCACGAAACAACAACCACTGGCCAGGGGCTCATTGGTCGAAAACATTGGTGCGAAGTGATTAAAACCGCTGATGGGGATTCTTGGGCTTCGTGTAATCCTTACGACGACAACTGTAATGGAGGAAGTAATACCAAATTACTTAGAGCCAATGAATCTCTTTGGAATTCATCAACTGACCATAAACGAACCGAGGTACAATGGTCAGGTACATTAAGATTTAACGATAGGGTGAAAATCAAATATGGAAAAGTTGATACATCCACTAAAAATAAAATTCGGAAGGACTGCATGAATGAAGATAATCATGATGAAGAGACTCTTCACGATACTGGTAACTCAACAGTTGATAGCAAGACAGACACGAGAGAAGATTGCAATTACAGGCATGTGGATAACTCAATTGAAACTAAAGACTACAACATTGAAGGAACCATTGACAAAGAGCCACGGTACAAGGTAAGTATAACTGACCTTGAAGATGAGGAGTATGCGCAAAGCAGATGCAAGCTACTTGGGATCCAATATAGAAAACCACCACCTATTGTCACCGAAAGATTCGTATTCACTAGGAATCAAAGAATACGACCACACAGCTTCCAATGTCACCTGGATCCGGAATAACTTAATGAAAGACATTGAAGAAATCGGGAAAGTCCAAAGGCCCCCATAGAGCCCCATGGCTCTGAGTCTAACTTAAAGACTTGTAAATAAAGAAAAGTGCTCTTTCGGAGACAACCCAAATTATCCCTTTCTTTTGTTTTATTTCCATTTACATGGGGCTTTGTGTTTCTAACCATTTTGCGAGAAACGAGGAAGTAATTGCTCATCGCTTTTCGATCGACGGAGTTACTGGCGTAACTCATCCGTAATGGTTATGCCGTAACCAACCTTTGCGTGAAATTCTAAATGCATTACTAATTACGGTAATACCATCTCTATGGTTATGCGTAACCACTCGCTTTGCGACTTATGCGGGTTTTGCGATTCACGGAGTAACTCTCTCACAAATTCTGACGTAACCTTCCTCTGCTTTAATTCTTTCATTTTAAAACACGATAACTTTGTAATAGTGTTTTAAATGAACTTTAATAGTGTGTTCACAGTAAACCCTCATGAGACTTCACTCGTCCACTTGGGACACCAAGTGATTAAAAACTTGTTGCATATGCTAAATGCAACCGTGATTCCTCTGAAGTGAGTTAGGTTTATTTTCATTTTTCATTTTTTTCTTTTTAGAATTATGCTTGTCGGTAGTGTGATTTCAGAGAATGAAGTTTGCTCAAGATGCTTACACGAAGTCACGTCTCTTTTTCGCGGGCCTTCTTTCTTTGTGGAGCAAATTTTAGGGAAGTTCTCGCTCTAATTCTACTTTTCTCTTCACCTTTATTTAATGCTTAGTACAAAAGGGACTTTGTACAACTCAATTGGGGGGACGAGAGTAGAATTATCTCGTGAACATTACTTTGCCCTTATTTTTTCTAGTTTATTTTGAAAAATTATGACATTTTTAAATTTTGACATGTTTTTCTTAACCTAACTAGATTAGACCTTAGCCGAGCATATACAACCCTTGATATTATATGGTGAGATTAGCCTTATCCGTTTCCAAATTTTACCCCAAATCCACCAAATTATGGTGTGCGGTAGCTTGTAAACTTTAGAACTTGGCCTTTGCATCATTTCGAGACCATAGGCGAGGTATGTTGAGTTAGCTCGATGTATTTGGACTTTTCAGTTTTAGAAGGCAATATTATAGGATTATCATCCAAACAGCCTACCATTGTGTGTCTATCGATTAGTCACCTCGACTTCTCGACCCCCCATGTGAAACCCTTTTGTTGCACTCACCTTTAGTGCAATATTCCCCTAGATACACCCCTCTAAGCCATTCCTTTCATCTTGTCAGCCCAATATATTGTTTCGTTATACCTATACACCTTAGCCTACCCTGTAGTCTTTATTTGTAATTTGGAAGTCATTATTTGTCTAAGTTCAAGGTTCAAGTGGAAGGTTCGAAATCACGCTTTCATTGACATCATATTCACGAAGATCATTGAAGACCCCAATTTCCATTGTTCATCTCAAGTGGGCGATATTATGTTAGTTATTATTTGTTATGTTGAAAAAAAAATGATTCGGAAAATATATATATATATATATATATATATATATATATATATATATATATATATATATAGTGTGAGTTATTTCGGAACCAAATAAATTGCGAGAACTGCGAATCTGTTAATAGCCCTTGATCAAAATGATCAATGGATGAGATTGAAATGGCATAATGGTAAATAACTTAAACTTTCAATAATATTATTTAAAATCTGTAGGGGCAAACATGGAATATCATTAATACATTTAATAAACAAAAAAATAAAATAATAATAGCTACCATAAATCTAGGATCTTGCAAAAAAATTACATCTCTTTCTCATTTGTTAACCTAATAACCGCCCCCCTCATCTCTCTCTTTCTCTTCTCCTTTGCATCTGAAATTCTTCCATTTGTGTAACCAAAGGATCTTCGATCTGCACCACCAATTAATCGACACCCCCAAAACTTTCGAATCTGTGTAACCAACACCCTCACCTTCGATCTATGTATCCATAATTTTTCTATACAATTGAAAATGCTTCTCAAATCCTCCATTTGAATCACAAATCTGGAACCACGTGCGGCTTCCATTTCCTATCGAGACGTAATTCAAAAGAACAAAGACACGTATTTCCAAACCCTTCAGTATGGAACAAATTCTCAACGAATACACTCGGTACCACGACACACCACTATCCAAACAATAAACAATATCAAACAAACAGCAACATCAATACTTTTTTGTTAGCGCATGAAAGCTACGTACCACGACACACCACTATCCAAACAATAAACAATATCAAACAAACAGCAACATCAATGCTACGTGTCTTGTGATGCCACAAATCAAGGGGTTTTTAAAAGACGTGGTTCATGTATCGCAACCGATCTCGATCGATTTCGATCTCGCCAAAAAAGTGAGCCGTCGCCATCGATCTATCATCCATAGATCTTCTCATGTTGTAAGTTTTTTGTTATAATTCGTTTTTGGCTTTAATATGATATAACAATTTTGTTTTATTTTTTTAAAATATATTTGGTTTGGATCTGAAACAACATATTTTTTCTATATGATAAAATTTTGATCTGAAAAAGTATATTTACTTAACTGTATTGTTTACTGGTTGAATTTGGTAGTGTCATCATGCGCCTTGGCAAAGTACTATACATATTATAATTGTACCCAAAATTGTACCCGAAGTGTTGATAGATTAATCATGTTAAGCATGTCATGTTGTGTGCACAAGTGTTGTAGTTTTGTCATCTTGTATTTCAATAACTTTCCATCTCTCACTTAAGTGGTTTTCATGTAAAAATGTTTTTAGAATGTTAAGCATGTCATGTTGTATGCATAGCAGCATAGGTATATATATAAATTGATCGTTGTTGATTACCGCTTTTTTAGCAAGTGTTACGTGTTATATAACTAAAATTACAATTGTTCATCTATTGATTGTGTTACATAATACGGAGTATTTGTTATAACAAGAAGATTAATTGTTTGTATGTGGAGTGTGCACATGTGTTATTGAGAGTGTATATATGTAACACTACTTGTTATGTGGAGTGTGCACATGTGTTATTGAGAGTGTATATATGTAACACTACTTGTTATTCGAAGTCGTGCAAAGTTTAGATTGTCTTTTGATGAGAATAACTATGAGTAAGTGTGTATATGTGTTTTGCCATTTTGCGGTGTTATGAAGAGGATGATGACCAATATGAAGATTGAGCACGTGTTTTGAACTAGTATGACGAAAAAATGATTATGATAAAGATATAAAGAAACAGATGCATACATCAGACACATGTGTATTTGGACGAACTTGAATACATATGTAAAAGTGCACATGTGTTTTGAACACATTTGCTAAAGAAAAAGGACGATGAACAATATAAAGAATGCACATGTGTTTTAAACACATTTGCTAAAAATACATCTGAAGATTTCATGGTTTCTTGAACTAGGCGAGGAATACATGTGCATGCCTAAAAGATGAACCAGCTGTAAAGACATTGGATTATGCACATGTGCAAGTTTCATTTATGTGTAATAAAATTGAATTCAAGTGTAAACATACTGATGTTTGTGATAAATTTGAATATCATTTCACTAGAGTAATACAATTTGTACATTTTGAAATTGCATAAATCTATTATTTAAAATTTATTGTTTGTATTTATATTAATGTAATATTTCTTAAAAATACATGTGCAAATACAAAACACATATGCATAAATGAAAAATACAATTGCCATATAATGCAAAACACATGTGCACATAGTGTTTTTAAAGCAGTAAAAAAAAAAAAAAAAAAAAAAAAAAAATCCTAGAATTTAGGGAACTAAAAACGCTTTTTTTTTTTTTTTAAATCAAAATAAAATAAAAATGTATTTTACCATTATACCCTTTTAAATTATTTAATAAAATTTAATATCCAAAAAATCGATTGGTTGATCTTTGGTTCTCGCATGCTTCTCGCAATTTATTTGGTTCGACAATAACCTCACCCTATATATATATATATATATATATATATATATATATATATATATATATATATATATATATATATATATATATATATATATATATATATATATATATATATATATATATATATATATATATATATATATATATGTATATATATCTCTATATATATATATATATATATATATATATATATATATATATATATATATATATATATATATATATATATATATATATATATATATATATATATATATATATATATATATATATATACATACATACTAGCTTCATAGCTTTGCTGGATAGGTGGGCTAGCTTCTTAAGATTACTTGACGAAGTTTAGATGAACGTAAATAAACATTGAATGACGACAAATATCTTACAGATAAAAAGTTATAATAAAAAAGAGAGAGTTCATATTTTATATGTAAAAGGAAGAATGAAAAGTATGAGAAAATTTAAATTACATGATACTTATTCATAAACAAAATAAAACTGCTTTGTACACAACGATTGTTGTATACTCTATGTATTCACCGTCTTTGTCTAAAGTGTCTAAATAAAGAATCTTCAAACATACAAACTATAGGCAACAAATTTTTTAGTGTAAATGTATGTAAAGAAGTCGTAAAATGATAGGAAAACACAATAAAACTACAAAATGAAAGTAGCTAAGTTTGTCGCAACATAGAATATTTAATCCTTTTAAGCTTCTGACCGGTGAAACGACGAAACAGAAGTGCATGCATGAAAGATCGGCCGTTGTAGAAACAATCCTTTGCTTTTCATTATATTGTTTGTAAAATATAGCTTCATGTGTAATCTTGATTAAAACATATAATATGAATTAGTTGGGAAATAGTTATGAGCATATCTTGAAATTTGATGCCATATCATTGTCAAAAACTACATGCGAGGATGAATAAAACTAAACAATATGTATGTGTTTTACAAGTTAAAAATTTACAGTATGTGCGTATCTTATGCATCTACCATGATAAGCATTACTTCAGTTTGTAAATTGTTGCAAGATACCACTCATAGTGTGCGAATGGTTCTAGGAAAATAGCTCCTATATCTCTTTAGTAGTCTTTCAAGCACTTGACAAACAAAAAGGTTTATCATGTCTTAATAAAAATTTAGATAAATAGGCAAGAAATAACTACGGAGAAAAATGACAATACTGATCCACTTGCCAGTTGCAACACAAATAGACATCAATAAACAAAATGACTGTAATAACCCAAGTCCTAAGAAGTGTCTGAAGTGCTTATTTTTCATATATTTTCCTTTTACGTAGCCTCACTATATAGATAGGTTTTTCATCATGCCAAAAATATAGTGGACATAGAAAAATACGCATCATGTGTCAAATCATCAGATAGATATACTATAGATACTCACCACCCTGAGTATACGGTTCTGTGCCCGAGATATTTTAGCTTCATGATTTACCACATTAGAGAGACGTGTGAGATCAGCGTGACTAGCAAAAGAATCAACTTTAATGCCTCGAAATGCAGCAAACTCCATTGTTAAACTCCTTAAGCTTTAGACATATAAGTGAAAACATAACGGAAAACATCACATACGCGCAACTAAAAATAATTAAGAAAGACATCCAAATCAACTTAGATGACATGTATTACTCTAAAATTTTTTTTTCTTTACTAACTCCATTTTCAAGTATTCATCCATATTGGAGAATCTGAATGATGAAGGTATGAAGGCATGCATATAGAGGCTAATTACATTAACATTTGGTCCGCGTTTCAGAAGTTCACCACTTTTATTATGCCTACACCATTTTCCTTCACTCTTTTTATCACTTCTGTCCAACTTTCAAATCCTTTTCTCAAACTATTCTAGATGTCCATCATCCTTACTAGATATTGTCTTACTAATTGATTACCGTATATAATCCTTCCTACTTATCCTTACTGATTTTCTTGAACTAAAAAAATGTTGAGAGTACTTCTGGAACGGTCAATTGCATTTTAGGCCAATATCGTTTAATTCTGAAGCGTTTTAAATAAATATTTGTATATTCAATTAATCACATTATTGTGGGAATAATGTGAAGGACTCATGATTACCACCACAATTTTGAAGAACTCTTGCAAGAATATAAGTAGGTGGCATGCTTTCAAAGTATGTGCAGCTCGTTCAGCCTTATAGTACCGATTGTAATGATTGTTAGTAGATGGTGGGTTGTTGACCCGAGCTTGTATGAACCTGTCAAATTATGAACTATCTTTCATACGTATCCTAAAAGTGCATTCGTTCATTCATGTAGACAATAAATATTGTGACACATTAAATCGCTAATGATTATTCTCCCTTATACATCACAAGTTTAAGACAAGGATAGTCATGACTAAAAGGTTATCAAAGAGAAGAAGAGAAAAATAAAAGGGTAAAAGAAGGGAGATAAAGCAAAGATTACATCCCAAGCTTGCAAGCTTGCAGATGAAAAGTATGGTGTTTGTTATAGTGGTAATTCCAAGATCTAATATTAAACACAATAGACCACTCTTCTTGGCTTTACATGGGTCAGATTCATTGACATGATTGTACAACTCCTTTTAACATACACACAGATAATATAAACTACATCACAAGACTGGATAAGAGGGAAAAAATATCCTCAGTATTGATATGTGCCGTTTTACACATATCTTTTATATAATTTGAACCCACAAAACGACCAAAAACACACAAATAACTCACAAAAAGATACAAAATCATAAAAATGTGTTTTTATATGACTCGGGAACAAAAATTTGAAAAACAAGTGAAAAATGCGCAAAGTTCACACAAATGTCAATTTCGGTCCACTGAGTTACACCAATTGTCAAAACTAGTCCTGGTCATTCCAAAACTTATAAAAGTCATAAAGGTCCTTAGGATTCACAAGTTGTAAGAAATTGTCCTTTGAAGTTTAAAATCACAATTTACAACTTTAGTCCCTCAACTTTACAAAAGTGTCAAAATCGGTCCACAGGTGTTGAAAATGGAAATTATTCAAACTACACCTTGTACTATTCAAATGTGGCGATTTGGCCCTTATATAATAAGTTTTGAGAAAATTACAAGTTTGGTCCACTGGTTACAAAATTGACAGTTTGGTCCTTGGACTTATAAAATGGAATTTTATGCATTATTGGTCCTTGTACTAATCATTAATTGCAGTTTGAGTCCTTGTGTTAACCTTGGGAAAGTTACATTTTCAGTCCTTTAAAATTCAGAATATTACATAAATGGTCCTTGTGCTTAACAAACCAACCGGACCCTTTTTGTTAATTACCCAAAAACCAAAACAAACCCAACCCTTTTATTTAACTCAGGCCCAAGTCCAAATCAAGCCCAAACCCAGTGTTTAAACTAAAACCCGCCACTACTGTTCATCCCCTACCTCCAACACCTGTTACCACTCCTTCTCCTCCATCTGTGCTACCACCTCACCATCTTATCTTCCCAGCTGTAAACCTACCCTTCACCATCACCTTTCCACCTTGCAAACAATCACAGTGCATTAAATGCACACAACCTGCTCAAACAGTTTTTCTCGCCAAATTTCCAAGTGGACGATTTTGATGAATTAAGAAGATCCAATGGCTGGAATGAAGTGGGAATTAATCAGAGGTCCACAAGGGTCTTTCAAGTTCAATAAATAAGAGGAGAGGCAATGAGAAGACTTAACTTTGGTTTAACCATTGTTCACGTAGTATAATTTTAAATGCTTTCTTTTAAATTACTTGTTATTTACAGTTTTAATGTTGAACTTTTCATTAAAGTAGTGTAATGAAACCTTACTTTCAGTTTAATTCCAGTTTAATTTCAGTTTCAAGTTTTTGCTCAATTACTTTTAATTTTCATGTCATTCGAATTAATTTTGATTATAGTTGTTTATTGGACTCTATTAGCTCATGTAGGCTCCTGACAAAGCTCACTAAGCTTTTAGATACATCAAAACAGTTATAGTTCTTAAAATCCAAAATTCCAAAAAGAAATCAAGAAAATAGAAAAATAAATAAAAAAATAAGTTTGAAAGATGATCAATGCAAGGAGCAGAGTGAATCCTGGATGGCTTTGGTTTAGAAGCTTTATGGAAAGCTATAGGTATGGTATGATCCTTGGTTTCTTTAGTTTTCAGCTTGATGCATCTTGTAAGCCATTTTCTCATTTTTTTGCAATTTATTGTTTCAGTGTTTTAGATGATATAATTTTCATATTTCTGTGTTTCTTTGTTGTTTATTAATGATATTATAGCTTTATATTAGGCTGTTATGTTTTGGATTGAATTGTGGATTGATATTGCACTAGACTGTTAATAAGTTTGTTTTTGAGAATCCTTGGTGTAGACTTGAGTGACTACTTGTTTATGCTTAAAAAGGTCCATTTTGACACTCTGGTATCTCTGGATTTGATGGAATTGATTTATACTATCTTTTGCTTTGAAAAACTTCAAGTCAGTCAATTTATAGGTTGTTTGGATTTAATGAAGAATCTGTGTTAAAGGTTGTATATGGTGTTGTTCTTGTTTGACATACTCCTTATTTGGTCTAAGTAACTCAGTGCAACATTCTAATTCAGTCTTTATTTAGTTTAAAGTCAAAATCATCTTAATCTCACCCTTATTAGTTCACTGTTAGGATGTTTAAGTACAAATCTCAGCTAAGTAGCTTAAAACTTGTTAACATAGCTCAATATAATCTTATATTAGCTTAATATATCATAATCATTAAGTAGAATCAAGCTAAAGTTCATATTAGTCAATTTATTTGATTTTCATAAAAAGTCAAATTTTACTAGAAACAGTTTTTGAATAAACTTTACAATTTTATTGTGATTTTACCATTAGGATTTAGAATTTAAGCTTTTGGGATATTAAAGTTTAGCTGCTTAACTTAATTACAAAAATATTAGTTTACATAAACTCAGCTTATAAAGTGCTTATTTCCTAGCTTATTTTAAGTCCTTTTCTGTAAACATGCCATGTGCACAGCTTATGCTGTCAAGTTCATAAGCTTGCATAAGCTTCATGACTTGACCCTAGCTTGTGCATTTAGCTTCTTTGTGTAGCCCTTGTGGCCTTTTTATTATTTGTATGCTTGTGTTTACATTTTCAGCTTATCTAGTTAGCTTAATCTACCCACCTTTTTGTTCCCCACTAAGCTCACTTCACTGAAGCAAACAATGAAGTTGAGTTGTTTTCCCAAGCTTATAAAAAGTTCCTCACTAAGCTTGATGTTGTGAGCCTTGGCTTTTCACAAAGCCAAGCAACCATAATATTTAGTTCAGTGTTTGTTGAGCTCTCATGAGCTTATTTGATAAGTCCTATAGGAGCTTGTAGTTTGCCCATTCCCAACAGTTCAATTTATTGAACTTACACCATTACCTACAGCTCTTCATAAGCTCATTTGTGATCTAAAGCCTGTGTGAATTAGCTTCATGTAAAGCTTATCTACCCAACTCAATGATCCTATGCTTAATTTTCCCATTGCAACCTATTTACTAGGAGTGCAAGTAGCTTGAACTTGTCACCATTATGATAAGTACTGCGAGAATCAGTGTACTCATAGCTTCTTCATAAGCTCACAAAAGCTTATCCTGTGGACTTAGCTTGTGATTTTGGTTTCTCTTGGAAGCTAACCCACTAGACTCTAAGTTCCAATTCTTAAATTCTATGTTGCAGCTTATTAATTAGGTTTGCAATAAGCTTTTTGTTTGTCCCATTTCTCAGTATGCATTGAGAAATTAGTGTAATCATGCCTACTTCATAAGCTCTTTATAAGCTCATCTGTGATCCCCACAGGTTGAGCTTTGGCATTTTAGAAAGTTAACCAACCCAGCTTGCTACTCCAATTCCTATTTTGCCATTTCCAGCTTAAACTCTTAGCTTAAATTGCCATTACAAAAAGTTGCAAGGGTGTTTGGTACTACAGTATACTAGAAGAGCTTAATAGCTTATTACAAGCTTATTTGGTGAATCCAGTACACATGCTTGTTTATAATTGTAAATATTAATTGTACACATATTATTTTTCTTTTGTTTTCCAGTGTGAAGCTTATACCAAGCTTTTGCAAGCTTCCATTCCATCCAAGTTAAGCTCAAAAAGCTTAATTGACTAAACCATAAGCTCACACTACACCAGTCCATTTTCTTGTTCATACTTGCCCATTGGACTTATGTATATCTTATTTTACCTTTTGTTTCCACTGTATAGCTTATTTCAAGCTTATTATGAGCTTGAGTTCCAACAGTCAAACCAAAAGCTTAACTGTTGGACTCATAAGCTCTTATTTTGCTTATTTCTAAGTTTGTAGCTTTTTGTCTTCATTAAACTTGTTTATAGTCAGTATATATTTAGTTCCAGGAAAAGAAAACCAAAAGAACCATTTAAAAGCTAAGTGATAGCTTCTGTTTAGAAGCTTATTTGCTTATTAGCTTATTTTTGTTAAGCACATAGTGTTTTTAGATTTTTCTTAGGTTCCTGTATTTATTTAATAATTATGTAAAAAGTGTCAGATTTTTCTTTATTCATTTATTATTTATAATAAATCAATAATAGTTTTTAGTAATTAATAATGGTAAATAATTAATAATAAATAGAATAATTGTGTAAAAATTACATTTTCAGTTTCAAAAATTATTTTATAATATTTTAGATTTTTCAGATTCTTTATCTCATTTATTTAAGTTAATTTTAGATTTTCTTATTATTTAATTCATTATTAAATACATTTAATTCATATTAATTAATTTAATAGTGTAAAAAATTATTTTAATTTTCTAATAATTTTCTTATCTTTTTAGAATTCCTAAAATATGATTTTCACATTTGTGAGAGTTGTATTGGACCAAATTCACTTTTTATTTTGTTACGTTTACGTAATTATTACGCTCACGTATGCATTTTAGTTTTTCGTGTTTTATTAACTTTTATATAAATTTGTAAATTATAATTAAATATTTTAATTTGCATTTAAAGTCGCTAAGACATGTACATCCCTACTGTAGTTGTAATCGATTTGTTTTTATACGTTTACGTTTAATTTAAGTTAAATGTTCGTTTGTATATCTTTTATGTTTTTAGGTTTCTGATTGCACGCTTTTAACGACATATAGCTGTGTGAGCTATTACTATTCACATTCCTAGTGTTAGTCAATCAGATTCCTGTTTTTTTTGTATATTCTATATCATTTCAGCACATCAAGTCGTTGTATTACAGATTTCACACCTCGTTGGGACATATTGACCCGGGGATATAATTCTATACTCCCATGGACTTAATTGCATTTCGTTTTCAGACTGTTTGACGATTATTACGGTTGGCCATTCACAAGTGGTTAATTTGTGTGATAAAACCTGACTGTCTGAGGCTGAATCAAATTTTGGCGCCGCTGCCGGGGAGGTGTGTTGCGTATAACGTACTTGTATATATATTATACATAATATCATATTTCATTTTCAAAAACACTATAACACACAAAAATATTTTTCTTTTCTTTCTATATATATAAAAATAAAAATACAAAAACATTTTCAACTTTTCTGTTTATATTATATAAAAATCAAAAACCAAAAATATTCTCTTTACCTTAATATTCATAATTCTGTGAGTGGTGACCCCACTCCAATTTCTCATCCAGTCATTTCCTCATGAACAAATGAATGCGGGTCGAGTCAAGCTAGCGACTCGGTAATCAAAACAAGAGTTCAACATGGGTTTCACCCGTTTGTACCACCTTAGTGTGGGGAGATGCCCATGTTGTATATAGATCTAAAAATAAATGAAAATTGTACATATTAAAAAGAGAATAATTGTTGTGTTTCCACACTTAGCTCGTAATGTTATTTTTTTACGTTCAAGGATTCGGCATAAATAGCCGGGACTTTGAATATTGAGGACAATATTCATTTCTAAGTGTGGGGGGGAAATTCTCGCGAATTTGATCATAAAATTATACCCTTTTAAGTCCTTTTTTCCCCGAAAATGGCCAAATTTTAATTTTTTTTAGTGGAAGTACTATGTACTAAACACAACAAATAATAATCAGTCCACCATGTCTAACCCACATAAGGATTGGCTAATCCAGAGCAAACGGCTCTTGGTAAAGATATCTCAAATCCGTTGGACGACTTGCAATTTGCCCAAAATTGTATGGTGTTCACTCACCATATCTTTAATTAGTGAAGAGTTGGCAGCCCGCAAGTTTATGGCTTGTGGTAAAGGCGTTGGAAAACCATAATTGGTAATCGACTCACCAAAGATATTTTATCTAAGAATTGGCTAGTCCGAAGCAAGCGGCTTTTGGTAAAGACAAATCAAAACCGTTGAAAGCTAGTGATTTGCTCAAAATCATTTGGTTATCATTGTACCAAGGTTCTTACTTGAACTGAAACAATTGGCTACTCCAGAAGTAATGGCTTTTGGTAAAGAGATGAAATCCATTAAATTTTCATAAAAGATTGCTAGGGACTAGCAATAGTTTAGTGTGGGGGATTTGATATGTGCCGTTTTACACATATCTTTTATATAATTTGAACCCACAAAACGACCAAAAACACACAAATAACTCACAAAAAGACAAAATCATAAAATGTGTTTTATATGACTCGGAACAAAATATTGAAAACAAGTGAAAAATGCGAAAGTTCACACAAATGTCGGTTCACCTTGAGTTACACCAATTGTCAAAACTAGTCCTCGGTCATTCCAAAACTTATAAAAAGTCATAAAGGTCCTTG
This sequence comes from Chrysanthemum lavandulifolium, assembly GCA_022545495.1. Lineage (NCBI taxonomy): Eukaryota > Viridiplantae > Streptophyta > Magnoliopsida > Asterales > Asteraceae > Chrysanthemum > Chrysanthemum lavandulifolium. The sequence goes on from CM040242.1 coordinate 32,948,325, forward strand.
GATTCACAAGTTGTAAGAAATTGTCCTTTGAAGTTTAAAAATCACAATTTACAACTTTAGTCCCTCAACTTTACAAAAGTGTCAAAATCAGTCCCTGGGTGTTGAAAAATGGAAATTATTCAAACTACACCTTGTACTATTCAAATGTGGCGTATTTGGCCCTTATATAATAAGTTTTGAGAAAATTACAAGTTTGGTCCCTGAAGTTACAAAATTGACAGTTTTGGTCCTTGGACTTATAAAAATGGAATTTTATGCATTATTGGTCCTTGTACTAATCATTAATTGCAGGTTGAGTCCTTGTGTTAACCTTGGGAAAGTTACATTTTCAGTCCTTTAAAATTCAGAATATTACATAAATGGTCCTTGTGCTTAACAAACCAACCGGACCCTTTTTGTTAATTACCCAAAAACCAAAACAAACCTAACCCTTTTATTTAACTCAGGCCCAAGTCCAAATCAAGCCCAAACCCAAAGTGTTTAAACTAAAACCGCCACTTCTGTTCATCCCCTACCTCCAACACTGTTACCACTCTTCTCCTCCATCCGTACTACCACCTCACCATCTTATCTTCCCAGCTGTAAACCTACCCTTCACCATCACCTTTCCACCTTGCAAACACTCACAGTGCATTAAATGCACACAACCTACTTAAACAGTTTTTCCCGCTAAATTTCCAAGTGGACGATTTTGATGAATTAAGAAGATCCAATGGCTGGAATGAAGTGGGAATTAATCAGAGGTCGACAAGGGTCTTCCAAGTATAATAAATAAGAGGAGAGGCAATGAGAAGACTTAACTTTGGTTTAACCATTGTTCACGTAGTATAATTTTAAATGCTTTCTTTTAAATTACTTGTTATTTACAGTTTTAATGTTGAACTTTTCATTAAAGTAGTGTAATGAAACCTTACTTTCAGTTTAATTCCAGTTTAATTTCAGTTTCAAGTTTTTGCTCAATTACTTTTAATTTTCATGTCATTCGAATTAATTTTGATTATAGTTGTTTATTGGACTCTATTAGCTCATGTAGGCTCCTAACAAAGCTCACTAAGCTTTTAGATACATCAAAACAGTTATAGTTCTTAAAATCCAAAATTCCAAAAGGAAATCAAGAAAATAGAAAAATAAATAAAAAAATAAGTTTGAAAGATGATCAATGCAAGGAGCAGAGTGAATCCTGGATGGCTTGGTTTAGAAGCTTTATGGAAAGCTATAGGTATGGTATGATCCTTGGTTTCTTTAGTTTTAAACGATGCATCTTGTAAGCCATTTCTCATTTTTTGCAATTTATTGTTTCGTGTTTTAGATGATATAATTTTCATATTTCGTGTTTCTTTGTTGTTTATTAATGATATTATAGCTTTATATTAATTTGTTATGTTTTGGATTGAATTGTGGATTGATATTGCACTAGACGTTAATAAGTTTGTTTTGAGAATCCTAGGTGTAGACTTGAGTGACTACTTGTTTATGCTTAAAAGGTCCATTTTGACACTCGGTATCTCGGATTTGAAGGAATTGATTTATACTATCTTTTGCTTTGAAAACTTCAAGTCATCAATTTATAGGTTATTTGGATTTAATGAAGAATCATGTTAAAGGTTGTGTATGGTGTTGTTCTTGTTTGACATACCCTTATTTGGTCTAAGTAACTCGATTGAACATTCTAATTCAGTCTTTATTTAGTTTAAAGTCAAAATCATCTTAATCTCACCCTTATTAGTTCATTGTTAGGATTTTTAAGTACAAATCTCAGCTAAGTAGCTTAAAACTTGTTAACATAGCTCAATATAATCTTATCTTAGCTTAATATATCATAATCATTAAGTAGAATCAAGCCAAAGTTCATATTAGTCAATTTATTTGATTTTCATAAAAAGTCAAATTTTACTAGAAACAGTTTTTGAATAAACTTTACAATTTTATTGTGATCTTACCATTAGGATTTAGAATTTAAGCTTTTGGGATATTAAAGTTTAGCTGCTTAACTTAATTAGAAAAATATTAGTTTACATAAACTCACTTATAAAGTGCTTATTTCTAGCTTATTTTAAGTCCTTTTACGTAGAACATGCCCTGCATGCTGACTTATCAAAGTTCATAAGCTTGCATAAGCTTCATGACTTGACCTAGCTTGTGCATTTAGCTTCTTTGTGTAGCCTTGTGGCCTTTTTATTATTTGTATGCTTGTTTTACATTTTCGACTTATCTAGATAGCTTAATCTACCCACCTTTTTGTTCCCCACTAAGCTCACTTCACTGAAGCAAACAATGAAGTTGAGTTGTTTTCCCAAGCTTATAAAAAGTTCCTCACTAAGCTTGATGTTGTGAGCCTTGGATTTTCACAAAGCCAAGCAACCATAATATTTAGTTCAGTGTTTGTTGAGCTCTCATGAGCTTATTTGATAAGTCCTATAGGAGCTTGTCGTTTGCCCATTCCCAACAGTTCAATTTATTGAACTTACACCATTACCTACAGCTCTTCATAAGCTCATTTGTTATCTAAAGCCTGTGTGAATTAGCTTCATGTAAAGCTTATCTACCCAACTCAATGATCCTATGCTTAATTTTCCCATTGCAACCTATTTACTAGGAGTGCAAGTAGCTTGAACTTATCACCATTTTGATAAGTACACTGAGAATCAATGTACTCATAGCTTCTTCATAAGCTCACAAAAAGCTTATCCTGTGGACTTAGCTTGTGATTTTGGTTTCTCTTGGAAGCTAACCCACTAGACTCTAAGTTCCAATTCTTAAATTCTATGTTGCAGCTTATTAATTAGGTTTGCAATAAGCTTTTTGTTTGTCCCATTTCTCAGTATGCATTGAGAAATTAGTGTAATCATGCCTACTTCATTAGCTCTTTATAAGCTCGTCTGTGATCCCCACAGGTTGAGCTTTGGCATTTTAGAAAGTTAACCAACCCAGCTTGCTACTCCAATTCCTATTTTGCCATTTGCAGCTTAAACTCTTAGCTTAAATTGCCATTACAAAAAGTTGCAAGGGTGTTTGGTACTACAGTATACTAGAAGAGCTTAATAGCTTATTACAAGCTTATTTGGTGAATCCAGTACACATGCTTGTTTATAATTGTAAATATTAATTGTACACATATTATTTTTCTTTTGTTTTCCAGTGTGGAGCTTATACCAAGCTTTTGCAAGCTTCCATTCCATCCAAGTTAAGCTCAAAAAGCTTAACTGACTAAACCATAAGCTCACACTACACCAGTCCATTTTCTTGTTCATACTTGCCCATTGGACTTATGTATATCTTATTTTACCTTTTGTTTCCACTGTATAGCTTATTTCAAGCTTATTATGAGCTTGAGTTCCAACAGTCAAACCAAAAGCTTAACTGTTGGACTCATAAGCTCTTATTTTGCTTATTTCTAAGTTTGTAGCTTTTTGTCTTCATTAAACTTGTTTATAGTCAGTATATATTTAGTTCCAGAAAAAGAAAAACCAAAAAGAACCATTTAAAAGCTAAGTGATAGCTTCTGTTTAGAAGCTTATTTGCTTATTAGCTTATTTTTGTTAAGCACATAGTGTTTTTAGATTTTTCTTAGGTTCCTGTATTTATTTAATAATTATGTAAAAAGTGTCAGATTTTTCTTTATTCATTTATTATTTATAATAAATCAATAATAGTTTTTAGTAATTAATAATGGTAAATAATTAATAATAAATAGAATAATTGTGTAAAATTACATTTCGGTTTCAAAAATTATTTTATAATATTTTAGATTTTCCAGATTCTTTATCTCATTTATTTAAGTTAATTTTAGATTTTCTTATTATTTAATTCATTATTAAATACATTTAATTCATTTTTAATTCATATTAATTAATTTAATAGTGTAAAAAATTATTTTAATTTTCTAATAATTTTCTTATCTTTTTAGAATTCCTAAAATATGATTTTCACATTTGTGAGAGTTGTATTGGACCAAATTCACTTTTTATTTTGTTACGTTTACGTAATTATTACGTTCACGTATGCATTTTAGTTTTTCAGGTTTTATTAACTTTTATATAAATTTGTAAATTATAATTAAATATTTTAATTTGCATTTAAAGTCGCTAAGACATGTACATCCCTACTGTAGTTGTAATCGATTTGTTTTTATACGTTTACATTTAATTTAAGTTAAATGTTCGTTTGTATATCTTTTATGTTTTTAGGTTTCTGATTGCACGTTTTTAACGACATAGCTGTGACAGAGCTATTACTATTCACATTCCTAGTGTTAGTCAATCAGATTCCTGTTTTTTTTGTATATTCTATATCATTTCAGCACATCAAGTCGTTGTATTACAGATTTCACACCTCGTTGGGACATAATGACCCGGGGATATAATTCTATACTCCCATGGACTTAATTGCATTTCGTTTTCAGACTGTTTGACGATTATTACGGTTGGCCATTCACAAGTAGTTAATTTGTGTGATAAAAACCTGACTGTCTGAGGCTAAATCACGTATCATGATTTTTCGATTAAGTAAGAAGAAAGGGATATATCACTGATCATTTGTATTAACCTTGATCTCCATTAGCTCCTCGATAGGTTGACGACAGATGGGGCAATTTTTTGTTTAATCTCTCAATCCTTTGGCATATTGACTGCAAATAAATAGTGAATAATGATAAATATCAAAGACACAAAGATTGAAAAAAATTGTACATGTATTATATGTAAAAAGAACAATGAAAGTTATGACTCGGTCCTTGCCGAAAATTGCTTACAACGACTATCCAAACTCCAAAGAATATATGTTTGGAGACAGTTTGTGTGATAATGCTATGAAAAGCACGTCAGGTGTCGTATTATTGCTCGGTACCTCTTCTTCTTGAGAAAAGAATCAGTATAAGGGAACCAATTAACATGCTTTCCAAAACATTATAGAAAAAAGCAAGTGAAGTCAAAAATGGGAAAATAATAATTAAAAAAATTAGATACAAAATAACCTATTGTAAGCAGGACATGCTCAAATGCAAAAATATAATCATTATCTTTAACTCCTCCTCGACTTCATGAAATATTTATGCAGTAAACTCCTCCACCTATGGAACCAACGTGGCAAAATCTTATATATACTGTGTTAATTGATGTATAAAACCCACTTATACACATAGGTTCTGAATAAGCATATCATGCATAATAAATTAAGAATCATCCACATGATTATGGTCTAAAAGTTTAAGTGAGAATTGAATTTGGTTACCTCATGGGCCGCACCAACACCAAGATAGAAGCATCATGCGTTCAATACTTTAGTTTCCATTAGAGTTGTTGTCTTGTGGTGCAACGCCACCAAAAAGCTGATATACAGCTCTTATAGCCACATAAATCTCCCCTAGGTTAGTATCTGCAGGCCCCATTGCAGTTATTTATAGCCCATCGCCAGAGTTGTCACCAAAGAGAGGTGTTGGAACTTGGTCTCTGACACTCATAACCTCATTTGAATAACTCAAACTACAATAGTTAACACAAATTGGTAACCGCCAATCAGAGAAAAGAAATCAATTATTTGTATTAAAATATCAGGTGGCTAAACATGATTGATAAATAAACATTTTTGGTGAGTAATAGTCACTAAACATGTATGACGTGACCTATTTAACCGAACAACTTAAGTTTAGTGACCTCCATAACATGTGGTATAGTAGCAACAATTATAATTATAATTATAATTAAAAAGAAGCATAAACATGTATGAGATAAAGACGTGGCATAGAAGAGGCCACTTTTGACAAGATTTTGATTTGTTAATGACTTCATATTACTCGCTTCAGGAACCAAACTAAAGCATATATGCATATAATGCATGAGTACACTACCCCTAAGAGCAAGTGTTTTCGTGAGTTGCTACCTTTTAATATGCAATGATCACAATATTGCTAAATGTATGGCATAAACAAACAAAGAGAAACTTCTTGGTGATCTAATTAATATTTAACTTGTATTGTTCCATTACCTGGCCACTTTCCTCTCATTGTTGTCATACTTCGTTCTCAGCTACCTACATATATTAACATGGAAATAAAGCTTAATGAGAACCATAAATGCCATTTTCTTTGTCAAACTGATATTATTTCGATCTATAGAGCAGAGCATCATTTGTTTTGTCAAACTGATACTAAACACCAAGTTAATCAATGTAATTGCCAATCTGCTACCATCTTGGAATTAACAAAACATAATACTTTAATTAACATATATCATGTAGTTATATCTACTGTATATGAAAATTTATATAATGTTTAACATAGTACCTTCCAGTTTTTTAGAACGTTTGCCATGTTGATGTTTTGTTGGGGCCTCGGGCTTCTCGTTAGCTGAAAGAATCGTTTGTGTAGATAGATAAATAGTATCAACCTTGTCGCAAGGTACCTAAACTTCAACGGATCAAATAAGTAAAAAATATAAATTAGGTAAACCGGCCACGGGACAAATAGGGTAGGAATTCAGCCAAAGGGTACTCAATACATAAAACATACTAAAGGATGCTTATAGAAGTCTCAGGGAGCCACAAATCCAACATTGGCCCTATCTTGATTTCCTAGCCGAGCATGTAGCCCAACCCGCCTCACTGGACCCTGGTTTCCACCAGTTAGACCAAAAGCCCAACCAACTGCAGTAAAACAATAACGTAGAACTGATTTGCCCGTAACTTGAAATGCTCAATAGTAAATGGAATGCATACTTGAGTCAGAAAAATGTTAGCATGGATCTTAGTGAATAGGTAAGATACTCTGCAATAACAAATGATGAATCTATAAGCAAAAGAACTATAAAACAATAGCATGACGCTGATTATTATACATTTTGAATACACTGTGGGTCACACACCTTCACGAACAGACAGGAACACAGAGTGTTCCGATGTCCTTTTTCAGCTTTAAATTAGTGATAATTATATCATCCGTGTTTGGAAAATTTGATTATATAAGGATCATGAATCCGACCCCTAAACAATCAAATCAGTTCTTATGCCAGTTCCAACATGCCTATTTTGTCATTCTCTAATGATACATTTGCAGTAGGATTACTGATTATGCATATTGTTTATGATGGTAGCATTATTATAAGGTTTGAAAACCCTCCTAAATAACCCCTTTTACATCCATTATTATAAGGTTTGAAAAATTGGCATAATAATCCAAAATATAGGAATGAGAAAATCACATTAGGTTTGAAAAAAGGGATATACCAGTTGATAGTGAGAAGAAATGACCGGAAGTCAACGTGACAATAAGATCACCATCAGCATTGTAGTAGTATGTACCCTTTGAATACTTGCATCTCTAAATCACTACTTCTGATCTACCTACAATTTGTCATAAATCATCACGTAGGTTCTTATTACGCCTAATCCAACATTCATAGATTGATAATCTACTATAGACAAAACGATATATTGTTATCGTGCTAGCTAATAAATTAGTTGTTTGATATACCTTAATGGACTTTGGTAATTATTCTGATTTTAATTTTTGTAGACAAACATATTTACCTAATTTTCAAATATTTACCTTCAATAGATCCCCAATTTTAGTTGAAAAGAACCCTAATATATGAACATACAAAAAAAAATGATTAAGCTTCAATAGATCCCAAAAACATACCTTTGGTGTATCATCACTAATTTCCGGCTTGATTAGTTAGTCAATATTCCTAATATATGAAGAAAAAAAATAATTGAATGAACAATTGCTTGTTGGATTAGAGTTGGATAATCGTTTGAAAAAAAGATGATTCAATGAACAATTGCATATTATAATAATCTAAATACAAATTAGCATAACATGGAAATAAAATTTGCAATCCACATACCTGTAATAGATCAAAGAAAATTGCAATTCATCATTCGTAATTTGCTAAAACATTTTATCATTTAGTCTTTGAATTATACTATGCGGTTTGATTTATCGTGGGGATTTAAATTTAGAAATGCCTAGTTAAATGGGGGAAGGATTTGTTTAATGGGCAATGAAGTGATTGAATATTTTAGAGAATAAGTCGATTTTCCGTTTTGATAGCATGAGATAAGTAAAGATGGTAACAGATTATGTTGAATACCAGTTGGGAGAAAAGAGTTTGTAACATAAAATGAGGATTGCCTCATTGGTTGAGCCGCATGCATGTGGATGTACAAAACCGAGGTTAGAATATGTTAAGTGACAAAAAAAATTTATTGTGTAAACGGATAGTGTGCCTCATCACTATTTCCAGCTCATGATAGGGTGCGCCATGTCAACATTTAAATGCCTAGTCGGATTAATGGCGAGGCATATGTAGTCTCATATATATATATATATATATATATATATATATATATATATATATATATATATATATATATATATATATATATATATATATATATATATATATATATATATATATATATATATATATATATATATATATATATAGGGAAAAGTGAATATGGGTTGTCTCACATCTAACCTTACATGCAAAACCATAAAATATCACTATAAAATACGTCATTTTGATTACTATTTTTTCAAAATTTTAGTAGTGGAACTAATATATGCATAGTGGAATGCATTTCAATGGTGAATTAAATCAAATCATTGTTGAATCTATAACTAATATGTTAGTAAATGAAAACACCTAACAATATGATGTAGATTACACATGTATTAACGTGAACCCAACATAAGTGATCTTGTGATGAAATTAAGGGAAAACACTAATATAATGAAAGATATAATACAAGTGAAGGAGATTTGATGTTTTCTTGTTAAAGCGATGTAATTTTTGATGGTTTCGCATGTAGCTTAGATGTGAGACACCTTATATTCACTATCCTCATATATATATATATATATATATATATATATATATATATATATATATATATATATATATATATATATATATATATATATATATATATATAGTTGTTATTTATTGTTGTAAAGTGCGATGTTATAAGCACTATGTTATGAGCTTTATAGATTTAGTATCGAGGAGGCCAACTCGGTCACATTCGAAGATTGGAGTTGGTTAATTTGCCAACAGTTGGAGAAAAGGTAGTGTGCCTGTCACGACGTCCTCTAATGACACATTTACCTGATATTTCATGATCCGGTTTCTTGACTTCAAAACTTGAACTTTGGGCGGACGGTAAGTAGTGATGACTTGGTTATAGATTTAGACTACATGCACGATTTTTATTTTTACACCATTTATATATCCCATGTCTTATCCTACCCTTTTAGTCATGAAGCGTGTCTAGGTGATCGTGAGCAATCTTTGGTGTCTTGGCCATGGATTTGGTCATGTATCCTTTGGTTTTGTCCACTTCGCCGTGACATGTTAGTAATGACGAGTCACCCTTAACCTTTGTCGTGTCTACCCATATTGCCTTGAGAATTGTTTAGCCCTTAACTCTAGTGGTAGAGATTTATGTAACTGCCAAGCTTATGATAGAATACATGCTATGACTGTGCGATTGAGTGATCACACCAAAACTAACATTTAGAATAGTTGAGAGATTTGAGTGTTTTGTTCCCCTTTCGTGAGGTGTTCGGCTTTGTTTTATTCTAGCATAAGGGATTTGTAAACTTATATTTTCAATGATATGGGAGATATCTTTTTAGGAATCTTTCTAATAAGGTCTACTTGAGGGCAAGTAGAGTTCAAGTGGGGGGATATTTGATAACATCAAATAATCCTAAATATTTAGTGTCAATTTCCCCCGATAATGCTTGTAAGTTATATCATTTATATGGATTTATGCTTGTTTTCCCTTGTTTTCTACTTTCAGGTAAATTACGAGCATTGGAGCTAAAGAGACATGGAATTGGAGAATTATCTAAAGATTTATCATAGTATGCTGATTTTGAAGAAGTTACGGCGTAACTCATATCTCACATTATGCCGTAACTATTGCGTGACTCAGAAAACCAACTAATCAGAAGGTTACGGCGTAACTCCCCTAAAAGATTATGACTTAACTCTATTAGGTCAAATGAGGTTCCACGCCACTGATAATTACGCTGTAACTATTCCCCAACTAGGGCGTAACCAAGTATTATTGAAGACTATGGCGTAACCACTAATAAGGTTACGCCGTAACCAGCAGATCTAGTGCAAAATATGAAGAAATTGAAGGTTCTGATGTAACTCTTATATTAGTTACGCCAGTAACCCAGATCCGCCTATAAATACCCACAATTACAAACATTTCTAATCATCCCATTCCACACACAACAATCGAGAACGTGGGAAAAAGCTAAAGGAAGGTCCGGAGGAGCATACGGGCTGTCTCTAAGGAGAAATCACTCCCCTACGATAAGCATTAGCATTTTATATTTTCTTTACTTTCAATTCATGTATTTCGTACCTTTGAATATTGAATTGGTTTGTATGATTAATATGAGCGGCTAAGCACCTGTTGGTGCTAGCCTAGTTATGATTCCTAAATTGTTTTGTTTGCGTTTACATTACTTCCGTACAATTATTTCTAAGTGTATGCATGCATAGTTTATTGGTAGCCACCCTTGGTTCGGTAGTTTCAAATGGCGGTAGAGGCCAATTGCCTAGGAGATATGACCAACTGACCCTAGGTGAGCGGACTGAGATGGAAAGGGTAAGATATGACCAACTGACGACCCTTTCTACTTGTGCGATTTGACCAACCGATCACCTACCGTTTGGATGAAATTAAGAATAAGGGGGGTTAGTGTTTAAGTTTCTAATGCCGGGCACTCACTATTATAAATCTAGCATGTAGCGGTACTTAATGACTTGGCTTAGGGACCGGGAACAACAGGACTTATGAGGGACACGACTTCTCACATGGTGGCATCTTTCTTTGATAGGTTAGGCGAATTGACCAAATGATGTCTTCTGACTTTGACCCCACAAGTAATTGGAAGTAAGTAGACGTAGACATAACTAGCTAGGAGGATTAACTAGGTTAGCACCACTCTCCTCTTCTGATTTATCCTTTACCTTTTATCTGCCTTTATTTGCTTTTATATGCTTTAGTAGTTAAATTAGTAATTCCTTATCGAAATCATTATTAAATCTGTGACACTTAGACTTAGTAATAATCTAACACACATAGCTCTTGGGACGACCTCGGTTTTACCGATTACTACACTACACACGACCGGGTACACTACCCGTTAGTGCATTAAGGTAGGCCATAGGTATAACGAGTAATTATAAATATTAAAACCTGGTCAGTAAAACCTGCATCGCCCTCTCTAAAACCTTAATTCTTTCTTCAAGAGCCAATTGATTTTGTTGGTACTAGGCCTTTTGTTTTTCTAAAGATTTAACAGTTTTCTTATATGCGGACTGAATAAAATTTTCTTTATATTGGCCATTAACATCATCAAATTCACTTTTAAGAGCATCATATCTAGCATTACAACCAAAAATACAATTTTGTACGAGATGTGATGCCCATCGATGCAAACTCATCGTGATGTCGGCAACCAATCCAACCCGAGGATTTTCATCACGAACTTCATCCACATGAGCATCGGTCAACCTTTGAGTCGGAGATAGCAAAGTTGTAGGTTTCACGTCCTCAGCTTCCTTGAGCTTGTATGCAGTATACCTTCTCCTGTCACTTCCCTTCTTATCAGGGCATTCTCTGGCAAAGTAACCAAGTTGGTTGCATTCAAAGCACCTGATCTTTTTCTTGTCAAATTTGGCTGCCTCTCTTCCTTTGTAGCCAAACTTCCTCCTAGAACCCTTCTCAAACCTGTTGACTTTTACAGCAAGCATGGCCATCTGCCATTTGAGGTCCATCTCCTCCAAATCCCATTTATCCACTTGTTCAAAATATTCATAAGCCAACTGTTGTTGGTCTTCAGTCTCAGCAACAAATGAGTAAAGCACATCCTCTATCACAGAATTTTACTTTGATTTTCTTGTAGAAGAAGTGTGTGTTCTGGTTGCTGCTGATGAAGAAGTGGGACTCTAAGCATAAGACACCATTGTGTTAGTACTGGTAGCACTAATAAAAGCTGAGTTTGATGGAGTTGGAGAATAGGAAGAATGACCCTTGATATCAATTTCAAGAGATCTAAGCTTATTCTATAAGTCATCGAAGCTTATATAATCAAGACCTACCTTTGCCTTGAGAGTGAGAGAAACCTGCCTCCAGGAAGAAGGTAAAGCACGAAGGAACTTGAGGTTGCATTCCTCATTGTCAGGTTTGGACTTCATCTGATTGAGTTGGCTCAAGATTTTCTGAAACCTGTCATACGCCTTGTGTATGCCCTCCTCATCAGAAATTGTGAAGTCCTGAAAGCTCTGCTTGAGCATAGACTTCCTCATCTTCTTATACTCCTGAAAGCTTTGCAAGGGTTGTAACGCTAGGCTTACGGTAGGGAAACAAAGGGTTTTGTTGGATAGGCGATTTTTAGTGGTGGCAAGTCGAAAATCTTATGTTATGTGACAACCGGAAATTTAGGGAGTCTATTTTAGGTAACCGTATTACGCTAAATTAAACTGAGATTTGCCTTTAACAATATTTTATAAACTGTGACTTGATTTTATATCGTCGATTGGTTTTTACGGTTTATTTCATTTTTAAATGAGTTATCGTATGCGTTTTAACTCTATTAGGTAGGCACTATTCGATTCGGCACTAGTAAAACCTAAAACAAGAGTTATTGTAACTTTTAGACCGTAGCTCGAAAATTGACAAATAAATAGTCAAAACTTGTGGGAAAATGTAAGTAATGATGTTGGAAACTTAAATAATTGTCGTGGGACACTCGAGGGACGATATGTGAGCTCGGGAATGGGTAAACGAGATAGATACGAAAAGTTTCAACCCGAACCCTCCCCTTTTAAGCTTGGCGGCCCCCCCTCCCCTATCCTAAATTATTTATGTTGAAGTCCTTAGCTCAAGGATATAAATATCCCACCCAACCCTCATTTTCTACATCTCTTTCTCTCACTAGAAAAACACACACAATACACTTTCTCTCACTACCTTCTATCTAAAAACCCTAAAACCACCACCACCATAGTGGCCGCCGCCACTGTTCCGGCTACCACTGCCGTACGCCGGCGAGTCACCATAAACCACCACAACCATCTTGAAGCTCTCTATCTCCTCTTTCCAACCATATATCATATACTCAATTTGGACTTCATTAACACCTCCAAATTCAAGAATTAAGATTCGTACTTTTAAGGTTTCTAAATATTTCAAAGGGCTTTTGCAATTGGTTATTAGAGAAGGTAAATAGAACATGTTTTGAGCTTGGTTAGGCAATAAAAATCCACGAAATGGGTAATTAGGGTTTTGACCTAATTATTATTTTTGGGGCTTTTGGGTGGAACATGAAATTAAAGCTAATTAGTGATGAAATAAACAAGTAATTAGTGTTTGGTACATGTGTGGTGCATTAATTTGATGGGTTTTGCATTTTAGGGTTTAGTTGCATGTTCTTGGTTAAGTATAGATTATGGGTTGTGTTTGGAGCTTGAATGATTGGATTTGAGTATTGTAGATTGGTATTGGTTGTGTTTGGTTGTGTGATATGGGATGTACGAGCCAAGAAGCCCGCGTATGGGTCTTGCTTGGTTTCGTACATGACCCACTTTGGTCTTGGGTCCGAGTCGGGTCAATTTGGTAGCTTATTGATTGGTATTGTTGAGGTTTGGATGAGACGCGTGGAGCCGAAAAGCTTTAGAAGCTTGTTTGGTTCACGTGGTCTTGACCGCGACCGTGTCATGACCATTAGGGTCATAACATTGGTTTCGAGTATAATTGGTTGATTGATTGGTTGGCGAGATTGTTTTGAGTTAGTTTGGGATTGAATTGCGACGTTATGACTTTTAATTATGGACTTGATATATATATTGTGACTTTGAGCTACGTTGGCGTCACTTTGACTTTTTAGTCAATAGTTGACTCAAACAAAGCCGTAATATGGACTTTAGTATAATTTGGACAATTGATTGATTAAAAGCCGAGAAGTTATGACTTGTGCTTGTGGACTCGAAACGAATAACGTTATGAAACCAATAATGGGATTTGACGAAATATATATTATATATAAAAATGATAAGAAAACTATGAAATGTAAATAATAATGGGCTTTTGTACAAAAAATATCAATAAAAAGATTTATCTTGTTATTTACTAGTTTTAAACGAAAACTAACGACTAAATTGGAAAGGTTTTGTAATAAATAAGTAATTATGGTTTCGAGTACATGTTTATAAATAAATGTTAATGTGGACATTTAATATTGGATAAGTAGTTATTTATTTGCGTTATGTGTGCATGGGTTACGGATAACCTAGCATTAATATTGTTGATCCACGTAGGTAGCGGACTTATTAGGTTGACGAATCTAATAAGAGCCCGCTAGGTACGTTGGGTAACCTTATTAATGGGTGAATTATCCTTATGACTCTTTAAGGATATGATTGATTTATGGGGTAATAAGCGAAACGATTAAATAAATGAGTTTATCGAGTTGACGAATTCGATAAGGTCTACTATTTATTCCGAAACTTATTGAACTATGGAGCTTATCGTTTAGAGGTCTTATTGTGTCGCATTGAGTTATATATTGGTTGTTTGAGTGCATTCATGGCATCATATTGAGTCGATACACCCACATGAGGATACTAAACACTAGGATTAATGGTGAAACGAGGCGTTTTTGAAATAAAGGAATGGAGTATATTGGGGTAGTTAACGTTGATTTTGAGGAATATGTATATTAAGTTGGTCTACATTAATAGGTTGTCTGGTCGATAGTTGTTGTCTTTGTGATTCTCGTTATCTTACGCTAGTGATATTTGTGCATTGATTGTCGTTGATTGCTTGAGGTGAGTTTCATAGCCCACTTTTATATATCGTTTAAATCGTTTTGAACTATTTTGGGGTGAGAATTATGCTCTTTTTTTGGACCGCTAACACTATTTGGATTTGCTTATATCTTGTTGAGTAGATAGATGTGCGATAGTTGTTGCCTTAGTCTAGGTTTTACCATGCCTAACTAAGAATAGACTTCTATCTCGACCTAGCACAGGGTTGGCAACTGTTCTAGAGGTTGCCATGACGATGTTGGACTAGAGTCGCAGGGGCCCGAGTAAGTGATTATATGATTGGAGATCCGGGTAGGATCAATGTGTGAAACGGTATTTACCTATCTAGGTCTTGCATAGCAAATCAACTCTTACAGTCCACTATGATTTTGTTGAACTTAAACCTATGAACTCACCAAATGTAGTCGACCTTTTAGCATGATTTCTCGTATTTGAGAGATGTTTGGATTATTTGACGTGGAAGCTTGGCATGGAGGCGTGGTTCAAGGATCATTTTCGACTCGATAAACAATGGGGACCTATTTTGTTAAACTATGTTTTAGGCCTAAAATTTGTATCTTGGATTAAATGTTTGAATATTTGATTTTGGATTGGTTCTAAATGGTTAAGCGGTTATCTTTTATTTTACTTGTGTGCGATACTAATCCAAAAAGTAACGCTTGAAAACTTGATTAAGTCTTCCATTGCATGCGAGATTTGGGGTGTTACTGATTGGTATCGAGCTCAAGGTTATAGAGAACTAGGTATTTTATAAACCCTAAACTATAACCGCTTTTAAGAAAAATTGATCCTCGACCGACGCACGCTTGGTTTGCCAACGCGAAGCTTCTTATTTTATTATGGTATGAAATGCGATTTGAATTATGAGATGATATGTTAGAGGATATTGTGAACTGATTATGAAAACGTTATGATTTAGAGGTTTGAGTTATGATTTGGATATGTTTAGGGATATTCCTAAACGTTTTGGAAATGAGATATGATTATTGGTTTTGGAAATGAGATATGATTATTGGTTTTGGAAATGAGAAATGATTATTGGTTTTGGAAATGAGATATGATTATTGGTTTTGGAAATTAGATATGGTTATTGGTTTTGGGAAAATGAGATGTGACTATCGAAATATTACAGAAATTGATTTGAGTAAACGGTATATTACGATTTTGGAATTTGAACTCGATTGCTTTGATATGTGATTATGTGATAGAACGCAACTTATGTGTGTTATTTAAAGGCATGTTTTGATTAATGTGGTACCTACACTTTTAAAGCTTACATTATGTGATATGTGTTTTGGTTAAGTTGTTGCGCTTATTAAAACTAGTTGTTTTGAACACTTATACCTACCCTATGCCGTTGTCACACACTATGCCTTCACTAGCTTTTAATGTGTCTGAGGAAGTCCTTGCTGTAGCTAGTTCTCCAGCATTGACTCTCATGATGGTTGTGCAGGGTGATCCTTATGAGATCGCCCGTCACTCTAGTTCATCATCAGATCGCCCTAGCTCATCTAGGCAGCTCACTTTACATCAGGTCTTAGCGAGAGAAGAGACTCCTAGGCTTGCTTATAGAACGCCCGCATGTCCGTGCGACCACCATCATCACCTATTCGTTTAGCAAGATCACCATGTCTTAGGAGGCCTAGATCTCCTAGTGTACCACCTCGGGATTTACCTACATAGAGACTCCGACTCATGGACTCTCCCCTTATGGATGAGGCGAGGAGGAGCATGAGGTCGAGGAGGAGGATGAGATTGAGGAGCGAGATGTTGATGAGGATGAGGATCCTCGGGAGGAGGATGGCGAGGATATCCCGAAGGGGTACTCCTCCATTGTAGAGTCCTGCGCATTCTCCTGGACCGGGTTCTCCTTTTCACGAGCACAGAGTCCCTGGATGCCTTTAGACATCGATTCACCACCTTACTCACCTTATATAGGTAGCCCGTTAGGATCTGAGATGCCATCAGAGATTGTTTCTAAGCCCGAGGAGTATGGAGGTACTGGTCAGGTCTGGAGGAGAATTATATCCCAGAATATTAGTCTCAGTAGGTTATCAGATCGATTAGATGGAGTGACGAGGACAGGTGTAGAGGATTTGAGAATAGATTTGACTAAGATAGGGAAGAAGTCTATGGCCTTAAGAGAAGGTATGTCGGGACTCTTTTAGCAGGTCGGAGACCGGCATACAGAGTGCTTGACAGCCTTGGAGGCAGACCAAGCGCTTCAGCGCAAGGTTGATGGTTTGGAGAAGGAGGTCGTGAATCTTAGGAAGGATTGCGACTCTCAGCGTTTGGGGATTCTATCACATTAGAGAGTGATGGATGATGTTTGGAGATCATTTAGGAGTGCTCGTAGACGTGGCTAGATAGTATTAGATTCATGGTTATGTACCGTCTTGAAACTAAGTAGTACTTGGTTCTAGACGTAGGATTATCCTAGTTGTTTATATTTATCGTTGCTAGGATCGTTTTTGATTTCTTTGAATCCTTCTGTATATTTCCACTTGTGAAACCTATGAGTTATGGTTATTGGAACGTGCATCCTTAGCTATGATGTGGTATTTTATTGTTTCACTTTGGTATAGTGTTATCTTTGTTAGCCTTGATCATGTATTCAGGCGTTATGTAGTGACTCTTGGAACCCAACTCTATTTTAGAGCGTGAATTGTGAACTTATGAAACTGTTCTTCTTGCCCCCAGAATGGTGGCAACAAGACGAAACTTAATTAGGAACAACCGAGCGCCTCACTCATATTGCCCACAGTCGTCGCGGTCGTCGTCCGACCCGATCGCACCACATGTTGAGAACCCGAACATTGATAACCCAAATTGTAGGGAACCCGAATGTGGATGACCGTCTTTGAGAATGGTCTGTTCCACAAAACCCTCCACCTATCAACCCACCCCATTGACCGCCTAGTGTCGCAGCTGTCGTTGAACTACTAGTCGAGGCTAATCTTTCTAACACTTCTAGTGGAACCCAGATCAATCGAACTCAAGGTTGTACCTATAAGGAGTTCCAATTACATGGTCCCATTGAGTTTGGAGGAACCGGGGAGTAGTTTACCTAACTAGGTGGTTGGAGAAAATCAATATGTGTTTCTTGTGAGTAATCGTGATGAGGATTGTAAGGTTAAGTATGCAACATTTACCTTGAAGGACGAGGCGTTGACCGGTGGAATAACTACCACAGAGCATTAGGAATTGATGTAGCTTATAGTATGTCTTGGACTCAATTTAAGGCTCTCCGATTAAGACTTACCGCCTATGAATGAAGTTAAGAAGTTAGAAATTGAGTTCGGAACCATAAGGTTAAGGATGCCGACATGGCGACTTACACTCGTCGCTTCCAAGAGCTATCCTTGCTTTTCCACGATATGGTTCGTATCAAGAACTTAAGATTGAAAGGTATCTTGATGGATTGCCTTGACTACTCCAAATGATGTCATCGCAAAGCCACCAATTTTCCCGAGGCAATTCTTTGTGGTTGTCCGATGGACTCTTGTATGTTAGAATTAGGAGATAAGGGTAAGAGTGATAGGAACGATAAGAGGAAGAGGAATGAAGTTGTAAAGGGAATGGCAACAAATGGCAAGAAACACCCAGTGTTCACCATAGGAAATGGAGATAAGAATGGTTACAAAGGTAGTAAACATGTGTGTAGTGGTTGTAACCGACACCACCATGGACCATGCCCGATTGTGTGTAGGAAGTGCTCTAAGGTAGGACACATGGCCAAAGACCGTAGGTCCCGACCACTTCTGCTGCACTCAAACTAAACAAGGAGCGGACCGGAAGGCCATCACACTGTTTTGGATGTGGAAAGAAGGACACTTTAAGTGTAGGACCTTAGTTTTATCAACCTTATCACAAACCCAACACTTATACAAGTATAACCACGTTAACACTAGCAACACAGACGTAAAGCTTAGTAGAAAGATATAAAGATTAAGATGACGGTGACTTGAATGATATATAAATCGTGTATGTGTAGAGGATAAAGATAAACACAATAAAGTTGTATATTCCTTGAGAGAGAAAATACACACACACACACACACACACACACACTTTCAAGCACACCCCTCAAATGACCATTTGAGGGGTATTTATAGTACAAGAGGCTTAAAACCCTAAAAGGCTTTGCTTGGGCTTTTCCTTGGGCCTCGTGGACTTGGATTGGATTACACATAATAAAGGCTAGCTTATCTTAACTATTAGCCATTTAGCTTAGCCCAATCCACGAGCCCGTTGACTATTCTATCATGATATCTAACACACGTTACAAAGTTCCTAAACGTGAATGACCATCACTTCTAATAAAACTATTAAGGCTAACAATCTCCCCCTAAGGGGTGGTCATTCAAACGATGCTCCACTTGATTAGGTCTTTACTTTCCTTGAGCTTGAACTTTGCGTGTAGATATAGAATAGTCTTGAATCTTTTGTTCCTTCATGCTTTGTGATCTATTATAGTGGTTGTCTGCCGTTGTCAACTTCGTTGGTTAGGTGTCTCCACATCTTTCTCCACCATGCTCACACTTCTATATGACTTTGATGTTTCATCGTTGTGAAGTTCTCTAGTCTGTAAACTTTGCAGATTCTTTGACATTGACGAAGAATCATCTTTAACTTTGTGTAGCCTTTGATTTTGATGAGAACTTCATTTGTGATGTTGGTATGAGCATGAGAAGATGGTGCGTTCTCTCCTCCAGAACGATCATCGAGACTGCGATAAGAATATGTAAGTGATAAGCGGGTTCCAAGACTTACAAGTTCGAATTTCGAGGGTGTTAACACATAGTGTAAAACACATCTCTAGTTCTTACAAATGCCGTTCTCGAATTGGAGTCCTTCAAGAAGGATAACACGATATACCAAGTATATCTACAATTCGGATGAGTCACGAAGTACACGAAGCATCACTTCACGTCAGACCGTTTGAGACACACTAAGCGTAATCCACAAGAATTACTGTGACTGCTGTCGGTCGCTTGATGTTGACCACGCGAGAATTTCCATTCAATCATCAAGACCGACAATTGTGAAACTTCTCATAAATGTTTTGGCAGATTGCTAAGATCTGCGTAGGACTCTAGAATATATCACTTGTGCCCTTATTGATGAACAACAAGCGATTTCATGTCAAGTGTTCCTATGAGATCTTTTGATGAATCTCGTGGCTCTAGACTCAATAGTGCATTTTGGTTTTCCTAAGCGGAGACTAGGGAGAGGGTCTCCTTCTTCAATATCAACATTCTCTAAGAGAGAGTCGATAGATTATGTAGGGTTCCCAGTGAGAATGAAACAAATCCTTTTAAGAGGAATTGAGTGGCTAGAAGGTTTTAGTGCAGTGTGTCACTGGGTCCATGACGTCTTTGTCTTCAATACCAGTGTCATCTAGTGACAACCAATAGCGTATGAATTGAACCCGGTTTTGCCCTAAGGTTGAATATGGAGGGCTATTTCTTTTCACCCTTTTCATTACATTTCTTTTAATTCTTCAACCCTTCTTTCTCCTTTCTCACATTACTCCTTTTTTCAATCATTCCTAAGGACTTCTAATACTATTCTATGGGTGTTGTCCTTGGGTAGATCCTCCGGCTCTGGCGGATCATAGGACCGATTTCTATCCTTAGTTACCTTATAACTCCATGACTGTCCTATTGTTGCCATAAAACCTTTTCTTGAAAATCTCTCGAGTGTTTATGATAGAAAACATGTTTGGAACACTCATGAGTTTTATATTTTCGTAAATACTCCCTTCACATGTGCTTATAATTTTAGCAATCAACACATAAAGGGTGAGTTCGCACTTTTGAATTGATCGGCTCATGATAGAAAATTCCCACGAGACACGGTTCGTTGCCTAGTTAAAGAGTTCCATTATCGTTTTAGGTGACAACTTGTTCTAATAACTAACTTGAAGTTGTAAACACTCCTTGAAAAGGAGGTTAGACCCATGAAGGTGCATATCTATCACAAGTTTCTCGAGATGGTACATTTATCGACTTTGATTCCGTCAATTCATTGGTTCCGACCGAGTCGAGCTCATTTGAGATTCAAACAACGATCATTAAACTTTTTAATCACATTTTAATCACGTCTCTCCCTCAAAAATAGAATATTCGTGATATTTTGATATCAACGGATTAAACAAACATTTGAGAATCTTTTGGGAGACAAACGGATTTGACTTAAGCATGAATTTGGAACATTTTAGTTTTATACTCCCCTTTAATAAAGCATAATCAATTAAAGGGTTTTAGAGGAGTTAACTTGAGCACAAAATATTTTGAAAGATTTTGAAAATCTTTTGAACAATCTTGAAAAGGTGCTCAAGATGATGATGATTTCTCACCATTTTAAATGTAGTGCATTTGAGCGTCTGAGTTGATTTTTTCTATAAAAGCACGAGTTTTGATTTGAAAACTAATCAAAAGTCATCATTTTAGTCCGGGTTTCATACTTGAAATATACGAAAGCCATTTTATGAAGAAATTTTGAGAAACGACATGTTTTGAAAACATTAAAGAACTCTCGCTCAAGCATCTCAGACATACCCGTATCATTGTTGAATGACATTTCTAGAAAGGCATGAATATCGATTATCTGAAAGACATGTCGTGAGAAGAATATTTTGGATTTTTGATTTTATATTGTTTTGTATTTTTGAAAGTTTTATATTTTATATTTTGCTTTTGTTGGTTTTTCAAATTTTGTATTTTGTTTTCAAAATATTTACAATGAGCTTTTGGAAAAATCATTTTCAACAAGATTCGAGAAGACGTTCTAACTCCTCGGGGTTAGGCTCAGCATTCAATTCGTCGAACTAAATCGTCAAACCTTTCTTTTGGAAGGGCTTTAGTAAATATATCGGCGAGTTGGTAACTGTCTTCACGAAAAATAATTCAACAAGACCATTTTCGACGCACTCTTTGATGAAGTTATAGCGGACTCGATATGCTTAGTCTTTGATTGATGAACAGATTGCATGATATGGCTATGGCACTTTTCGAGTCACAATACATA
The DNA here is from genome assembly GCA_022545495.1 of Chrysanthemum lavandulifolium. Taxonomy (NCBI): domain Eukaryota; kingdom Viridiplantae; phylum Streptophyta; class Magnoliopsida; order Asterales; family Asteraceae; genus Chrysanthemum; species Chrysanthemum lavandulifolium. Next base: position 32,970,212 of record CM040242.1, read on the forward strand.
GGTATTTTATCGAAAGTAAAGCCATAATCGTGAGTTGTGTTCTCATCCATAGAACTTGAGCACAACACGCAGATAGAGACACATACTCGACTTCCAAATGTTGAAAGTGCAAGGCAATCTTGTTTCTTTGAAGACCGACACTAACTTTTCACCCAAAATTTTGCTCCTCTCGATGTACTTTTTGTCAACTTGATCACTGCGTGGTCTCGCATCCGAAAAAGCAATTAGATCAAATCCGATTCCTTCGGATACCAAAGTCCCATGTGAATGGATGTCTTCGTGTCGAAGATCCTTTTAACCTCTTTGAGGTGCAATTAGGTAGGCTTTGCACGAAACCGTGCTAATAAGCAAGCAAAGAAAGTGAATATCCGGTCGACTAGCGAAGATACATGAGAGAACCAATCATGCTCCGATATTTCTTCTGGATCAATAGGTTTCCAAACAAATCGGCTCCAATTTTGGTGAAGTTACCATTGGTGTTCGGCAGAGTCACAATTATCCATACCATGATTTTTCAAAATCTCGGTTGTGTATTTAGCTTGATTTATAAAAATTCCACGAGGGGACTGATGAATTTGTAGACCAAGAAAGAATTTTAGTTCCCCCATCATGGATATTTCAAATTTACTTTTCATGAGATTTTCAAAATGTTTTGAAAGATTCGGATTAGTGGACCCAAAGATGATGTCGTCCACATAAATCTGAACAATCAAAATGTCGTTTTTGCATTTTTTTGTAAACAAGGTAGGATCAATTGTTCCTTTGGTGAAATTGTTTTGGATAAGAAAAGAGGACACTTCGTCATACCATGCTCTCGGAGCTTGTTTCAATCCATAGATTGCCTTTTTGAGTTTGTAAACGTAGTCTGGATGTTCCAAGTCAATGAAGCCTTCTGGCTGACTCACGTACACTTCTTCTTTCATAGTTCCATTCAAGAACGCGGTCTTAATGTCCATCTGATAAACCGTGATGTTTTTGTGAGCGGCATATGCAAAGAATATCCTGACTGCTTCTAGTCTAGCTACCGCGCGAATGACTCTTCAAAGTCTATTCCTCTTCATGTTCGTATCCTTTGGCCACAAGACGAGCTTTGTTGCGAATATGATCATTTCTTCATCCCGCTTTGTTCTTCCATAACCATTTAAGATCAATGACGCGAATGTCAATTGGTCTTGGAACCATTTCCCAAGAGTCATGTAGACGGTATTGGAGAAGTTCCTCCTGCATCGCTTCTATCCATGCGGGTTCTGCCAATGCCTCGCGAATGTTCTTTGGATCAATATTGCTAATTGAGCAAAGGTAAATGCATAAGTCGCAATATGTGGCAAGTTGGCGTCTCGTCTGAATTGGCCTTGAAGGTTCACCAATAACTTGTTCAATTGGGTGGTCTTTTGTCCACTTCAGAGTAGAAGGATACCGTTGGTTAAATATATGCGAGTTAGATGGTTCTCGTAAGCATGAAGATGATTCAGCTGATTCTGTAGCAAATGGGTTTTCAAATAAGTCGTCATCTAACGTTGCATCATTTTGGTTTTGGTTTTGCTCATCAACTGTTGGTAGAACGGGTGCAAGAACTTGAGTAGATGTAGATGATGTTGCTGGAGTTGGTGCATTGGTTTCGACCGTTGTAGATGCATCTTCTGTTGGTGGTGATGGATGATGATTTTGAGCGGGTGCAGCGGAATGATGGTTTGATGCATTTGTCGAAGTTCCACCATAGTATTCATCGAACATTAACTCGAAGAAATTCTCCCATTCTTGTTCTTTAGGATTGTCAAACGAAGTTGATTGAGCTCTTTGAGGTACGAGTCCCGAATCGATGTGTTCGAAGTCTTCGGTTTAGTCGGGTTCTAGAGCGAGTCTCTCAGAAGCCATATGTGACAGTTCGTCAAACTTCACATTCATCGTCTCCATGATCCTCCTATTTCTCCTGTTATACACCCTGTATGCCCTCGAGTTATCTGAATATCCAATGAAGATTCCAATATCACCTTTTTCTTTCAGTTTTCCAAGATCTTCTCTATCGTTCGTAGGATAGCACAAAGCGCCAAATACGTGAAAGTAAGAGATATCCGGCTTTCTGTTGTTCACAAGTTCATATGGGGTTTTATTGAATCTTGGATGGATAAGGGATCGGTTCTGAGTGAAACAAGCGTTGGCAACAAGATCGTACCAAAGAAATAACGGTGCACTAGAATAGATTAGCATTGTCGCGAGCGCCTTCACAAGAGTTCTATTTCTTCTTTCAACTACCCCATTCTCACGTGGAGTTCTAACAACGATGTCGATGAGTGATTCCAACATCTTCAAAAAGTTCGTAACTCTGATTAGTGAATTCAGTCTGTTATGTTTCTTACAACCCCTACGGAGTTTGAAGAAGTACTTGAATACGTTTCGAAGGTGATGATGATGCCCGGTGCTTCGCCTTTTGATCTCAAAAACTTAACCCATGTATATCTCGAATAATCATCGACGATAACAAGAATATACTTTTCCCATTAAAGCTTTCAACTCACATTGGGCCATATAAGTCCATGTGCAACATATGCAACTTTGCTTCCGAACTAGGTACGGATTTGGGTTTATATGATGCTCTTTTGCTTTTTCCTTGTTCGCATGATGGACATAAGTGATCCTTGGTGTATTTGAACTTTGGAAGTCCGTTGACAATGTTGTCTTTGGCAATTTTGTTGATGGTGTCGAAATTGAGATGTGATAACCGTCTGTGCCACAACCAGGACTGTGTTCCAGATGCTCGTGTCATAAGACATATTGGTGATGAAGAGGCCATTTTATTTATGTCGATAGCATACAAGTTTGTATCACGATTCCCGTTAAGAGATCGATTGCCATCCAAGTTTCTAACGAAGCAAGCATTTTTCCTAAAGCAACCTCTAAATCGCATCACGAATTGCCCGATCGAAACAAATTGTGTCCCAACCCTTCGACATAGTAAACCCGAGTGATCGATAATTTCAAAAGGTAGATCTCCATAACCCATGATAGCTGCTACATGATCATTTCCGAAACATACGGTTCCCATGAATTTCCAAACAAAACGATCAAGACTTGATTCCGGTCATGTGCTTGGAGCAACCCGAGTCGACGATCCAAAGACAAATTTCGGTAACTCGCCAATGAATGAAAAAGAATATTGTGGAAACCGTTTTGATTTTGGTTCCTTTGGGTTAGAGGTAAAATCCTTATCACACTCGAGAGAGGTTTTCTACAGAAATTCGGTTTATCACTCATTGTACCATTCGAGTGTGAAAGTTCTACCTGGGTTTCCAAATATCATCCCTATAGTATACACTATAGTTCCCGGCGAGTGAAAAGCCTAAGTTTTGCAACTAGTTTTCCTACTTTTTAGCGTAAGATCTTTTGGAACGTTCTTCTTAACGGGCTTATCATTCACATTCTTAGAAACACAATCATCTTGAACATTAATTAAAGATTTCTTGCAAGTTAAACAAAGAGATTCAACACATTCATTAGACTTAGCAAGTTTCATAGGTTCAAGACATTCGGATGAAATGTCTTTCTTACTCAAAAGCGGTAAATTCTAGGGTGTTCTTCTACTTTCTTCTCTTTATTCAAGCTACTACTCCTAGAGGCAATGAGACTCTATTGTTCCTTGTATTGCTCTTAGGCTTTAGTCTGCTTGCTCCTAGAGGTGCTTTCTAGTCATGTAGAAGGTACAGCACGCATTAGGATTCACATTTTTATGAAGAGGTGGTTTCACTTTCCTAGTCTCTTTAGAGTGCTTTTCTAAACTTATGTCGTTTGTTCCATATGTTTTAGATGTGGAGGCAGACGATCGGTGGTACTCATCTTAAAAAGGCCAGTGCTAAAACTTTTGGTTTCTCGATAACCGCTTTTCCTTTATCAACATGTTGTTTAGGTAGGGCGGTGGAGTGGTAGTTTTGATGAAACATTTTCTCATTGACCTTTGGAGGAGGCATAGAAGCAGACATTTTGGTTTGGAAACCGGTTTGGGAACATTTGCTTTCTCCGCATCAATGGTTTTTAATCACAGATCCACGCCTTTCCTTTTTGACTTTCCAATGAGCCCTCAAAAATCATTTTCTCTTTCATGTCATTGTAGGCACGCTCATACGACGCTTGTCATACTTGCATTCCTCGCTTTTTTCGATCAAGTTGTTTAAAATATGAGACATTTTCTTTTCAAGTTTTTCAAGGGCTTTTCATATTTTGAAACAATTTCGAGGTCTCAAACTGAGTCTTTCATGATCTTCAATGAATATGTTTGCAAAATGATGGACATAATATCGATGGTTAGAACATCTTCGAGAGAGAATCATTTAGCTTTTCCAAAACTTTGATGTGTTCAACACTTTCATTAGCTTGCTTTACTGTGGATTTATGGTCCTTGACAAAGTCACTTTTTTCTTTCAAAAGGCTTGTTCAAAATGAATTACCCTTGAGTTGATGTTAGTCGGTGAGGGCAATTGAGTTTCAAAAAATTTTCATTCAATATCAAAACTATTAAACCATATGTTTGTTCTAATATTGGTTTTAGTTTTAACGGTCTCTTGAAGATCCGCAATTCTCGCTTTCACATTTTCCAAAATACTTGGCTTCATGATTCGTGCAAACCGTCAGTTATCTCACACAAGCTAGCCACTTGTGAATGGTGACCGTAAGAAACTTAAAACAGTTCGATACACCAATGCAATGAAGATCGAGGAGATTATAGTGTTTCCCAGTGTCGTTATGTCCCAACAAATGCGAGAATAATCAAACGAATAGTGATCGGGAGAATTTGAATCGAATAAGAGGTTTTGATTATGAACAATTATACCTAAAGGAAAAGTTTATAAATTATGTGGGCTTAAATGCAAATTAAAGAAAATTTAAAAAGATAAAATATATTAAATAAACGCTATCACTATTTGCAAAATGATGTTTTTGATTTTTCTTTTACAAAACTTAAGTTAAAAACTACGCGACGTACAAAAGAAAATGTGAAACTAAAACAGTATTAATCCTAAAAATATGAGAACGACATTTTTACAAACCTAATGATAAGAGAAAATTTTTAGAAAAAGAAAATTATTTTTATAACTATTTATCTAATTATTATTAATTAAAAACTATTTTTAACTATTTAATTATACCCTAAAATAAAAGAAAATATGAAATAAAGCTAGAAAAATAAAATTATGACTTATAAAAATCTAAAATAACTAAAGAGAATTTTTAAAACTAATTTTATATTTTTATGATTATTTTTCTATTTTCTATGAATTAAAAACTATTAAAACTACTTAAATTGCTAAAAATTACAAATTTAACTACGAAAAATCTGGAAAAATAATTTTTTGACTTTTTATATTTATCTTAACCTAGGAAAAATGAAAAATAATTTTTTTGAAACTTTCTGATTTAATTGTATAAAAAGTTAATTAAAATTACCTAAAAACTGTTTTAAATGAAGAAAAATAGCAAACTGAACTAGAAAAATCTGAAAAATTCAAGATAAGTCTAAATTAATATTATGAATCTAATAAAAATATAAAAACAGTGGCTTTTGTGCAAGAAAATGAAATCAGAATGCAAGGAGCTTATAAATAAGCACTTGTATTAAGCAAATGAAACCAAAGACCACCAAAGTAACACGAAGCTATAATATGCTAAGAGTACCCAAATGCAACTAATTTCCACAAGCCTTAACCTCTGAATAGCAAGCTCAACAGATTTGATTGTTTTGAGTTCAAGTCTAAAACAGCTTATTGACTACTACTTTTAAGCCAAGGAATAAGCTACTTAATAAGTCGAGACTTAAAAAATGTAAGTAGGATCCTACACTAGACCTGGCTAGCTACTTCTAAACCAAAGACCAAACCAAAGTGAGCTAAAAGTGAGCTCTGTGCAAGCCTCAAGAAAACTCCTGCACACTCAAGATTTACTTGAGTTTGTGCATGAGGGAAATAAGACCAAATTCACAAGCCAATTTGGAGCTTATAAAAATTTACAAAAATCTAAAAAATGGTAATAAGAAAATAGACCAACAAAAGTTTTTAAAACCACAATTTCATTTGATTTGACCCGAAATGAGTCAATGAAAAATCACCCTAGTTAAATTTGAAACCGGATTTTCAACTTTGACTTTTGACAACGCTTTGATAATTTGACTTTTATGAGATCCGAACTCAATTTGTGGACTGATTATGATGTTAAATGATGAAATGAAGCTAATGAAAGCTATACCTATGATTTCTAAACACAAAACAAGTTTTGCTTTGACAAAATTCCAACAGTTAAGAATTTAAGATGATTCAAATGAATTTTGACTTTTCTTGTCTTGATGCACAAATGAATGACCCAAATGATTTAAGTGACCTTTATAGAGACTAAGTAGAGCGGTTTCAAGCATCAACAAAAGCTCAAGCTCAATTAATCCAACTGATCCAAACACACCTTAACACACTGTTTCACAAATTTAAACCGAACTAAACACTTAACTAGCTAATGCTAACCATGCAACCTGGATGTATTTATCCTAATTACCACTAGATAAACAGATTTAAACTATTAATAACCACGATACAAGTACAAACACAATATGCAAACCGGATTGAAAATGAAATGAGATACTCACTCACGGATGTCCAAATTATTTTGCGGCAAAACCGAACCAATCCTACACTAACCTAGTCTATTCCAACCCATCCAAGCTCGCATCACCCAAATTCCATACCCAAGTCCATTTGATGACTCAGTTGACTATTGTTGACCAAAATCCAAAATTGCTTGAAATTGATATATAAGCTCACAAAAAGCTATAAGAAGCTATATATAAGCTTGTTTGAACTGGAATTTAAACTTTTAAAAACTTGCATATGAGAATTTGAAACCGAATTATACAACAAGGGCACAAAATATGAAATGGTAATGCAACTAGAATTGATACTTGAAAATGGTTTATATTGATAAAACAACTTAAAGTGAGTACATAATAACAAAAGATTACAGCTTTTCAACTTAACTAAAACTTTTATATTAAAACGACATTTATGAAATTTAAAAACTAAAAAAAAACTACTCTAACTCTCATTCTCTTGCTTCCTTTTATACACCAAACTGCTTCTCTCTCCAATCTGAGTGAATCCCACTTGCTTTGATAGCCATTGGATAGCTTGATATAATCTTGGCCGTTTGATCACATTTTGGCGCCAAAAGTGTATTTGCCAGTGGGGTTTGAGTGTTAGGGGGAGGGATGCATTTAATGCATTTTGGAGGGTTGTTGAGGTGGGGGGAACAAGGGAAAGTGAAGGTGAGCTGGATTGATGGGAGCTTGAGTGTTGCAGACGAGGTGGTTGAAGGAAGAAGAAAACAAGGGCGGTTTTTTTATTTTAAACCGTGGGTGACGGGTTGGGTCGGGTTTGGACCGGGTAAAAGGGTATTGGATTGGGCTTGGGCTTAGGTTAGTTTGGATTTGGACTTAGTTAATACAAGGGTCCGGTTGGTTTGTAGAGATAATAACACAAGGACCATTTTGTAATTTCTGAAAAATCAAGGACCAATTCTGCCAATATCTCAAAGTTGTTTCAAGGGTCACTTTTGCCAAGTTTCAATAGTACAAGGACCAAAATAGACATTTTCAAATTTCCAAGGACTATTTTGCCAATTTTAAACTTGAAGGACCAAACTTGTAATTTCTCAAAACTTTTGATATTTTTCACCAAAGGACTAATTTTGACAACTTATGATTTTAAAAGGACCTTTGGCGACTTTTATTTTGAAATCGATTACTTGTGGACTATTTCGACAACTTTTGAAACTTTGGGACCGAAGCGCCAATTATGCAAACTTAGCTCATTTTCATCGATTTTAAACATTTTGCATCTAAAACATATAAAATGCGCTTTGAGATATTTTAGTATTTTGATGCATTTGAGCATTTTAAATGTTTTGCAGTTCAGATTTAACCAAAAATGATGAGTATTTACACACTCATCACTTCACTTGTGTTAAAAGGATTGTTTGAAGACATTTGTTCAATGTTCGAAAGAGAATTGGAGACAACAACTGGTTTTGAAACTGATTTTGAAACAGGTGTTGACACTTTGTTTGAAACACTTGGTGAGGTGGAAAACGTTGATTGAGAAACAAACGAAATACCATTAATTTGGTTCCATTTATTATAATCAATAGGTTTGATTTCCGGATGTTTTTGTTTCATTTTTGATCTACTTTCCTCAGATAGTTCCAACGTTTCAAGAGAATCATGCACAATTATGGGTTTATGCAAAGGTTTTCCATTTTCTAACATATTCGAGATTTACGAGCTTTCTTGAGAAGCGAAGAAGAATTAGTTACCAAGTGCCATCTTATGTGAAGTATGAAAACGTGGATTTACTTGGTTAGAAAGCATCTTGTTTGATTTAATTTGAATGACCCGTTGTAAGAAGCAAATTGTCTAATGTTTTGATTTTTCCGTTTTATCAAGAATTTCATCAAGAAGAATCTTCTCGTTTGGAAAAATCAACAATCAACTGTTTCTTCTCTATTTCAAGATCGAAAACAATGCTTTTTGTTTAGAAAGTTGGTCATTTAGATCCGAAATTTCATTGTTTAAAGATTTTATTTTCAAGTTCAAATTCACATCAAGTGTGTCATACTTGAGTTGTAATTGTTTTTCTCTTAAAACAGAATCTCGATAACCAATTTCTAATTCTGAAACTTTGTTTGTATGAAATTCAAAGGCTTTTACGTTCTCCTTGTAACTCTCAAGCTCAGCGGTCAATGTAGCATTCGCGGCCTTAACCTCGCGATTGACCGTTCTAACTTTCTCAATTTCAATGCCACACTGGTTGATTAATGATTCAAAATAAGCACGTGTTTCCTCATCGGTCTCGGTATTTTGTGCCACGACCTCCACTAGGATCCACATCCGGAGTTTCGAGTTAGTATTGCTACAACTCGGATTGTCCGGTATGTACCATAAGTAGGTGTTGGCGTCCGCAGAATCTTTGTTCGTTATGAGTAAACACATCAAATATGACATTGTTATAACATGGATATGATTGGTACCTCGACATCTGCGTTGGCGTCATAGGCAGGAGGTGCGTCGAGTCGGTGTCGTACTTAGTCTCCTCAAGATTTGCCATGAAGATGCGGTTTGCTTTGAGTTCCTCGAGGTCTTCCAAATCATCCATAATAGCCATAAAGTCATGTTCCTCGACACTCAATGAAGGCCTGTGTTTTCCTTTTGTACCAACAAGATAGCTTTACGAAGATACACAAGATCCTTCTTGCATGCGGCTTAGTGGGACGGTTTCATGCCATGTGACCCATTCATTGACAATTATAACACTTAATCGATTACCACGATTCACATTTCCATAATTCCCAACGATTGAGTCGCAACATTCCATTCGATTACCAACGCTCTATTCCCAACATTACGTCCCATCGATTTCCAACATTCGACCCAACCGATTACCACGATACGAAACCGCTGATTACCCATACGAAATCCAAGAGCATATCCTGCGATTCCCAATAACTCCAACCATTTGTCCTTGATTACCCATATTCACACCCGGTGTGCAATTTGCTTGTTGCGAGTGTTTGATGAAATCCTTTGATTGTTGTTAGTTGGTGTGGAATAACAATTTTGAATGCTTTGCCCAATAAAGAGAATAATTGGGACAAGGCTTCTTCGTTCGACCGGGATCGATGATTACTTGTTCTGGTATTGTGGATATTTTTGTTGTTGTTGAATGACTTGTTGTTACGGTGGATAGAAGCTGTTGTTGAGGATAACGACTTGTGGTTGTGGAATGTATTCTTGCAAGTTGTTGTTGGTGGAAGATGATGAAACTTGTTGTTGTGTATTCACCAAGGTTGAGTCTTTGCAATAAGTGCCAATGGATCATGATTCTTTGCCAATCTTTCTTTCGACTTCATTCACTTGACTTGGTTTTGTTTCGAAAATCGTTTAGTTGATCAAAGTTCACCGATGAAGGTCTTTTGTTTGGTTGACAATAGTGACATATCGTCCCCATTCTTACGGAAGATTATTCGGGAACTTGATATTTTGAGCGATAGTTACGGGTGTCAACTTGTTTTGATAAGCTCATTCATCAAAGTGCAAAACCTTCCATAGTAGGATTCAATGGATTCTCCCGGTGTTGAAGTGAACTTTTCCCATTCGCTTAGCAACTTGTTCTCCATGTCTTGTTGACCAATTTACATTCCATGACAAAGTCGTCTAGCACGTTCCACATATCAAAGTAGTTTCACAACCGTCTACCGCAGCAAAGATGTCTATTGGTAAACCCGGTTGGATAATATGAATTGCCATGTCATCTGCTTGACTTGTTTCGATCCTCTGGTGTATTGATTCGTCTTGAAGGCGAGAAGATGGTGGGACGGGAGGTGTTGCATCCGCATTTCGGTACATGAACTTGTCGAGGTGGAAGGGTCCATCTGAATGGATTTAATCATGAGTTTCCATTAGGTTTGGTCTTGATGTGGCGGAGCATTCGACTTGTCCATTGAAGATAACCACCTTTTGCCAATATAGGAGGTCGGTTTTCGGCACGGTGCATGAATGTCTTGTTGAGTTGCCATTGATGAAGGTATGATCGATAAAGTTGATGTAGGATCGATTCAACGATATAGGAGTTGTGGTTGATGAAGATTAAGCTCAGTTGAGGTTTTTCTGAAAGTCGTACTCGTAAACTCGGTTCTTAGGCCAAAAGAATTTTTTTCACCCAAAATTTGAAATTCACTATAAAAATCAATTCTAAGGATGTAGGAAAATTTTGAGTTATGACAATTTTGACGCCAAATTTGACCCGAAAAATTTGAATTTAGGCCCAAAAATTTGAATTTTTGACCAAAATTTTCACAGTTAAACCAAAATTTGAATCTCGCGTAAAAATTAAACCTTTAGTCTCCTAAAAAAATTAAATTTTACTCAAGTTTTCCTGCCAAAAAATTTGATTTTTTTTTTTTTTAAACCTTATGCGTAGAAAAAGAGCTTAGGCGTAGAGAACACAATTTACGAGTAGGAAATGGTAACGAGTAGGATATGGTTATGAGTAGGATGGCTTAGGCGTAGGATCTTATGCGTGGGATCTTAGGCGTAGGATCTTATCGTGGGTTTAAAGTTACGAGTAGAAAAGTTATGCGTAAGATTTAGCTTATGCGTAAGGAAAACTTAGGCGTAAGAAAATGCTTATCGTAAAGTATTCTACGCGTAAGTCGAAACTTATGCGTAATATTAGGTTTTGCCCAAAATCCTTTACACTATCACGGTGTAAGAGATATCCAAAGTCGGTGTTCCACACACTTATCCAGTGAGGGAAGCACCGAGTCGCCGCTTAAGCTCAAAGAATCGCACCAAAAAGTTATGAGTAGAACCTTATCGTAGTTGACTTTCTTCGAGTAAAACTAGGGTTTTGACCTACTCGTAAAAAATTTCAGTGATTCAAACGATTTCTCTTGCACGATATCCTTAAAAACACTCGAATAACCCAAAATGTTGACCTTTTTCACCCAAAGTGCTTAGAAAAGTTACGAGTAGAAATGACCAATGAACCAAAAGCGAGTTCAAAATGAAGAAAAACAGTAAAGCTTCAAAATTTTGCAAAAACTGAAACTTTAGCACCAAATAAACCTTAAACCACAAGAATCTTGAATTTTTTAGTGCAAAAATTAAAGCTTTAAGCGTGACAATATGTATAACGAGAGCTACGTGTAACCCTTCAAAACAAACATAAACCCTCCTAAACCATTGTTAGGCGAATGATACCAATTGTAGGACCTTAGTTTTATCAACCTTATCACAAACCCAACACTTATACAAGTATAACCACGTTAACACTAGCAACACAAACGTAAAGCTTAGTAGAATGATATAAAGATTAAGATGACGGTGACTTGAATGATATATAAATCATGTATGTGTAGAGGATAAAGATAAACATAATAAAGTTGTATATTCCTTGAGAGAGAAAATACACACACACACACACACACTTTTAAGCACACCCCTCAAATGACCATTTGAGAGGTATTTATAGTACAAGAGGCTTAAAACCCTAAAAGGCTTTGCCTTGGGCCTCGTGGACTTGGATTGGATTACACATAATAAAGGCTAGCTTATCTTAACTATTAGCCATTTAGCTTAGCCCAATCCACGAGCCCGTTGACTATTCTATCACGATATCTAACACACGTTACAAAGTTCCTAAACGTGAATGACCATCACTTCTAATAAAACTATTAAGGCTAACATTAAGAATGAGTACCGAGAGCCGTGAATGAGAGAAATCCGGTGTGTGGGAGGATTTGTTAACCGAGGTGTAGGAGGTAATGGCTTAAACCACAGAGCGTGAGGTTGTAGGAAACCAGGAAACAATGGTGTTAGGAATCATCGAGAGAGACATGGGAGCAGTAGCGTGTTTACGCTATTGGGGAAGGAAGTTGGTGAGGACCCTAACGTAGTTACAGATGCGTTCCTTCTCAATAATCACTATGCTTCCATACTCTTTGATACTGGTGCGGATATGAGTTTCGTATCCACCAACTTTATGCCATTACTAGGAATCTCCCAAACACCTCTAGGGTTTAGTTACGATGTGGAATTAGCAAATGGGAATAGAGAGAAGATAGACACCGTAGTTTGAGGTTGTACCTTAAGTTTCCTAGACCGCCCGTTTAGTATAGATTTGTTGCCAGTTACCTTAGGAAGTTTTGACGTCATTATCGGAATGGATTGGTTATCGAAGAACGGTGCACACATCATTTGTAATGAGAAGATTGTGCGCTTACCGTATGGAGGAAAAGTTCTGAGCATACAAGGAGATCGGAGGGACCATGGAAGTCCTTCCCGGTTGGGCATCGTCTCTTGTATTAAGGCTCAGAATTACATCGATAGAGGAGGTTGTCTTTTCTTAGCTCAAATTTTTGAAAAGAAAAGCGAGGAGAAGAATGAAAGAAACCTTAATGATGTACCCGTCGTTAGAGAATTTCCGGATGTGTTTCCGACGATTCGCTGTGGATTCCACCGCTCGACAAGTGGAATTCCAAATAGAGTTGATGCCGGTGCGGCACCCGTAGCCCGGGCACCTTATCGACTTGCTCCAAGATAATTGGAGGAACTGTCTAAACAGTTGGCTGAATTGTCAGAGAAGGGATTCATTCGACCAAGTTCGTCGTCGTGGGGAGCACTAATGTTGTTTGTGAAGAAGAAGGATGGATCGTTTAGGATGTGTATTGATTATAGGGAATTGAATAAGTTGACCGTGAAGAACCGATATCCGTTACACAGAATAGATGATCATTTCGATCAACTCCAAGGAGCTAGTGTCTTTTCTAAGATTGATTTACGATCTGGTTATCACCAGCTTAGAATTCGAGAAGAGGATATCCCTAAGACTGCGTTTAGGACTCGTTATGGACACTATGAATTCCAAGTGATGTCGTTTGGCTTAACCAACGTACCAGCGGTTTTCATGGATCTCATGAACCGAGTGTGTAAGCCATACCTAAGAGTAGTGAGGAGCATGAAGAGCATTTGAGGCTCATCTTAGGATTGTTAAGAGAGAGAAGTTGTATGCCAAATTCTCTAAGTGTGAATTTTAGATTCCGTCTGCATAATTCTTAGGTCATGTGATAGATAGTCGAGGTGTTCATGTTGACCCGCTAAGATTAAGGCCATTAAGGAATGGGCGCTCTAAGAACCCATCGAAATTGGCGGTTCTAGGTTTAGCGGGTTATTATAGGAGATTCATTGAGGATTTTCCAAGATAGCTAAACCGTGACCAAACTAACCCGGAAGGATTTTAAGTATGAATGGGGAGAAAGGAAGAAGAAGCATTCCAACTTCGAAGGGAAGTTGTATAGTGCGCCCATCCTAGCTTTGCTTGAAGGAAGCGAGGACTTTGTCCTGTACTGCGACGCTTCGCATAAAGGCTTAGGTGCTGTTTTGATGCAACATGAAAAGGTGATTGCTTATGCATCCTGACAACTTAAGAAGCATGAGAAAAACTACACCACCCATGACCTTGAGTTAGGTGTTGTAGTGTTTGCTCTTAGGATCTGGAGACATTACTTGTATGGAACCAAGTGTGTAGTGTTTACCGACCATGAGAGTTTGAAGCATATCTTAGATCAGAAGGAACTGAACATGAGACAACGTCATTGGTTAGATGCTTAGTGATTATGACTGTGAGATTCGTTACCATCCTGGTAAGGCTAACGTTGTGGCTGATGCCCTTAGTGGTAAGGAGGACATTCCACCCCTACTCGTTAGATCTTTAGGAATGATCATTGTTTCGCCCTTACCATCCCAGATTTTAACCGCCCAAGTAGAGGCATTGACGGAAGAGAACCGTCCTTATGAGAATCTTCATGGAATGGTAGAAAGTGAAAACGGCTTCTTTAAGCGTTCCGAAGGAACATTATGCTTCAGAGATAGAAGTTAGATACCATTTTATGGTGGAATCCGTAAGTTGATTATGCATGAGTCGCATAAATAAAAATACTCTATTCATCCCGGAGCCGATAAGATGTATCAGGATCTTAAGAAACTTTCTTGGTGGCCCAATATGAAAGCCAAGATAGCTCAGTATGTTAGTAGGTGCCTGACTTGTTCTAAAGTTAAGGCCGAACATCGAAACCATCAGGACTTTTAGTTCAACCCGAACTTCTAGAATGGAAATGGGAGCGAATAACCATGGATTTTATCACTAAATTACGAGAATGCTTAGCGGCAATGGCGCTATCCGGGTAATAGTTGATCGTTTAACTAAGTCTCGCTCACTTCTTAGATATTAGTGAAACCGATAGTCTTGATAAGCTTGCTCGAGTGTATCTTAAGGAGATAGTATCGCGTCATGGAGTACCGATATCTATCATTTCGATAGGGATATTCGTTTTACATCCCACTTTGGAAGTCTTCTGACACGACATCGGGCGAATTTGGATATGAGTCTTGCTTACCATCCACGGGATCCGATGGTCAAAGCGAGAGAACTATTCGGACTTTAGAGGATATGCTTAGAGCATGTGTTATTGATTTCGGCAAAGGCCGGAGAGACACCTCCTTTGGCGAATTCTCTTACAACAACAGTTATCACTCTAGTATTAAGGCCGCCCCATTTGAGGCCTTTGTATGGCGAAAATGTCTTTCTCTGTTGTTGGGGTGAAGTTGGCGAGTCAACTTACGTGTCCCGAACTTGTCCTAGAAACCACTGAGAAGATAGTACAGATTAGAAACTGGTTACAAACCGCTCGTGATAGACAAAAGAGTTATGCCGATAAGAGGCGGAAACCTTTAGAATTTCAAGTTGGAGATCGTGTTATGTTGAAAGTTTCTCCTTGGAAAGGAGTGATCCGTTTTGGAAAGCGTGGAAAACTCAATCCCCGATATATTGGTCCCTTTCCAATCCTGGAAAGAATCGGACCGGTAGCATACCGCTTGGAGCTACCATCGGAACTTAGTAGTGTACACAATGTCTTTCATGTTAGTAATCCTGGAAAGAATCGGACCGGCAATTTAGGGAGTCTATTTTAGGTAACCGCATTACGCTAAATTAAACTAAGATTTGCCTTTAACACTATTTTAAAAACCGTGACTTGATTTTATATCGTCGATTGATTTTTACGGTTTATTTCATTATTAAACGAGTTATCGTATGCGTTTTAACTCTATTTGGTAGGCACTATTCGATTCGGCACTAGAAAAGCCTAAAACAAGAGTTATTGTAACCTTTAGACCGTAACTCGAAAATTGACAAATAAATAGTCAAAACTCGTGGAAAAACATAAATAACGATGTTGGAGAGTTAAATAAATGTCGTGGGACACTCGGGGGACGATATGTGAGCTCGGGAATGGGTAAACGAGATAGATACAAAAAGTTTCAACCCGAACCCTCCCTTTTTAAGCTTGGTCGGTGCCCCCCCCCCCTCATAAATTATTTATTTTGAGGTCCCTAGCTCAAGGATATAAATATCCCACCCAACCCTCATTTGCTACATCTTTTTCCCTCACTAGAAAAACACACACAATACACTTTCTCTCACTACTTTCTCTCTAAAAACCTGAAAACCACCACCACCATAGTGGCCGCCGCCACTATTCCGGCCACCACCGACTCACGCCGGCTAGTCACCATAAACCACCACCACCATCTTGAAGCTCTCTTTCTCCTCTTTTCAACCATATATCATACACTCAATTTGGACTTCATTAACACCTCCAAATTCAAGAATTAAGATTCGTACTTTTAGGGTTTCTAAATATTTCAAAGGGCTTTTGCAATTGGTGATTAGAGAAGGTAAATAGAACATGTTTTGAGCTTGGTTAGGCAATAAAAATCCACGAAATGGGTAATTAGTGTTTCGACCTAATTATTATTTTTGGGGCTTTTGGGTGGAACATGAAATTAAAGCTAATTAGTGATGAAATAAACAAGTAATTAGTGTTTGGTACATGTGTGGTGCATTAATTTGATGGGTTTTGCATTTTAGGGTATAGTTGCATGTTCTTGGGTAAGTATAGACGATGGGATTTGTGTTTAGATAGTGTTTGGAGCATGTATGATTGGATTTGAGTGTTGTAGATTGGTATTGGTTGTGTTTGGTTGTGTGATATGGGACGTACGAGCCAAGAAGCCCACGTATGGGTCTTGCTTGGTTTCGTACGTGACCCACTTGGGTCTTGGGTCCGAGTCGAGTCAATTTGGTAGCTTATTGATTGGTATTGTTGAGGTTTGGATGAGACGCGTGGAGCCGAAAAGCTTTAGAAGCTTGTTTGGTTCACGTGGTCTTGACCGCGATCGTGTCATGACCATTAGGGTCATAACATTGGTTTCGAGTATAATTGGTTGATTGATTGGTTGGCGAGATTGTTTTGAGTTAGTTTGGGATTGAATTGCGACATTATGACTTTTAATTATGGACTTGATATATATATATATATATATATATATATATATATATATATATATATATATATATATATATATATATATATATATATATATATATATATATATATATATATATATATATATATATATTGTGACTTTGAGCTACGTTGGTGTCACTTTGAATTTTTAGTCAATAGTTGACTCCAACAAAGCCGTAACATGGACTTTAGTATAATTTGGATAATTGATTGATTAAAAGCTGAGAAGTTATGACTCGTGCTTGTGGACTCGAAACGAATAACGTTATGAAACCAATAATGGGATTTGACGAAATATATATTATATATGAAAATGATAAGAAAACTATGAAATGTAAATAATAATGGGCTTTTGTACCAAAAATATCAATAAAAAGATTTATCTTGTTATTTACTAGTTTTAAACGGAAACTAACGGCTAAATTGGAAAGGTTTTGTAATAAATAAGTAATTATGGTTTCGAGTACATGTTTATCAATAAATGTCAATTGTGGACATTTAATATTGGATGAGTAGTTATTTATTTGCGTTATGTGTGCATGGGTTACGGATAACCTAGCATTAATATTGTTGATCCACGTAGGTAGCGGACTTATTAGGTTGACGAATCTAATAAGAGCCCGCTAGGTACGTTGGGTAACCTTATTAATGGGTGAATTATCCTTATGACTCTTTAAGGATACGATTGATTTATGGGGTAATAAGCGACACGAGTAAATAAATGAGTTTATCGAGTTGACGAATTCGATAAGGTCTACTATTTATTCCGAAACTTATTGAACTATGGAGCTTATCGTTTAGAGGTCTCATTGAGTTATATATTGGTTGTTTGAGTGCATTCATGGCATCATATTGAGTCGATACACCGACACATGAGGATACCAAACACTAGGATTAATGGTGAAACGAGACGTTTTTGGAGATAAAGGAATGGAATATATTGGGGTAGTTAACGTTGATTTTGAGGAATATGTATATTAAGTTGGTCTACATTAATAGGTTTTGCCAAGTCGATAGTTGTTGTGCTGTGATTACCGTTATCTTCTGCTAGTGATATTTGTGCGTTGATTGTGCGTTGATTGCTTGGGGTGAGTTTCATAGCCGCACTTTTATATATACGTTTAAGTCGCTTTGAACTATTTTGGGGTGAGAATCATACTCTGCTTTTGGACCGCTAAAACTAATTGGATTTGCTTATATCTTGATTGAGTAGATAGATGTGCGATAGTTGTTGCCTTAGTCTAGGTTTTACCGTGCCTAACTAAGAATAGACTTCTATCTCGACCTAGCCGGGGTTGGCAACTGTCTAGAGGTTGCCACGGCGGTCTTGGACTAGAGTCGCGAGGGCCCAGTAAGTGATTATATGATTGGAGATCCGGGTAGGATCAATGTGTGAAACGGTATTTACCTATCCGGTCTTGCATAGCAAATCAACTCTTCTGGTCCACTATGATTTTGTTGAACTTAAACCTATGAACTCACCAAATGGTGACCTTTTAGCATGATTTCTCGGTATTTGAGAGATGTTTGGATTATTTGACGTGTGGAAGCTTGGCATGGGCGTGGTTCAAGGATCATTTTCGACTCGATAAACAATGGGGACCTATTTTGTTAAACTATGTTTTAGGCCTAAAATTTGTATCTTCGGATTAAATGTTTGAATATTTGATTTTGGATTGGTTCTAAATGGTTAAACGGTTATCTTTTATTTTACTTGTGTGCGATACCAATCCAAAAAGCAACGCCCCAAAAACTTGATTAAGTCTTCCGCTGTACCGAGATTTGGGGGTGTTACATGTTACAAGCATGAAAAGCGTGGCGTTGCTTAGCCAAGACTCGACTCACTAGCTCTAGATAACTTGAAACAAACAAACATAAATAAACATAAAGATAGATGTAGGATTGTAGCCCGTATGATTTTTCTTCATTTTTTTCATACCTTTTTACTCTACCATCTTGATACACGTACAACGCGCGTTCGGGGTCAAAGGAAACTTCCTTTTCTTCGAGCAAGTTTTTCAACCACGTAGGCAGTGAACCTAATCGTTGTATTGTAGTATTAGGGCAAGACTCGGGATTGATATCGTTCTCTAGGGGAATAGGAATGCTACTGAGAAATTACTACACAAAGGTTGGGGTTAAGGAAGATTATTTTTTATCTTTTTTTTATATTTTTTAGGAAATTGAAACGTACGATCTTGGGGTATTTGATTTGGGGGTTGGTACTTCTACCAATTACTCTACTATTCTAATTATCTAATCAATTAAGCTAAGGGGTAGTTTATGTCTAATTGATGTGTGCTCGTATGATGATTAAGAATGTGTTTACCTAGATACTATTACCCCTAGTTTTCTTTTATTCATGGTTGAATTTTCACGTCCTTAATCTTAATGCGTTGTGTCTTCTAAGGTCGTAGGGTATGCTTTTCTCCCTAACTCTTTGAGAATACCTTAAGGTTATTGCCTACAAAATCTCTAGGATTCATAAACTAACTCTAAGGTTATCTTTGGATTTTTAGCCTACAACAACTCTAGGCGATCATAAACTAATGTTCACAAAGATTACTCAAGCATTAAAAATACAAGGATGACCTATTGCAATCCTAGGCCAATTACAATTAAGATAAGAGACAACAAATCAATATTCAATAACTAGGTTTCATATATCTAAGCAAACACACAAATAAATTAGCCTGACATGGTAAACATGCAAGCATACACGCACACAATTGAAGACATAATAAAATTAATGAAGTAGATTACTTATCTTGATGTAAAATAGGGTATGAAAACCCTAAAATACTGCCCAAGACAAACCAAAGTCGTTTTAGGTTTTTACTCCACAATTTTACCTCTCAAAAAGTCTGAAAATTCGAATTATATATATAGAGTTACAACTGCGACGGTGTCACTCTTTAATTGTGACGACGTCTGATCGCCGCCATTAGGGTTTCGTCTTGACCAAGTCAACTTTGTGACGATCACGTTGTGGTTGTGACGTCGTCATCTTCATCTTCCGGCGCCGTCGAATCGAATCTAGGCCGTCGAGGTTGTGACACCCTACTCTTTAAAGCTGGCCGTCGGTACAAAAAGCAATTTCACTTCGAGCCATCGCAATTATAGGGACGGTGTCGCCCTTTATCTGTGACGCCGTCAGGTGCATTTCTAGTAGCTTGAGTTTCTTGATCTTGACTTTAGCCATTTTCTTCACATATTCACGCCTTTTCGTCCAAATAAGTGTCATTCCAGCATTTTTCCTTCAAGAGACATAAAAAGTGAAAAGGAACGAAATTAAGCACTAACGGATATAAAAGTGTTCGATTAAGGGCTTAAATGTGTAAGCACCCGAAAAAAATAAATAAATAAATAAACTTGTAATAATTCAACGTTATTATCAATGATAATTTAACACCATATTTTTTCCTTTAAGTTACAAATCGTAACATAACACATTATCCTGAGCAATACTTGAACACCGTCATGTTTCCCCGACACAACCCTTCGCGACAATTACATTTTTTTTATGCGCGATTAAACTTATAAAATTTATTTATTTTAATTCTATTACTAATTCACTTTCTATCTTTTCTCCCCTCTTGCTGGGCCGGTAAACCAACAAACGCACCCATCTTATTATTTTTTTGGTGCAAAAGGGTGAATTATATTATCTTCTAAAACAAATTACAATACAATTCTCATAACTGGACTAGACATGCCTATCCAGTAAATACAAACAAAACATCAATACACTACATCAATACACCTTACTAAAATTATCACAATTAATAGTTCTTCTTACACACAATATCCCACCTCTGCTCCAATCTACTCACAACAGTACTACACTTAAATGTGAGTCCCATGATCTTTGATTTCACTATATCCACCATTTCAGCATATAACACCTCACTACTTTTAACTTCATCTCTAAAAATTCTCATGTTTCTTTCTTGCCATATGCGGTATACACAGGCTGCAAGCACCATTCTATTCACAGTGCTGCCAATAAAGTTCCCATTTCTTTCTCTAGACAGGCTTTGCACAATATTACTCAACTTGTCTTGACAGTTTGTGATCTCGGAAAATGTTTTAGCCTTATTCCATACATCCTTAGAAAATGTACATTGAAAAAACAAGTGTTCCAAATCTTCTGATTTATTACAGCACAAAGGGCATCTATTGATTGTGAAAATTCCTCACTTACTCAATTTGTCCTGAGTACATAGCCTATTTTGAATGGCTAGCCACAAGATAAACGTGTGTTTGGGAATGCATTGGGTATACCATAACAGCTTCGCCCATTCAACAGTTGGACCATTCTCACACATGTCACTACAAGCAATCTTCACACAAAACTCTTCTTCTTGCCCTTTTGTATCCTTCCAAATAATTCTATCATTCTTTGTTGAAACAAATATAGGGCAAAAAATGCTAGTAATATTAGGAAATAGCACATACCATTCAGTAGGCCAAGTCCACCTTCCATCTCTAATCATATCATCCACTTTCATGTCATTTTGCAACCTTGCATCATATAAATTTCTATGAGAGATATATTGCTTTAAAGGTCCAATATTACTCCAATTATCATGCCACATAGAAGCTTTTCTCCCATTCCCAATCTTGTAAATCACTCTCTCCCTTATCTTGTCCCTAACTTTAATTAGACTCCTCCATCCCCAACTATCATTCTTGTCAACAGGAACCTCCCAAATGCTCTTGCCTTTTAACTTCACAGAGTGTACCCATTTGATCCAAAGTGTATCTCTGTTTGCAGCAATATTCCAAATATGTTTTGCGAATAATGCTTCATTCCAAACGTGTAGATCCTTCAAACCAAGGCCTCCATGATCCTCTGGTCTGCAAATAGCTTTCCATGCTACTTTTGCTTTGCCTCTACCAGACTCTCCTTGGTTCCATAAAAAATTCTTCAGCTTCTTGTTGATTTCCTTGATGACGGTCATAGGAATTAAGAACACAGAAGCCCAGTAAACATGAATAGATTCCAGTACAGCAGCAATAAGAAGAAATCTCCCAGCATAAGATAGACTTTTAGCTTTCCAATCTGTTACTTTGTTGTTAATTCTGTCTAAGAGGCACCTACAATCCTTTACACAAAGTCTTTTAGCAAGGAGAGGTACTCCCAAGTATTTCACAGGTAATGTTCCAGTTACAAAAGGTAATACATGAAGAATTGCTTCCTTATCACATTCTTCCACGCTTCCAAAAAACAAAGTACTTTTAGCCAAATTAGGGAGCAGACCAGAGCAAGAGCTGAATTCATCTAGAGCATCTTTGATTATACAAACAGAATCAACATCTCCATGACACATTACAAGAAGATCATCAGCAAAACAGACATGTGTGATCTTAAGATCTTTACATCCAAAGTGGTACTGAAACTCCTATTTTCTAACAATCTGCCTTTTCAATATTAGGTTAAAAATCTCCATGATCAGTGTAAAAAGATAAGGGGATACAGGGTCTCCTTGCCTTAATCCCCTTCCACCCTTGAAATATCCAATTCTATCCCCATTAATACTATTGGTAAAGGCAGTGGTGATAACACATTGCATTATCCAATTATTCATACTCCTATGAAACCCAAAGCCTTCCAAAACAGCCTTCAAAAACTCCCAGTTAACAATGTCATATGCTTTTTGTATGTCAATTTTCATAGCAACTCTCTTTGGACCATTCTTCCTATTACACCCCTTCATTATTTCCTGAGTTAAGAGAATGTTATCCTGAATATGCCTTCCAGGAATGAAGGCACTTTGGTTATTACTGGCCAGCTTCCTCAACCAAGGCTTTATTCTATTAGTAATCACTTTACTGATACATTTATACAGCACATTGCAGCATGCTATTGGCCTGAAATATGTTGCCTTGTTAGGAGTTTGCAGTTTGGGAACCAAGGTAATTAGAGTAGCATTTAATTCCCTAACAGTCTTCCAGTTGAAAATAATTCTTTTACTGCACTGCAATTATCAAGCCCTACCACTTCCCAAGCTTTTTAAAGAAGGTTGTTGTAAAACCATCAGGGCCTGGGGCTTTGGAATCATCAATATCAAACATTGCTCTTTTTATCTCCTGGTCAGTAACTTCCTTTACCATGATTTCAGCTTCCTCTGTATTTAATTTATTGTAGAACAGATTGTCACTAGTGTCAATATCAGTAACATTACATTTATTGCCAAGGAAAGCCTCAAATTGTTTCAGGAATTGTTGTGCCACTTGATCTCCTTCATGTCTTACCCCATCATTGTCACATATAGAGAAAATGTAACTTCTATGCTTCCTACCCTTCAAAACTTTATGAAATAAACTGCTATTTCTGTCCCCTTCACTTAACCATTTAATCTTTGCCTGCTGATACAAAAACTTTTCTTCATCTGATTCAGCTTCAACAAATTTGGCCAACAAATTAGATTCAATAATTCTCAGTTGTTGATTATGGGGATCTGCATCAATATCAGCATGAACTTTCCTTAATTGATTTCCAAGCTCAATAACTCTGACAAAAACACTCCCTTTACTCCAACCAAGGTTATTCAGAGGGTGCTTCAAAGACTTTAATTTCTTCACAACCTTATACATATGGTAGCCTTGAACATCATTTTTCCAAACCTCATTAACAGTTGGTAAGAATTCCTTATTATCTATTATAAAGTTAGAAAACTTAAACGCCCTGACTTTTTTCTTAAAACTTGTTGGGATACTCAGAATAGCAGGACAGTGGTCAGAGATGATATAGGGTAAGAATGTAGAATGAGCATTAGAGAACATCTTCACAAACTCCTCATTAGCCATAACTCTATCTAATTTTTTAAGAATGTCAACTTTCCCATCAGACTAGTTTTATGAAGATTTTTTGTCCAAGTGAAGTGGAACCCTGAGCTACAGATGTCTTCAACCTCAACCTAATTCACACACTCCTGAAATTCAATCATATCACTTGTCATAGCAGACCCTCCACAAGTATGTTCACCAGGCTTTAAAGTGACATTCATATCTCCAGAAATACCCCAAGGGTGTTTATTAGCAAACATACAATCCCTTTCCAAAGCCTTCCACAACTCTCTTATCTTTCCTCCATAGTTTGCTGCATAAACAAAAGTATAGAAAAACTTGATGTTATACTGCATTGCATTTATAAGGCTGAAGATTGACTGACTTGTCATATTAAGGATTTGTATATGAGTTTCATTAGCATCACATCCCAATACAATTCTACATCCTTTTTGGCAATACTGCATATTAGAAATCCATGTCCAATCCTGATAAACGGTATCATAAATCTTCAGCAACTTTTTGTTCTTCAATCTTGTTTCCAATATAGCACAAACTTTTAACTTCTCACTTCTAATGATATTCATAACTTCATTTTGCTTGTTAGTTGTATTCAGCCCTCTTATATTCCATACACCAATTTTATAGTCCATAGTTAATCTTCTACAAACACACTCCCCTCCATTCCTTCAACAACATTCTCGTTCATTACTTTTGCTATTCCACTTCTTACTTCAAGTACATCTTCTTCTTGCCCTTCTTGATTTTCTTTGCTTCTGTCCTCCTCCCATTTTTCTTTGAAATATCTTTCCATATGTTTAGACCAACAACTAATTTGTTGGACACTTGGTTGTAATTTCTTATTCACGAAGTGATCTACAATCATTCTATCCTTCAACATACTTATTTCTGCCCTATCATCATCAGGGAGAGTTTCCATAATGGAATATTTGTTTGTTGTTTTCTTCAATTCACTCATTTCAGTATCCCTTAATGGGCACTGCTTTTTGACTTCATTAGTCCCTCCTTTTGCTTTATCATTGTTTCCTTTATCAGGTTGCTTCCTCCTATACTCTTGCCTCTTATAATAATCAGGTACAAAATTCCTCACTGCACTAGTTCTTTTCCACTCTCCATTGTTTTGTGACATTCTAGCATTCATCAGGTTTTCATCGACTCTGTTGCCATTAGTATTTCTTTTCCCTTGCATAATAGTTTCATTTGTTTCTTCATTACTCTGGCTACCCTGACTTTTCTCTGTATTCTGATCCTTTTCCTTAACCAAAGTTTCATTCCCTCTCTTACTGCAAAGCTTCTACTCATGACCAAACACCTTACAATGAATACATGCTGGAAGCTTCCACTAATATTCAGCTAAAACTTTCTTTATTCCTTTGATGTTATTGCATTTGTCTCTGTACTGAATCTCAATGTTCTCTTTAAATTCTTTTTCTGCAGCCATTTCAACTAACACCCTAGCATAGTCCAGTTTACCAACTCCATTGTGACATTCTGTTGTTGTCATTGAGTCCATAACTATAGGGGTCCCTAAACTGCTAGCAATGGCACTCATCCCATCCACATTCCAGGCCTCCAAAGGTACATTACTCAACTTAACCCACACAGGCAACTTACTTGGTTCAACTTTCTGCATATCTAACTCAGGACTCCATTTTTGAACAATTAAAGGTTTATTACTCACCATCCAAGGTCGTTTTTTCCAACACATGATTCAAACCTTCTACATTTATGAACTTAAACAAGTAGTGTCCATTATTATGAAGGATTATATCAGCAATTCCAAACTTATTCCACATTCTTCTGATATTATATCTAAGCTCACTGAGATGCATTTTATAACCAACAAAATGTCCACTAATTGTGAGACTCCACCTTTCACACCCTTTCTGAACAAACATTTCATCAAACGCTACCACTTCACTACCAACATCAGTAGTAACGGTTGGTACAAAATTCAATTTCTTAGGTATATCATCTACTTTCACTATATTAGCATAAGACTTAGGCTCTGTCTTAAGTTCTGCAGTCCTATCCATCTCACTATGCACATTAACATTCTTATTGACATCATCATTACTAACATTTGAACTTTTAGTATCAACATGTATATTTTCAGTATTCATTTCAGTATTAATATTCACATGAGCACTAACAGTAGGCTTATCAATAGAACTTTCTTCCATATGAGTACTTACATTTTTCTCCATATTCATTTCTCCTAACTCAGCTCCTTCCCCAATACCCTGAGCCCTACTTCCAACTGGATCATTCTGAGTTGTAGTATCAGAACGTCTCTGGCTTAAATTACCAACCACGTGATCGTTAAACTTCACCAGAACCTTTAGTGTTCTTTTAGAAGATCGTTGTTTCTTTTTGTTATTCATTTTACACAAAACGTTGGGAAAAAGCCTAAACTATAGTAACAAAACTATCAATAGAATTGAAATTCTTCAAAACTTAACGAAAATAAAATTCAAACCGATCATTATGTTCGCAAAGATGAAATGAAACGAATGCACGGTTTAGAATTGGAATTCATTTAGAAAATGTAAAGGAAATGAAGGTTTTAGTGTAGTTTTAATGGTGGAAATTTTTAAAACCCATATTTTTTTTTTGACTTAACCCGTTTTCCACTTAGCCCAAACCACTCACTCTTAAATTATTTTAGTCCATGATTTCATTTCCAAGATCATGCCACTTTGATGTCTTTTTCTTTCGCGAACGGGACAGAAGACCAAAACGCAACCCTTTGCATTTCATTATGTATCAAAGTGTGAAATACAAAAACCTATACTAGACAAAAACTATATTATATGCATACATGTACCTCCCACTAATGTTACTATATATAAAAATGATTTCGCCATATACATTCTACAAAATGCCAAACTGACCCCATCACTTCTTTTGTAAGACCAATCAAATCATCCCTTTTGCTTATTTTCGAGTGGGGTTATTTTGACGGTGGCTATAATTTTATATTAACTTTTTTTATGCATCACGGGCTTGTACGGTGTGCATCGCGGACTTGTACGGTTTGACCCAAACCTATAATGTGACCTCATAGGGGGTTCTAATAGTACAACCCGATAGACATATACCATTTGTATCTTTGATGTGTAAGAGCAATAAGTGAGAGACCATGCCTCATTCCTAAAAACTTGCTTACACGTAATGGAACTATTGAACAAGACTATACTCTGACACCTCAGATTTCACATGTAAACTTTAAGTCAAAAATATCTTGACCTCCATGCATATATACGACTACGAGCCCCTCAAGCCTTATGCAATTCCACATTCACTTCAACATACACTTGATACAAAAACCTTTCCACCTTCATGCACTCCTACACTTGTTTCAAACATATTTACTACAAAACATATATATATATATATATATATATATATATATATATATATATATATATATATATATATATATATATATATATATATATATATATATATATATATATACGAACCATGCACCTTATACATTACCACATTTACTCCAAAAGACTCACTTAGTTGCAAAACACTCCTACTCTCACACTTCACTCTTAAACACTCACTTGAAACAAGTTCAAAGTATTCGAAGCATATATAGGAGTATCGGGTTTGTAACTTGGAAAGCATATCGGGATATATTTTTTTTGGGAATAAACGGGACTCTAGTTCTTGATTCACTCTCGCTCGTCTATGCTCTCAAAGCTTTGTAAGAAAATTCAACTCACATCTTTTACACGTAAAAAGTTTGTAGATTGCAACTCATGCATATTTCAACTTATGTAAGTCTCGTAAAATCTTAAAGCACATCGAAACCTTGTTCTCATTCGACTACCATGAACTAGGCAACTTTATCAAGTGTTTGTACGCTTATGTGGTGGATATTTATGTAAAACATGGGTGTTAGAAACTTTAAAGCAAACGGATAAACACCTTGTGTTTACTTGGGTTGTTTAAAAATGAATCATTAAACTCTTTTTAATACATTTCGAACGTATAATAACTTAGGAAGTACATCGTTGCAAAATGATAAGTCAAAGCACATTGTGTGCTTATTTATAAAAACTCGCAAGATAAAAGGCATACTAAAACTCAGTTCTGGAAGTGATATAAAGGGACACAAGCTATGTATGCATCTACTCGACTCGGTATTCACTGAGAAAGGGACCACACCGGGCCTCGCGTTTCCGCGTCTTGAGCCGTCACGACTAGCCCAAATGGTCCCGTAAAACGCCACCCGACGGCGCCAAGAAGTTACCGGACCTCGCGTTTTCCCGTATTATTGTCTGTGATTTGCGTTTTATTTTGTTTTCTGTGATTTGTTTGTGTTTTTGCGTTTTATGTTGTTGTTGCAGGTCTTGGAGAAAGAAGGAAGGTTAAAAAAAATTGGGTACTGCTAAAGAGAAGAAGATAGGTTTGGTTAAATACCCAAAATTTCATAATGGGCGTGATATGGGCCTAGTGTGGATAAGTGGATTAATCAACCGGTTATGTTTTTTTAGTTAATGTAATTTTTTTAATGAACTTTTTTTATTAATAAAACTTTTAGTTTTAGTTATATGTGTGGTTTATTTAAATGTATTTAAATAAATAAATAAAAATATGTGGGTTTAAGAATGCACGACGATACCAGAAACTGGTGTTATAGGAGAGAGGGAGTTTTTAGTGTTGTGGTGAATTATGCTGTTATGAAAAATGATGCTGATGTGGCACCACTTTTCCTCACGGCACCAGCGGGATGACACAAGGATACCTAATGCTCTTAAGATGGATAAAAATGCATAGCCTAACACGAAAAGCCTAGTGGCTCACTTGGTACAGTCGCTTGTCCTTTACACGCAAGGTCCCATGTTCAAATCTTGCCCATGTCAGATTTTGTATCTTTTGGTATTTTTTTTTACTAAAAAGTGATTTTTACAGCTTTAGCCTCTAAATTTCGAGCAATATGCCACTTTAGTTAACATATTTATAAAGATGTAAATTTATATCAGTGTTTACAATTTCAGCCCCTTCAATTCGAACAAATTGACATTTTTTAAAGAACTTTTATAAGTTTTAAAAATTATATTATTTTTACAACTTCAATCCTCAAGGTTGAATCTTTTGACACTTTTCACCCTAAAACTTTTATAAGTTTAGTTAACTTATATATATTTTACCATTTTTCTTTTAAATAAATCTGTTTAACTCGTACCTACACTACTTGGGTGCGTAACCATCTACTTTACTTGGGTACGTTGATACCTACACTATTTGGGTACGTTGATACCTGCATCACTTGGGTACGTGGATACCTACAAGTGTTTCGCTGCGTAGACACCAACACAGAACTGGAAAACTTAAGGTTTCGTCATGAGCTTAGTGCAATAATAACCACTTTCAATTATGGGCGTATAACAACGTAGCCCACTATTTTACTTAAACTTGAAATCTTGTGATCAACTGTTTTAAATACTAAACCTATGAATTCACTCATCCATTGTGTTGACATTTTAGCATGTATTTTCAGGATAAAAAGGCGATAGCTAAACTCTGGAGGCGCTTGGGCATTGGCATGGCATGGTCATAGATGACTCTGATATACATTTGCGAGCACTTTACTTTTTATGGGCTTATATTCCGCATTATATTTTGAAAGATGTAAACATAAATCTTTGTGAAATGAGATTTCTCAAGTTAAATCGTTGTTCTATACTTTGCGTTGTGATATCAATCGAGTAATACCCCAGTAACATTATCTTCCGCTGCAAACCATTTTTGGGGGTGTTACAAAATGAACCCTCAAAAGTGTACCTTTTAAATTCTTATCACATCCTCTACGATAACATCAAAATATAAGGGATTTATAGGAGCATCCCTACACTTGAGTTTTTATTTCTCTAATCACTAATTGACCCGATTTAAAAAGATCAAAACACTTGGCGTATTTAATTACATAGACAAAGGGAATTTGAATTTATCGTTCTTTCCCGTTACTCCATAAAATATTTCTTTTACCCATGAGTCCCAATCATCCCAAAACTATGTACAAAAGATATGAGTCGACTTAGCAACCATGCAAGTAACTAGATATTTGAACTAAATGGTTTAGTAATGATAACAATAATGCACTAAAGGTAGTGCATACAAGGTAGGCTAACGCGATTTGGGTGTATATTTGGGGGTGGATTGTAAACAATGCTCTTCGGAAAATCGAAACATCACGAGAACCGCAAAAAAGATAGGCTCTGAGGGGTTAACTAGGGGTATCATGTACTAAAAATGAGTACATCGCAAGGGTGTGGGGTAATTACTCAACCAATGTGGAAGAAGTAATTATAATACAGGTTTCAAACAAGGGTTATCCTAATGCCTCTTATCACTTAGTTATTCCTAACTACACAAGTGTAGTCTCACTAGCGATCTCGGAATGCATCACAAAACAAGTTCTAGAATCTATTATACTACCGGTACACTCTCTAAGCATTAAAGGTGAATGCTTTTATTCCTAAGGATCTAGGCGAACCTCGCATTTTAGGGTGGAATTTGAGTGGTAAGCGGTTTTGTGCTAGTCATATAATTCCTATCCATGAGGCAGCTTTATTAAGACTAAATTTTAGCTCGTACATGTCATAAAAAAATTTAAATTTGGTGCTAAAATTACCCTAACAAATATTTCTCATAGTTTATTACACAATTTACCAAGGAAAAGACAAATAATCAAGGATAAGAATAGTTTCTAAGTTCCCATTTTATTCTCCTTCCCTACACATAAACTGAACATTGTCCCAAATGTTCCCCGAAAGTATCAAAGCTGTGATAAAGGAAGGTAATTAAGGAAAAGAAACTATTATTCCCATGAATAGATCGGTAGGATCCGTGTGAAGTTGTGGTTAAATTCTTTTTCAAGAAGAATGCATACGTGATAAGCTCCATCCAATTTGTGTTTCTTCATCTTGCCAAATATAACATGCAAACTTAAGAAAACAAACGAAACCTTAGCGTAAAATCGGCGGTAAAACTATATATATCACAACAACACTAAGATATAATGCTTGTGGAATGGATTTTTGTAGTTTTTCTGGAAAATTAAGACCTGAGAATTTTCAAAAATTTATAAGTTGCACAGAAAAAGAAAAATTGTATAAAGTGTTTCTTAACTTTGGCGTCGTCGAGCTTTAATCTGATGCTTGTCGGGTTGTCCTAACAAA